>JAWNPK010000162.1:2550000-2972500 GCA_035047565.1 Drosophila mulleri | reverse complement strand
TGCTTTGGAATGTACACACATTTACACATAATGATTACGTTCTGAAAGTTTCATTAAGATTGTACGTCTACAAATGAAATTATTCAACAAATAAATTCTCATAATATTGCCCACACAGCGCGGGCATATGCGTGGGGGTGGATGCATGAGTATGTATGTGTGCAGAATGATTGGAAGATCAGCACGGAGGGTTCAGGGTATCTCCTAGTCGAGCAGTCTCGACTAGAGCTTTCTTACTTGTTTTGTTATAACCATTTTTTGTTGGCACTCGTCACTGTCGCCGTCTTACAGCTGTAACTCCGTGCTGGATGCCAGGTATCATTAACAGTCGAAGGACATTAGCATACGGAGGATGACAAATGCGTGCTCAGTCAGGCGCCGGGTCCGGGCGACAGGCGACAGGCGTGCTAACAGATTCGCGCTGCCTCTTTGTTAAAACCCAATGCATCTGTTTGCCCTATTTATGCGCTCATAATACACACACACGCGCGAGCATACATAGGGAGAGAATAGAGGCGACAATTATATAACAAAACAACAGCTTGAAAAATCCATTAAAATGATTTTAATCCTTTAACGAGTCACAAAACGGCAGCGGCATCAGCTTCGACTCGCACAACTCGAAGATGAGCAGCAACCCCTGAGCCATCAGCCGGAGTCACCTCCCCGCAGGCAACCCTTAGCAATCAGTACGCGCCCTCGGTTCGCCTTAAATTATTTTAAAGCGCGCGGCGCGACTGTTGCAACAATAAACACGCGATATAACCAGACTGCGAACAAGGATAACGATGGCAAGGCAAGGACAATGCCGAAGACTGCGAAAAGTCGCTGCTGTCGCTGTCGATGCCGACGGCGATGGCGAAATCGTCGCCTGGTAAACAAATCCCGTTTGATACGCTTTGATTTTATTAAAATTTAACAATTTCACTATGAAATTTATGAGGCGACAAGTGGGTGAATGCCTCGCTAGGTGGTGCAACCACCAAAGCCATCACCACTGCCACTGCCACCGAGACCACTGGCACCATTCATTTGTCTGTTGCCCGCAGTCTGTTGTCTGCTGTCTGTTGTCTGTTGTCTGTTGTCTCTCTGCTTCTATCACTTTCCCTTTTGCCACGGCTTCTTATAAACTAAGCCAATTGAAATCGTGTCTTTCAACATTTCCAATATGAAGTTTTCGACAAAGTTTTCCAACTACTGAAACGTAAATTTCTATTTGCTTTACCAAATGCATTTCTTTTTTAGGATATTTCATACTTTGTTTATGCATTTGTTAATTGCCTTGGCTTTTCAGAGAGTGAAGAACATATTCACCGTAAATTCAATATGAATTCATAACTTTTAAATCTGTTTTACTCATATTAATATTTATATATTTCTATTATTACAATACAATTGAGAGCTTTATGAAATTATTTTTTGCTGTATTGTTCTATTTTTATTTTTAATATTTTGCACAGAATATAAAGTTGCATTTTATTTAATTATTTTTTTTATTACAATAGCATATCAATAACCATAAGAGAATCTGCTTGCTAGGATAGATTTCTTAAAGAGAGCTGAAAAAGTAACTATGGGGCAGCGCAAAGTAAAAATCTGAGAATAATTTCAGGATGTTTTATGCAACTTTAGTTGCCGAAGCTCAAGTCTCTAGTATTTGAAATATGCCTTTTACAAATTCATCGGTGAGGGGGTGGATATAGAGATGGCGAACAAAAGTCGAAATTCTATAACGTACATATGAATCTACATTTAAAATTCGGATACTCTAGCTCTAAAGATGTAGGAGATATAATTTTATAACTGAATTTCGATAGGTTTTTATCGATAAAAAAAAATAACGGATGATTTATAGTGATAAACATGATATGCGCGCGCTATATACGGACATTTAAAAAAAGTTGAAAAGTTGAAGTCGCTAGCTCTTATATCTTCTGAGATCGACACGTTCAAACATACGGACAGACGGACAGGGCTAAATCGACTCAGCTCGTCGAACTGATCAAGAATATACATATGAACTTTGTGGGGTCTGCCACGCCTTCTTCTGCCTGTTACATACATTTTAACAAAACCATTATACCGTGATTTCCCATTTTCAATGGGTTCAGGGTATAACAAAGCATCTTATAGCGTATCACTGCCATCTGAATCTGCTTCAGCAAATTAGAGACCCTTAAGCTGTTTATACATATGAATATTCAGCAAGCTTGCTGCTGTTATCGTGTAAGCGATATTATTCCGATTATAAATATAATAATAATATATATGTATATATAAATATAAATCAAAGCTTAAAAATGTAAATCATATTGAAGCTACGGCGAATCGCATTTCATCAAAAAATATCATTTTGTCAACAGCACGCATACAAGTCTTTTTCTTTTACCACCAAAGTTTTGCGTACAACATGTACGCGTATGTATGTATGTATGTAAGTATTTATTCTGGCAAGTGTATGTGTGTCGCAGCATGAGCATACATACAAACATATATACATACATATGTAGCTTGGCCACTGTGCGTGTGCTTGCATGTCGCTGCTATTCAATAAGTTTGGTATATTATGAAAATATTTGGAAATTCCAAGAATTATGAATATCGGTGGCGCCCTTTGAGCGAGGCGACGCGTCGCGACGCGGCGGTGTCGCGCTGTCGCTGAGTGTAGTCCGACTTGCGTTCGAAAAGCAACAGAAGCAGGTACTAATGCGAGAATATAAAGATCAGTTGAGCTCAGACAGTGATACGCGCAAGTTGGAATTCGCTACGCTCTTAGTGTGTGTCATCGCGACAGATCGGTCTCATGTTATACAATAGTATAGAAGTAAATTAACAAACGTAGTCAGTCAGTCTACGGCACAGCCTCAGGCGAACCTGACTATTCATAAAAAAAAGCACATTTGATAAAAAAAAGATTGAAAAATAATACGCGTGCGTACAGAAGCAAAATATTCCGAAAGTTCAGCTATGTACTGTTGTATTTGTTTGTCTCAGACATTAATTTGTGTAAATTATTTATATTTATATTTCTCGATTGTTTTATGTGGTTTTGTGCGAGGACATATTCAGTATTACTATTAATAAAAATGCCGCGTCCTAGAAGATCTAATCTTTCCCGGGGGATCCATAATGCAACTAGGCATCGGAATATCGCGAATCAATTATCTGACGAAGAACGAGAATTCGCCCGAGAAAGGCGCCGCATTAGTACCTAGCAAAGAAGGGCCTTAATTCGTGCTTCTCAAAGAGGGGCAGCCCGTGAAACGTGAATAATATAGTTTGTTAGATTTCTGTAAAAAGTGTTTGTAAATCTAACTATAACTATGGCTTTGAATTTAAAGATTCAAGGCCAGATTGCCAACATTGCAACCTATTGAAGATGCACAGCACAATGATTTAATAGAGAATAAGAGCGTGAACGTGAATATGATCCACATGAACTAATCCAATCAGTTCAAACGAATGTACCACTGTTGAATCCTAGGCAGACGGAAACCAATGATACACTGATTAATGCAATTGATGGAACTGAGAAGAGATTTCTCATGTCATTGATTTTGGTAACTGTACGTTGCATTGTTCAACGATCTATCTGCTGATGATTTCTCGAAGCAATTGCTGAATATCGGTAATGAAAAATCCTATTAATAAATTAATCAGAGTGTAACCCAACCTGAATAACATAGCTTTCAATAATTTTGTACCTAGAAATAATGGATAGGGCAATGCATCGCTTGCCAGGCCAGCTAGTGTACATATATGTATATTAATATATATACAAATATTCCCTGAGTAGCAATAAATGTCAAATTTAATTTTAAAATTTTCAAGCTGAAGCTTATGGAATAATTTTTAAAAAATATTTATTTAAGGCATTCTCAATATTTTTGAATCATTTTCAGTTTTATTTGTATCTCATTATCGTTTGTTTTCTAAATAAGTTCTCGTATTAATGAGCTACATTTTTTGTACTTTATTCTATTTTGTTTTGTAACTAAAATAGAAATATTAGAAAATCAATAGCATATGCGATACATAAGTCTGCATTTTTCTGTGTTTGTTTTGGGTTTGCTTATTGTTTTCTAGTTTCTAAATGAGTTTAGTTTTGTTGAAGAATGTTTCGATTCAAGCTGGAACAGATCATTTTTATTTTATTCTATTTTCATTTTATTTTCTTTCTTTTTTTTTTTTGAAAACTTTGACGCCCCAAAAGTTTTTTGCTCTTGCGAACTGAAACTGCAAAGTGACACAGCAGCAAAAAAGTGTCTCAAAATTACATTAAAAACTAAAAGGCTCCAGCCATGTGTGTGTGTGTGTGTGTGTGTGTGTGTGTGTGTGTAGTTTTGGCATACACAAAATGTAGTTGACACTGGAGTGCTGCGTGTCACAGAAAGTTTGCCAAATGATTAAAAGGACTCGACGCTGGTGCCTGCTGCCAGGAAAATAGTTGAGCTGGCTGGGAAAAAGCGAAGCCAAGTGCTTTTCTTGATGGAACGGAATAAATATTAAATGGCGTCGTAAGCAGGGCACATTAGTGCCACGCCTCTAGCCACCCCTCCCCCCCAACCCAGTCTGCTGCTGCCGGAGTGCAAGGTGCCCGCCCGGGGGCCACGAGTCACGAGTCACAAGTGTGTGGAAAGTGGAAAATTTGTAACTTCCGCAACGGATATCCTGTTTCATACACGCGCGGCCTCTCCTGCGTGTATGCGTGCGTGTGTGCGTGTGTGTGCTCTGGCAAGCCTTTTGAAGTTGCCTTCATCAGCTACAGCAGCAGAAGCAACTAAAAAAGTTTCGCGTTCGCGTTTTTAGTGAAAATTATATTAAAATTTTGTGCTTGATGTAATTTATGTCATAAAACCCATCTGAGAGTAGACACACATGTGTGCATAATTACGCATAGACGCTGTGCATATGTGTATGTGTGTGTGTCTGTATGCGGGTGCTAATGGCTTAAATTAATTTTCAGCTTGAAATCATTTTCAGCGCATTGTCTTGAGCTTCGCACTAGCAAGCTAGCTCATGTAATATATAGATACTGTATATATACGTATATGTACATATATATATATATATACCTATTTACAGTATACATATATATTTATTTGTATATATTTAAAATTTCGGGCAAACGTATTTATTTAAAACCCTTTTGCCGTCAGCCGCTTTGTGTTGTTTGCCTTGCAGGACCTTGCACGAGGCAGCACGTCAAAGGCAGTGCAAAAGGCACAGGCAAAGATCAAAGTGCGCACCACGCACATCATCATTACACACACACACACACACACACACACACACACTCCAGTCTATTTTTTTATTACTTATTTATATATTCACTTGGGGCCTGAGGCCTATGCGCCTGTATTAGCGCACTCTACTAGAGCGGCTGCTGCTTAAAGCTAAAGCTGTGCATTTTTTATTTCGCATATACATTGTGCATATTTTTTATAAAATCTTGTCTTAAAATTATTATAAAAGCGTTTTAAAGTGAGCTAGAAAGTATATTACAACTTTCTACTTATGAGTTATTAACGATTTTATCTAAAATGCGCATTGTTAAAATTTTGTTAAGGTTCAATTATGTTTTGTATCCCATGTTTCTATTATAAGTTTAATATCGCCATTTATAATTGCGTTTCTATTTTAATTTTTATTTTAATGTGTACATATACCTATTCCTAGTGGTATTTTCATATTTACTTCTATTTCTTTGTTCAATTTTAATTCTATTTTAGTTCTATTTTTATTGAAGATTTTATCTAAAATGCGCATAGCTAAAATTTGTTTAAATACATTTTTTAAATATCTCGTATTTCTGTTATATTCTATATACATATGTATATGTAAATATTTGTATTGTCTGAAGGCCTTTATCGCTCTGGCTTAAAGAAAAATTGTTATTTAGAATTAATTCTTGGTAACAATAAATAAATAAATAAATAATATTATCGCATACACCACATGTCATATGTTACCATAAATATCCAAGCAGAAAAGACTAAGAAATAGTCTAAACTCTTAATTATTGTATAACACCATTCACACAAAAAAGAAATTTGTAATTTAAAAACAAATAATATATTTTAATTTTTTTATTTTCAATTTTTATTCTATTTCAATATCTAAATGTCTCCATATTCTTTTGTTTATCGTACATTCAAATAGATTTCTACTGAGCTTGAATTGCTTTTGTAACTTTCTTTAAGTCAATAAATTGAATAAATATATTACTTATTATTTATTTATTTTTTTTTTTAAATCTGATTTTTCTTAACATTTGTTCTTTAAGAAATTTAGCGAAGCTTCGTTTAAAAATATATTTACCGCATAATTTTTAATTATAATCTTAACATATATTGGGTGTGTTGCATTGAACTTGAAATTGACTTTTAATATTAAAAATCCAAAATTTTAAATCCGAAAATCAACTTTAAGCTCGATAAAGACTTCTGTACATAGTTCAAAGATCTTATACTGATAAGACATAAGTAAGACTTGGACTATGGTAAATAAAATATTTGCTATAGAGTCTAAGACAAGCAGCCGCAATAAAATAATTCTTTAACTAAAAAAAAAAAAAAAAAAAAAAAAACAAATATTCAAGCATAAAGCCAAGAGAAGAACCCTTTCATTACTAACTATGAAATGCCTCCAAGCTCAAGGAAATTCCAATAAACTTGGCCAAATCTAAAGTATGCCAACTATATGATTTAATAATGATGCGAAGTCTATTGAATACATGCAAATGACTGCAAGGGTATTCAGTGTTTGCCCTGCTGAATGTATATCAATGCTTTGCTTCTTTCTGCGCTTCTTTTTTTTATGCTTCAAGTAATACATACAGAACTGTATGTGGGTGTAGTTGTAGGCAAAGGGTTAAGCATTATATCTTTAAACAACTTGATAAACTCGCTCGCTTGGGCCCGTCGCCCTTGCTGTTGGTGTGCAAAAATGAAATGATTTAGTGCAAATAATCAAACATGCAGACAGACAGACAAATTTGCACAGTCACCGTGAGGCTGGCAAGTCCATGGGGAAGGCCTACAGCTCAATTTGGCTGGCAAAAAGGAAATTTTAAAGTCATCGTCCTTGCTTGTCCGTGGCCCTGACTGTGAGGGCTGTGTGTGTCTGTGTGTGTGCGTGTGTGTCGTTGCCCCCCAAGGACATATTACAGCATTGATTCAATTTCATGTCAATTTACGTGTCAATGCGACACTAATACGCCAAGGGTCGTGGCTATTGCGGAAAGCAGCTGAATGCCCCGTGACCCTGTGCCGCCTGACCCCGCCGCTTGACATGTGGCACGGCTCGGCACTCGACACAGCCGCCGTTGGTGAGTGGGGTGTGTGGGCGGGCGGCGTCGGGTGGCTAAGGTGTGCATTTAAAATTATTTATAACATTTGCGAAAATATGTTTGCCAAATGCCAACAACTCCGTAGTTGCCGCCGCTTCGCAATTTCTTTTTGCCGCGCCCCAAAAAGTAAGCTACGTTTTTATCATTCCTTTTTTTTTTTTTTGGTAATAACTTGCGGCCTGTTACGCACATGGCCGATGTGTATGCGTGTGTGTGTGTGTGTGTGTGGGAGAGCTGGAATGTGTGTTACGCCAACCCCGGCAAGTCCCCAACCACCAGCACCACTCGCATGTGTTGACAACACTTGTGTAACGGTAAATTTGTGCGTATTGTGCGTGCGAGAGAGCGGGAGTAGGATTGGGAGTGGGAGTAGGGCTCGTGGTCGGGGTGCTGGACGGGGGTGGCAAAAAACGCTTCGACTTGGCTCTGGGTTCGCCAATGGAAATTGGGGTCTTTTTAAGCTCGTGTCATGCCTTACAAAATATCAGCAAATTTGCCAAAACAATTTGCAAAGCTACGGTAAATACGTACGTGTAAATACTGATATGACAGGCACTTGACAACAGCAACTGGCTCAGAAATTGATCAAGACCCACCCGCCCACAGCTCACCTGTGGCGGTGCTTAAATAGAATTGAGCTACGTCTGCCTGCTGCCTGCTGCCTTCTGCCTTCTGCCGTCTGCCTTCTGCCTTCTGGCTTCTGTTTGGCAGCCACAGCTGGTTCAATGTCTTTATTAAGTGAAACGATTTTACAAATTGCCAGCATCAGCTATGGATGCCAAGGCAGGATGGGTGAAAATATCGATAGCCAGCGAGAGGAAAATGAGAGCAGATAATCATTCCCAGCTTCTTTTTTTTTTTTTGTTTTTTGTGTATACTGAATAACTGTTCGCATATTTATAAATATTAGGAATATGAAAATATGAAAGATGAACCGAAATAGAAATATAAATACAGATTATACCAAGCGGAGATATACTTATATACTCGAACAATAATAGATATAATATATAAATCTCCATTATTATCAATTTATTTTCGTCACTTAAAATTATAATAATAATAATAATAATAAAATTATTTTAAATAATAAAAATGTATTTATTTAATATAAATAATAACCATAAGCAAATTAATTTCATTAGGCTATTACTAAAAACATATCTTAATAGTTATTCTTACAAATTAATTTTAATTTTTGTTTAATTATTATCGTATTATTGTTTATTTTATTTATTTATTTTTTCATTTTACGCCACAACGCAGAGTGAAAATAATAATTAATTTAAATATATTTCAATTATTAGTTTCATTCTGCGTTGTGGCGTTAAAAGAAAAAATAAATACATAAAATAAACAATAATACAATAAAAACAAACATTATTTATGTGACAAATTCACATTTTTTTATATGCTAATTTTCGTTAAATTATTTATTGGCGAGGCAGGCAAATGCAACAGTTTTTTGGTATAAAAATGACCTAGTAGTATTAATTAAAATAATATAGAAATATCATAAATAAATAAAAATAAATTTATAAATATTTAAATCAATATTAAATAAAATAATATAGAAATATGAATTATAAATAAAAATCATTTTATAAATATTTATTTCAATATTAACTAAAATAATATAGAAATATCAATAATAAATAAAAATAAATTTCAATATTCATATTAACTATAAATAATATACCCTAAATATGTAATATATACATAATATTTAATTTTAATTAATTTCAATTATTTATTATATTTCTTTACATACCTTAATATTTATTTTAATGTAATATCGAGCCGAAGGACTAAGAGCGTTACTTTTTAAGTGAGCTTTCTAAATCATTATATAATAGAATAGAAGAAATGCTTAATGTTTTTAATGGAACTAATAGACTCAACGATATTAGAGCTTAAATTTATTTCGCATATTTCTGCAAGATCAATCAAAATTTTACAAAATAATAATAATAATAATGAAAAAATTAAATTAATTCAAAAGATAAAGCTTGAAGATATGATTTATATATCAGAGAGAGGTCAGTTGTCTGGAATTAGTATTTAGTCTGGAATTAGTATTCTATTCTATGGGTCTCTGGCAAATTTTACTTAAATGAAGTCTGTCCAATGCAGAGTCAATACAGCAAGCACTTAGAGCTGCTTTCAAAAATTACTTATAATTATATGTATGGATGATATTTATAGCAAACTGAAGCTGAGCTGCTATACAAAATCAATAGGCTTAAGTCGAGTCAGTTCATAGTTTATACTCTAGCAGCTGGATATTGCAGATGTTACCACACACACATACGCACACACACACACACGTCAGGGCTTTATCATCATCATTATTATTATTATTATTGTTGTGAACTTTAAATTGTAGTAGTCCTTGCTTTCCAGAGCCGCTCGCCTTGGGTTTTGTTTTTAATTCGGGCTGGATGCAGCCACTTTTGTTGATTGCCCAATAATATATATACATATATAAAAGAGCACAACAAAAACAAAGGGAAAATCCGAATTTTAAAAAAAGGACATTTACCGCAAAGTGCGCACCAAAGTAACCAGCATTTGGAGCATTTGCTGGAGCTGGCGAGCGAGCACGCTGAAAAGTGGGCAACAGAAGCGCTCGTTGCTCGTTGCTCAATGCTGTTGGCGCTGCCTCTGTCGCTGCTAACGCTGCTGCTTCTGTCGCTGCTTGTCGTCGCTGTCGGCGATGGCAACAGCAACAGCAACAGCAACAACTGTTGGCGCAGGCGTCAACTCTGAGCGCAACTCAGCACGCGCTCTCGCTTTCGCACTCGCTTTCTCTCTCTGAGTGAAATTCCAGCGACTGCTGAAACTGAGTCGAGTCACTGCGAGTGAGCCATGTACTTTAGTCGATTTCCCCTGATTCGTTGGATTCGCTCAATGTGCTCCGTTTGCCTGTGTGCCTGTGTGTGTGTGTGCGAGTGTGGGGTTGCTGCTTACCACGCTGCCAGCCAGCCACCCACCACACATTGTGGTGAGTTAGGAGGCGACTTGCTTAGGCCACGACGACTTCTACGTTTTTTTTTGTCCAAGTCGCTGTCTTGTGGTGAGAAATTGTTGCGCGCTGTTGAGCTTATTTCTTTGGCCTCTGTTTTGCTCTTGCTCTCTTCGGCTTCTTTTTTTCCTTCTTCTTCTTCTTTTTTTTTTGTTTGGCTTGAGCGCCTTTCGTTTTCATTGTGTTGATTGGGTTGGGGGTTGGGGGGGCAGGCGGCAGGGTGTTGCGCTCCATGCGGCAAGTGCCTGGCGTCGAGTGGAAATGCCGTCGGAAAAACGTAAACGCTGTATTGGCCGACGGCAAGTGCGCTTAACGCTGAGCACAGCTCGCTTCCAGGCAATGGAATGATGATTTAGGAGGCATCCGCTGGAATGCCAATTGATTCATATATGTATGTACATACATATACATACGTACATGCACCCTTCACAGATTACAGCTCGGTCACTTTTATATAAAATAGATTTCAGACCTTAACACCATAGCAATGAAATTTCAGACGTCTTTCCCCATGCCCCCAGCTCGCAATGTCGCAATGTGGTGCACAAGGATAAAAAAAAAGAGTAAAGTGAAAAAAAAAACCAACAACAAAACAAAAACGAAAACCAAAAACAAAAAAAAAAAATAGCGTGGGAAGTTGGACGCATGAAAGCTTTTTGTGGCGCACCAATAGCACCGCGTTATGCCCCGCTACACAGACACTGCCACACACACACACACGCACACAGAGACAGAGAGAACACGCTCACTCATGTATGGGGGCTGGGCTATGGCTGCCACCACACCGAAACCCAACAAACGTCAACAGGCTGGGCGCCCACCTAGCCCAACGGCCCAGACGAGAACGCCCGACTCCGACGAATACCGTTACGTGGCGTGCCGAAGAAAGCCCGACCCCAAACTGACACCAAGCGCGGCTAACCCTTTATCGCACATAGGGTTTCCTTACAGGACCGCATATTTAGGTTTTTGTTATGGGGTTTCACTGTCGCCATCCTTGGTATGCCTTCATGCGGTCTCTCTCTCGCTCTCTTTGTGTGCACATGTGTGTGAGTGTGAGTGTGTTTGTGTGTGTGTGTGTGGGGGGGGGGGGGGGGGGCTTGGCCACTGCCCGCAAACACATACACACATACACACACACACACACACTCTGACACACATTCATATAGTCTGGGTTACCAAAATCGACGTGATGTTATATTATATGGAAACACAATTTGCTCAATGTCTGCCGCCGCATCCGCCGCATCGAAAGTCTTCGTCGTCGTCGTCGCTGCTTCACCGTCGGGTGCCGCTGTCAACTTCAAATAATTCTCGAGAGCGTGGGCGTGTCTGTGTGTGCCACTCTCTCTCTGTGTGTGTGTGTGTGTGTAGTTGTGATCGTCGCAGTTTTGTGGGCTGTTACTGCTGCCATTTTGTGTGACACAGCTGAAATCCAACAAATATGGCCCCAACCATATACCCCAGCTGGCGATGTACATAGCTGGCGTCATATACCCAAATAGTTTTATCTCTCTATATATATATGTATATATATACATGTATGTATATCTGTGTGTGTATTATCATAAAAAGGAGCAGTTGGTACGCTGAGCCTGCTAATGGCATGGACACATTCACAACTTTCTAATGATATACAACTAAAGTAAATACTATAATGAGTGCTAATGCATGTGGGGCTATGCAAGATGAAAATCAAGAGGAAGAAGAAGATGCCATTAGAGAATACAATTAATACCACGTGGGGAATATGTTTAATGCAATAGTGATATATACTTATTGGACTCAGTCTTTTAGAGAATTATTGAAATAGTTGAAGAAATTGCCTTTATCTTATAAAAGTTAGAAAAAAGGTTTTTTTTTTTTTTAAATTCTCAGCTTTTTATTTTTATTTCTTGAAATATCTTGATATATTAATAATATATATGCATATATATATTTGTAAAATATATAACATTAATTTTATATAAAAAAAAATAATAATAACAATAATTTTATATAAAAAAAATAATAATAACAATAATTTTATAAATTTGTTTAACACTATTCCCTTAAAATAATATCAAATGATAATAATATTATTGAAGATATTAATTAAGATATTCATTTAATTGAAGACTATAATATAAACATTTAAAAAAAAAAAGTGGGTTTGGTGTAACTAAATAATATTTTAAAATACTGCATATGTGAAATATATATTTCATCTCTACATAAATATAATAAAATAAAATAATAATAAAGTAAATGTGATAATAAAAAATTACTATAGCATAATATCAAATATTCTACAAGTAAAACAAAACTTGTAATTGTATTGAAATATATCTCCTTTTTTTTTTTTTGGTTTAAAAAACAACACTGAATTTGTTAGTTGACTCATAAAATGATATGTTGGATATAATACAAAATTAAATATAACATACAACAATAACAATAAATTAAAACGAATCCTTGACTTTAAAAGAAGCATAAAAATAAAAGTTGGAAACTATTCTAGAAAGAAAATCAATTGAAAAATTTCAACAAATTAAAAAAAAAATTAAACTAATTTCAAAATATATTCAAAATTTGTTTGGGGTATTCACTATAAGCAATGTCCATAAATTGAATGAATCATAAATGCTTTCCGACTTCAGCTATTGTGAAAATAAATAAAATATATGAGCAGCTCAAGTTTTCAAGATCTCAGACAGGCATCAGTGCAGCAGCAGCAGCAGCAGTAGAGTTTGACCTACTTGGAGACACTTGTACTTAGCAGCGGTATCAAGTGTCATATGTGATTTTGAATCAACTTCAACTTGTTGTATAGTTCATGAAGTAGTTGTAGCTGAAAGTATGCCAGCAGATAGGGATAAGGATAACGCAGCATGCCAATCAAGTAATGCGCCAGAGCAAATATAGCCTCAGTCTTGTTGTGTCTATGAATGTGCGTCGCGTCTTGGATGCCAGCCTCCGTCTCCTCCGTCTTCTCCATCTCCGTCTTTAACTGAGATTCAGACTCAACCTAAGTCTTCATCTTCGTCTCCGTCTCCGTCTCCATCTCCATCTCAGCCTCAGTCTCAGTCTCAGTCTGCGTCTCGGTCTCTGTCTCCGACTGTGCGCCCAGAGTCTCATTCCTGTGCTCGGTCCTGTGCCTGTCTGACTGGTTGGTCTGGTTGGTTCGTTGGTGGGTTGTTGGTGTCACATTTTCGGTGAAATTTTGGTTGCAAACTTTGGCAAAACTTGGCCAAGTATTTGGCCTCAAGTGCGACAGAGCGGGGACAGAGGCAGCCAAGCCAGAGTACGACAGAGTCGTCTGGGCGCGACTGCCTGAGCGAGACGGAGAGAGCCAAAGCGATTGCAATTGAGAGCGCGCATGTGGGCGGCGTATGTGTGCGACAGTGTGTGTGTGTGTGTGTGTACGTATATGTATGTATGTGTGTTTGTGGTCGGTCTTCGTCTTCGACTGTGCGAGCAGCAGCGAGAGGCGCTTAGCAAGACGAGATTTTCTCAATGCTTGCTGCCTTGACGTTTTCTTAAGTACTCATACACACGCACACACAGACTTACACACATGTGCACACACACACACACACACACACACACTCAACAATGAGTCAACTGTGCTTTGCTTAGAGCAGCATCTTCAGTCAGCGTCGCCGTCGACCGCGTGCTATGTGCGACTGCGGCCTGGTATTTGAGCCTCTTTGGCAGCAGCCCCTCTCTCCACTCTGCTCTCTCCTCTCACTCTCTCGCTCTATCGCCGCTCGCTGCAGCCTCCTGCTCCAATCAACACTGTAGACCCAATGGCTTGCAGCCAGAGCAGCTTCCTTCACTAGTCCGCAAATGTGGGCTGCCACTTGATAGCGACAATGCCGTAGGAGTTGGACCATAAGGGTCGAGACGACGCGTCGCTCCGGCAGAGACACACAGAGTGACGGAGAGAACGAGAGAGAGCGCGAGAGAGAGAGAGAGAGGCCGTCCAGACGGTGCAACGACATTGTCGACTGGGATAATTTTAATGAATTTATTTAGGAGTTTACCTTCAGCTCGCTTCGTTGCTTTGGCTGGCTTTAACCTGACGCTGACTCTGGCTCTGGCTCGGGCTGGGCTCCTGCTTCTGGCCTGCCAGATTTGCCCAGGTAGCATACAGCGCTGCCTCCATCCATCCATCCGTCCATACGTCCGTCCGTCCCGTGCTGCTCTCATTGGGCGTGCACAGTCTGCTGGCTGAGGGCGACTCAAGGATGCATTTACATAAGCAGCAATATGGCGGCTTGTTGATCAACATCTAGACGGCGGCGGTGGGCGGTGGGCGGTGGGCGGTAATCTTGCCCAATGTTGTTTTGCAGCGACCAAAATGTGCGGCAACGTTTTTGGTCTTGCACAGTGGGCTATATGTGGTCGGGTCGGACGGGCTAAGGTTTTTGGGTTTGCCATTGGACTTGCCTCTGCTCCTGGACTGCGACTTGGAGGTGGACTCATATTTTGGCTGCTCGCTTTGGCCTTAGCCTGGCTAAGTCTTAAGCTATTCAAATTTGATGGCTAAAAACTATTTAATTTGGACTTAAAAATAGCAATCCTACAAATTTTTACATAGTTTAAGTTTATTATAATCTTTTGTTTTTCTCCCGAGCTTCCCAATAATTATGGGGCTTATTTTCCTTTCCATAGCGACTTGCGGTCATAGCATCCGCAGTATTCGCTTCATCCAGTTCCAGGATTTGCTGATAATAAGCTCAAAATATAATCTAGATATTTCGAATAAGAGTTCAGCTATGAGTGGAGACCCGGCACTCTTGGGCATGCCTACGGTTTTGAGATTTGCATAGAGAGGCAGTACATAACAATTATATCATAAACTAGCTCGCATGCAGACAGACGTTGGGTCTATCATGGCATATCAGCTAAAGGAGTTTTCTGAGTAGTCGTTATAGGAAAATCATCAATCTATTTTATATACAAATTAGCTCTTTTTATATGCTTTGGTTGATGATTTTCACAACAATTAACATAGGCCAAAGCACTGCGTCATTACCGAACAAAAAGATAAAAGTTTATATCGACTTTCTACTCATCTGGCAATTTTTTAGATTAAATTAAATAAATTTTGAATTTTTCAAAAATTGAGTGATTGGCGGGTAATTAAATTTAATCAGTTGAGAAAAATATCAAATTAAATATTTGGGAAATTCAAGCTGATGTGAGAATTATATAATTTTTCTCAGATAAGTAGACGAACGATTTTTGAATTCATTTCAATTGAATATTGAAATTCGAATTTTTATAAATTGTAATTTAATTTAATTGGCATCCTTTTGATAGAGAATTAGGTGAGATAATATGTGAAAATAACTAGACTGGCTTGTTGGACTAGACTAGACTGGCCTCATATAGGGGATTATTTCAATATTGAGATGAGCTAGAGCGATGCTTTATTTCTCTTCTCTTCTCTGGCTTCTTCTATTTCGTTGTCTTCTAGCGAAAAATATGAATGGCATTTCTGGTCTGGGTGGTATGTATTTAAGGAATTGTAGATGGGTGTAAAAGAAAGTATAATATATGTAAGTGTTTCAGATAGTGTAATCAGATTTAAAGCGTGTTACTGGGCTCGAGTAAACAAAACACATTCTTTGCCTTATTCTTACTAGATTTAGAACTTTTCCAACTTGTCTTCATAACTGAATCTACTCAAAACTTGAATTGCACAAAGCCTAGTCCAAGTAAAGCTTGATTCCATATACCTAAGCTAGGCTTAGAAGCTTATTTATCCTAGCCAGCTCCTGGGCGCATCTTCTACTCATTTAGTTTACGACATTACTTGAGATCCTCATGTCTCATCTCTCATCTGCTTTGCAGGCTTCGCTCATCACCTGGTTGGGATGCACAGCCATCTGCATGCGCCCGATTGGCGAGCTCACATGGCGCTGGGCGGACGTCCGGGCTTTCCGGCTGGCCCCTTCTTCGCGCACCACCATGGCGCCAGCTTTCCGGGCGGCGCGACCGGCGGCCTGCGCGGCCTAAGCGGTAAGTGGTCAATTAATGCCATTCAGATATTCCCAGTTTAATCAGAGATCTCTCTCCGCCTTCGACTCGGCAGACAATCAGCAGCAGCTGGCGACGGTGGGCGCGGCGCACAGCACCACCAGCCCGGAGGGCTCTCCGACGACCACGACGAGCGCAACGCTGAGCGCCTTCGTGCAGCCGGCGGCGTGTAATGCCAGCGGTGGGGGATCGCCGCCGCTGATGCTGAGCAGCTTGCAGCATCACGATAATAACAACAACAACAGCAGCAGCAACATCGACGCGGGCTTCGAGAGCGACAGCATCTCGGTGACGGGCTCGCCGCGCAAGAGCATCAGCTCGCTGACGCACGACGAGGAGGAGCCGGATCCGGAGGCGGGACGAAGCCGCAGTCCGACGCTGCTCAGCGCAGATGCCAGCAGCGTGGCGACGCTTGTGGAGCCAGCACCAGGAGCTGGCAGCGCAGCTCTCGAATGCACCGGCACTGGCGGCGGTGGCGGTGGTGGAGGCGCCTTCACTGCTCTCATCCAGCGCAGCAAGAATCCGAGTGAACTGTTTGGCGGCTTTGCAGCGGCGGGCGGGGCTCACTTTGCGCCCACGGCGCACAGCTTCAATCCGGCGCTGGCCGCCCAGCTCTTCCTGCAGAGTCCGCTGCTGCCGCAGTCGAGCCAGTGGCTCTACACCCAGCTCTATGGCAGCTACAGCGAGCTGCCTTGGCTACGTAGCGCAGCGGCAGCGGCCGCAGCCAGCACCACAGCAGCTCCACAGCAACAACAACAACAACAACAACAACCGCAGCAGCATGAACCATCGGTGTTGGCAGCAGCGGCTGGCGCTGATGCCGACGGCGTGAATCTGATCAAGCGCTGCGTCACGCTGATCACGCACAATCCGCCGGATGCGGAGAACGCCAATCCGAATGCCTCGCCGCCAGTTAGCTCGTCGCGCCGTTCGCCCTCGCCCGTGGAGACCATCGATCTGGACGATGTCAGCACCACCTCGCGATCGGCCAGCGGCTCCAGCGGCGCCGGCGGACCAATACGGACGCGCACGCCCAAGCCGACAACGGACGTCTGGCGTCCGTACTAGCGACTGGCGGCCGCCTTGCTGGGCACCTGCCTGGCGGGACAGGGACAGGGGGAACGGGCGCTGCCGTAGCGGTAGCTGGCGCAGCGGCCATCGAATTGTGAATTTAGGTCATATCGCAGCGTGCGAGGGTTGCCCAACAAGTATTAGCAAGCAGGCGAGCATTTCATATCACAGGCACAGCATATTTAGCAATTCGAAAAGTCTAAAGCTCCAAGACTTCTTAAAGTAGGTGAGGCAAAACCTAGAAACGGAAATTTCCAGAAATTTATTCAGTTCCCTTCATAGGTTCATTGCTCTTCCATTGATTTCTCAAAAGTTCAGCTTAGACTCACAACTCTTTGAACACCCCTCGCACAGTGTGTAAAATTTATGTGTGTTTTTTTAGAGGTCTAGATTAAGCCGGATCACATATCGAATTTAAACTAATTAGCATTGCCCAAATGCCCCACATGTAGTTGATGAACGAGGTTTTTGGGTAATTATTATGGTACTATACATATACATATAAACAAACAAACACACACACACCTACACTCTATACATATATATATAGAGAGAGAGTTACCAATCTGTGTACATTGAGAAATTGAACATATGTATTATTATGCTCCCTAAAACTATTGCAAATATTCGTTAAGTCTATAAGGAAATACAATTTTTTTTTGCGCAAGGAAAATATATATATACAAAAAAAAAAAAAGAACTATTATTAAAATTAATTAAATACATATATAAACCACAAGATATTTGAAATATAAATTTAAGCACAATTAAAAAAGAAAAGAAAAGAAAATATTAAAAAATAAATGAAAATTACAAAAATTGTATATAGTTTCTTAAGTAGCGTATCAAGTTTCGTTAATAAAATTTCAATTAAAATGCAAAACAAATTTGAAATAAATAAATTACCTTCAGGGAATAATCAGGGGCTTTCAGTAGCTGGCAAACGCCCAGAAAACCAGACAGCAAATAAACAGCGAAGCGTATGTGTGTGCGTGAGAGAGAGAGAGAGAGAGGTAGAGAGAGGGAGAGAGTGGGAGTGAGCTGGTCAGATAATCAGCGCCGCCAAGAAAAGCTTTTAAGAAAATTAATTCGTATTTCTTTTGCCCAGTGCTCCCGCCTCAGCCCGCTACCCCTCGCCAGCCCATCCCTCCAGACCTAATTTAAGGGGTTAAAAGCGGGCCGGTCGAATTTATAGCCGGGTCTTGCAAGTTGGCGCTGTAGATAGAAAGCTGGCAAATAAAAAGTTGAAATTAATGGGCAAACTTGAAAGCGAAAAACGCCAACCGAAGCTGCTGAAAGACAGTGGGACTAACCAACCGGTAAAGGGCATCATATACATACGTACTTGGGATATGGGTGACAAACTCTCTCTCACTCTCTCTCTCTCTCTCCCACACACTCTTTCACTTGTTGTCTGTGGGCTCTAGGAATTTGGGCATTCGCATGCACTTTGGTCCATTCAATTCGGCTCCAGTTGCCGAATAATAAATGAGCGCTAAGCGCATATTAAATTACGCTGACAGATTTAAATAAATAACAAAATTAGCCAAGCAGACCCAAAAAAAAAATAAAGAGAAAGTCTAATAATCATGACAAAGCAGCTAATGCAACTGAGCCCTGGGATATGCTGCTCGAAACATTCATTCACAATTTCGTTGATATATTGCATGGCAAATATTCAGCTATATTTTTAGAAATTTTCCGCGTTTTCACAGAAATTTGTATTATGAAATACATATTTAATTAACAATTTTACTCATTTTAGAATTTTCTTAATGTTAGAAAAAAGGCTTAAATAATCAAGAAAGCCCGAAATGCATTGAACAATTTTTTGCGATTATTATCGTATATGGAATGAAAACATTAAAACTCCTGATGTTATCATTGATGTAACATTGGTGTTTAAGTAATAATAATAATACACAAATAATAATAGCAATAATAATAATACGAATAAAAATAAAAATAATAATAGTAATTAATATTAATAATTAAACAAAAATAATAATACATAATAAAAATAAAAATAAACATAAATATAATAATAATATATAATAAAAATTAAATAATAATAATAAATAATAAAAATAAACATAAACATTGCAATAATAATATATAATAATAAAAATTAAATAATAATAATATACAATAAAAATAAAATAATATAACAATAATAATAATATTAATAATAATAAAAATATTAATTCTTAAGATCAGCAAGTTTTGGTATAGGTCTGCATAATTGATGTTAAATGTTTTCATTTAATATATATACATATCTATACATTTAATTAAAATATTCATTTGCCAAGTAGTCGTTGATTAAAATTTAACTGTGCTCTTGTCGGGACTGCCTGTATAGGAGATACCCTTAATCCTGCCTAGAGCTGATATTCCACTCATATTACTCTTAATTTGTAAAGGAACTGAACTGCTATATATATATATCAGAAAATATATATGCACATACGTTTTGTTATAGGCAATTAATTCTTAATCAATTAAATATTAATACATGTATTTAATGTGATCTGCCACGCCCCTTCTCTACACTCTCAAGTTACAGAGTAACTTGATATATGTATATATGATATATTTCGCATTTCCATTGGGTTTCAATGCATATCAGATATCATGAATAATGAAGTTTGACGATTCAAATCATTATTAAGTAAAGCTTCATTATGCATTAGAAATGAATGCCTCTTCAGTTGATTCCACTTTGCGCTCAGCTCATGTGAGCTCAAACTTAGATAAACTTGATAATTGAAAGAAAACGATGTCTATAATATCTATAACAGGTAACTATGTATGCCATAGCCGAGGTCAAAGCCAAAGCTAATGCATGTTAGCTATCAAAATGATGCCCAAATGTGATATAAATCATATTGTAATCAGCATAAATTGTTTATAATCAATTTAAGGCTGGGGCAGCATCACCAGCAACAGCAGCAGCAACAATTTCAATCGCCTATAATTACGATAATTTGCAGACATTAACAGCGGAAAATCATTTAATTGGTGTGCGAAAATTTGACAATTAAAGATATGCACACTTGCTCAGAGATAGGCAGAGAAACAGACAGGCAGACAGACAGAGAAACAGACAGACAGACAGCTTGACAGGCGAATCATAATAGACAAACAGGAGCAAACAGTGTGGCTCCAGCTGGGTAAGGGAGGACACACACAGCAGGTGGGGTGGGCGTGGCGCTCACATCTACGCAATCTATCCGCAAATTGTCGCATAACCGGAGACAATGACATTTCAATTTATTGCATGTGTGCACATGTGTGTGCATGTGTGTGTGTGTGTGTGTGTGTTTCTCTAATGATGGCATAATTAGCAGGCTGCTGTGATAGCTGAATGCTGGAGCTGGTTCTGGTTGGCGAACGCATCGGCAGGCGCCAACTGAAGGCGTTAATAATGACCTGAAGTCAAATTGCTTACGCGTGGAGTGTCATCGAGGAATGTGACTGCAGAGGAGACGGCGGAGAGGCAGAAGTCAGGTGGCAGGAGGCAGGAGGCGAGGCAGTATGTTAATTGAAAGCCCACTTATTGCAATGAGCAGCCGATATGTGTGGGTGGGTGTGTGCTTGAGTGAGAGACATGGCTCGTGTGTGACGCAAAGGTGCTTCAATTGATGTCGCCAGGGCCAAGCAAGGGAAGTGTTGCCAGGTAACGAAGCAGACATAAAGTTTTCTATTTAACGCTTGAGCGCCACGCGCTCAGCCCTGTATGAGCTGCGGTGTATGTCTTTCCTAGCTGCTCAAACCTCAAACTGATGCGCAGCTTTTGCTGCTGCTGCTGCCTCATGCTGCTGCCTTGTTGTTGGGGGCAACAGTTTATTAGGTTGTCATTATCGTTTCTTAAGATGGTTTTGCCAGTCAGCCAGCCAGCCAGCCAACTTCCTGTCATTATTGTGAGCTTGAGCTGGAACTGAATGGTCGCCAGGACGACGTCCCAGCTAGCTGGCAGCCACCATTACAGCAAGCAATCCAATTCCGGCAAGAAGTTGTGCGGCAGCCTTGGATGCCTCGTCATGCCAATGACCAGACGGTGTCAAAGGTGACATAAAGACGACAACGACGACGACCAATTTAAAATGAAACAACCCCAAGAAGCACACACACACACACACACAGACACACGCATACAATGCCCGCTGGGTAGTGGCCCAACCAGACGTGTTGATTTGCTTCCGACAGCCCTGCTTATGCTTAGGTCCAACCGTCTCTCGCTCAAACCCCATCGAAACCCAATTCCAATTCCAACTGCAATGCCCGCTCTGTATTACATTTTCCTTCTACCCAAGTCTGCCTTATTTTATGTTATTCATTTTTAATTTCTGCCTTTAACGTTTTTACACTTTTTGTCCCAAATGTTATGTGTGTGTATGTGTGTGTGTGTGTGTGCGTGCGTGAGTCCCTGGCACTGTTGCCTCATTTACTTTAGCATGTTAATTTCGTCTTCTCTGCTGGCGATTTGTCAGTTCCAACTCATAAGCCAAATTTAATTCTATGCCATTTGTTAATGATTTCCACACGAGACATTAAATTCTCTGGGATATGTCCCCCTGTTCGGGATGCGATGTCCTTTTCTCTCCGCCGTAGGTCTGTCAGCCGTGTGTGGACACACTTTGAATTGCGGCAGGAAATAGTGCAGCTATTTTAATATTATGATAATAGTTAGACTCTGATTGCCTATGGGATTTGATGGTAAATACATATGCATATGAGAGTAGGTCCCCTAGGTAAATCTCATTAGCTAGTGACAATTGTAAGGAATCATCATAAACTGACGGACCGTAGAAACCTTTGTACTAAAACCAGTTTGAGTCTAAAATATATTTATTTCCTATTCGATAAAATTAGATTTGAGTTAATATACTGAATTGAACACATATATTGTAGTTTGCTTTATGTGTATATGCATATGTTTCTCTCAGGAATTATGAAGAAGTACTGAATGCAGGTTGACGAGCTAATTGTTTAAGCTGAGCAATCCAGAGGAAATTCGAACCCAAAATACAAGGCTGCCCATATTCGACGAATGCATATACTAAGTGAAAAACAATTTTCAAAAAATATATATTATCTATTAAATACATATTTAATAAATATATTTAGCAATCTGACGTCTTTGTCAAAAGATATAGGGTTTCCAGACGACCCATCGGTCCGTCGAATATGGATAAGCCTGCATATTTTGCACTATAATTTATAGAAATATATATATTCTATATGCTTAGAGATTAGATTTCAGTAAGCACATGGAACTTGATTGTAGACATATATGAGAACATGTTCCTTATGCTCCTCATGCTGAAGCATTGTATATCCTGAAAAATCTAGCTGAAGAATCTGGCTTGAATCCAACATGTATTTTGAATGTTAGTCTAATATTCTATTAATTTAATATTCTGTATATGTGGAGATTATAACTAACCCACTCATCATGTCTTCAATCAGAAAGTGCCTTCATTAGAATATTCCAATGCCTTCATTGGATCTCTCCAAGTGTCAGCTCTGGGATTTCCCTACAAGATAGCTCCTATACCATTTGTTTATATTTGTACATGTATTTAAATAGTATACGTATTACATATGTATATATAACATTCATATCTATATTAAAATTATTTAATTATTATTTATGTATAAACATTTTTCCTTCTTCAACTCAATTTAAGATTTGAATACAAAAATTTGCATTCAGTTGAGATTAGAATCGATCTGCTTTCAATATAATTACTTAATTTCAGCTGCGTTTGCCATTTAGTATGAACTGCTATATTTAGCAATCTTGATGCATCGGCAGAGTCAACGTGCTCCACTATTAAAGACTCATTTTGGCAATGAGTCCCAGTTGCAGTTGCAGTTACAGTTGCAGAGATGTTGCTGCGTATCTAAAATAAACAACCAGCCGGAGGCACAAACTTTGCAACGGGCAATGGGAACCACAAAACATTTTGTTGGACAGCAAACAGCCGGCAAAGGACAGCAACAACAGCAGCAACAGCAACAACAGCAACGTCGCCTGGTTACTCCGTTGCCCGTTGTCCGTAATATGACAGGTGGCTGTGCTCTGCCCGTTCCCATCTGGCCATACCAAGAGTTATCCATGCCGAACACACACACAAACACACGCGCACACACACAGCCACGCCCACACCACTCAGCTGCTGTCGGGGCCAGCGCTTTGTCACAGGAACTGTTAATAATGTGTCGCCCGTGCGCAGGAACAAAATCAGCGTCATTGGCGCACCTACAACATGCGATGTTGCGGTCTGGGACAACTTCGTGCCATATCAGCGCGTCGCGAATAAAATGACCGAAAATAAAAGTGCAGCAGGAGCAGCAGGAGCAGCGAGTCCTAGTCGAGAATGTAGGCGGATGGCCGTACCCAAAAAACCGAGCAGCCTCATCATGAGTGACGGCGCCGCTGCGTCAGCGGCATGTAATTTTCACGGTTTTTCGCAAATACGAAAAACGAGAAAATACGTAAACGAAAACTCGATGCCAAAAACTAAACGAGAAGCATTCGCAATCACCAGGCTATGCGCACAGCAAACACTCTGCAAATTTCCAGCGAATATATGAGATGCTCTCTAGACTCCAATTCCAGGAGTTCTCTCTGAGCTGTTCCTATGTATGGCTAGGGGAAACTAAGCACAAGCCTTCTTTTACTATATAAATAAATAAATATATTGTGTATATATTTTTTTATATTTAAAAAAATGTACAACTTTCTATATCTATATATCATAATATTTATTAAATGTTAGATTTTGCCAAGACTTGGCTCTGCGAGAGCGCAAGCTGAGATAGCTTTTGCTGAAGGGAAGGTATATGCGTGCAGGAGGGCAACGACGAGGGGCTGGCGGGGCGAGTTTTGCGTTAAACAAAAGCACCCTCTGCGTTCTGCGTGTGACAAGCAATAGAAATTGTAGGTTTATGTGGAGCAGCAGCAGCAGCAGCTGGAGCAGGAGTGGAGGCTAGGGATTGGCGTTCGTATGGGTGCCAGGGCATAGCTTCTCGGCGCCTACGATGGCGCAACTAAAATTATGCAACGCCACGCCCCTTATGAGCTCCATACCAACCACCAACCCACTCACACACACACACACGCGTTCGCTCGCGCGTCCTGTGCATTATAGCGTGCAATTTTTGGCTCGCATGCTGCGAGTGTCATTTAATGAGCGCAGCGCTGTTGCTGTTGCTGCCGGACCTGGAGCCAGAGCCGGAGTCGGAGCCGGAGCCGGAGCTGGGCGTGCACCGCCGGCTTTACAATTTTCATAGGCATTCCATGCATTTTGGTCAGTTTGATGTGGGTACGTTTTGGGTGTCGTTACGTTTTCAACATGCGTTTTACACGCCCAGCTCCGCAACAAAACAAGACTACAGCCAAAAACAACAGCAAAATTTAGACAAAAAAGAGGCGAAAATGAAAATGAAAATAAAAATAAAAATAGAGCTGAAGCCAGAATACAAAAAAAAAAAAAGAACGAACACAAAAGAAACGCAATGCAACGCAACGAGTTGACCCACCCAAAGGTTCGCTATCAACGTCATGGCCCGCGTCGCCCCCGCGACTCTAACGAATTTTTGGCAAAATTCGCGCCAATGCAAACACCAACGGCCCCAACGAACCCTGGATGGACGATGGACCCACGGACACTGGACACGGGACACGGGATACAGGCCCATTGTCGTCGCTAACAATAATGAGTTCGTAATTTGATGTCGCTGCAGAAAATTGTTGAATTTGGCCATGTGCGTACGTGTGCGTGTGTGCGTGTGTGTGTGAGCATGACAGCATTGCAAAACGTTGTTGCTACAAGGGAGTGCATGTGCGTGTGTGTGTGAGAGAGAGAGGGGGCCAGCGGGGGTTTTAGTTGAGGTACACTGGTTTGTTTGCAACGTCGCGTTTTCAAATAGCCCGCGATAGAGCGGCATGTGGCGCAGTACCGTGCTTTCTATAGAAAAGTACACATATGTGATTTATCAATGTCCGAAATGCCATCATCCATCTATCCAGGCCAACATCGGGCCCCATGGCCGCCCAACGTCTCTCCATATCGTGTGCCCGTGCTGCCCCGGCCATGTGTCAGCGGCATATGTTTCACTCTTTGGCTCAAAACTATTTGGCCATATTAAGTGATGCTGTTGCGGCCCCCAAAAGGGCGTCCACTGAATTAGTGCGAAGCACAAAAGTCGTACATTTATGTACATACATATGTACATATGTATGTATATGCGGGTATATTTCTCTGCTTGTAAAATCTTATAAGATATGCCGAGATTCTGCTGTTTCTGAAGTTTCACAGAAATAATAATTCCAAATTGGTATAATAATAATGGATCTCGATTCTATGCCTCGACTTATTTTTATGCATATGGATTCTGAAAGCATATAAAATACATACATAAAGGTCAGACAGTGTACTACGAAAAGACTCCGCTCTAAATCTTCATAATAATATATATATTAAATTTAATAATCAATTGTTCATCTGATTAATTTAAGCTAAGCGATTATTTACTTAAAATAATAAATAAATAATAATCGATTTATGATTAACCAAATGATTTTATTTCTTTTTATATTTTTTATTTACTTAAAATGTATGTTATTTAAAGCTCTATTTAATTTAATTGATTATTACTATTTTCATTATTATTATTTTGTATTTATTTAAATTATATTATATTTTATTTATTTATTTTTATTATTGATTATTATGATTTAATTATTTTCTTTAAGTTTATTTATTTATTTTTATTTAAAATAATTATTATTTTTTTTAGTTTTTTGATTTTGATTTTTTTACATTGTAATTTTTTTATTTATTTATTTTCATTTTTGATTATTATTATTTTTATTATTATTTTTTTAGTTTTTTATTTATTTATTTATTATAATTTTTATTGTTATTATTATTATTATTATTATTATTAGCATTATTATTATTAATATTATTATTATTGTTATTATTATTATAATTATCATTGTTATTATAATTATTATTATTATTATATTATTATTATAATTATTATTTATGATTAACCAAATGATTTTATTTCTTTTTATATTTTTTATTTACTTAAAATGTATGTTATTTAAAGCTCTATTTAATTTAATTGATTATTACTATTTTCATTATTATTATTTTGTATTTATTTAAATTATATTTTATTTTATTTATTTATTTTTATTATTGATTATTATGATTTAATTATTTTCTTTAAGTTTATTTATTTATTTTTATTTAAAATAATTATTATTTTTTTTAGTTTTTTGATTTTGATTTTTTTACATTGTAATTTTTTTATTTATTTATTTTCATTTTTGATTATTATTATTTTTATTATTATTTTTTTAGTTTTTTATTTATTTATTTATTATAATTTTTATTGTTATTATTATTATTATTATTATTATTAGCATTATTATTATTAATATTATTATTATTGTTATTATTATTATAATTATCATTGTTATTATAATTATTATTATTATTATAATTATTATTATTGTATTTTTGACCAATAATATCAGTAATGGGAAAAATAATACATCGGCATTTTTGCTGAGGTGCGCCTAGAAGTAGGCAACACGCAGCAATTTCAATTTGCATTTCAGGCTGCCTTAGAATTCTCAACTGGTTGTAGCTCGCATGGGATGTAGCGAGCGTGGAAATGTTGCTCACAATAGGGCGGGCAATAATATGTATCATATTATTGTTATTATATACTCATACAGTCTTGCGACTGTGTGAGGGGTACATATATAATAACCGACCAAATGGTCGTGGCCTCACCCCAGTTTTAGTGTGGGTGTAATTGTGGCCGTATTTATTTATTTTTTTCCTTGATTATACGAATTTACATATACATATATATCTTATTGGTTTGTGGCGTTTTGGTACTTTGACAAGTATTTCGCGCCCGCAGTGGAAGCTTTGATTTCGTCGGAGGAGTGGCAACGCTATTTGGTCACATGACTCATATTTTTATTCTTATTTAATATTCTTACTGTCAAAATGATCTTCGATTTATTAGCCAAAGTCGCTGCTGTTACGGCCGTGGAGACAATTGGTTAGTTGGAGTTTATCTTTTATGAAGTCTTTTGTGTATATCACCTATATAGTTGGCGTTTTTGAACACGCTTTGATTAGTTCTGTTCTTTATGGACGGAGGAGTGGCAACGCTATTTGGAGCGTTAGTAGTGTGACATGAAAAGCCAGTCACATGACTTTTACTCTTACTCAATATTCATTATTAAATCTCAAAATTATTTTATTTGTCATTTGTTAATAAAGTATTAGTGGGCCTTTGATTTATTAGCTAGTTTGCTGATGCGGCCGAGGAGACAATTAGATGGGGCAATCAATTGCCAATTCGTTGGGGGTTTTTTTCGCTTTTGGTTACTCTTACTCAATTTTCATTAATATTCTGAAATCTCAAAATTGTTTCATGTGTCTTTTCACGAGCCATTGTCTTTTTGCATTTTATTTTTTTTTTCAAACATTTTTGTTATAAAAGACAAAGTCGCTGCTGTTACGGCCGTGGAGACTCTGGATTAGTTGGGGTTTGTCTTTTACGAAGTCTTTTGTGTATATCGCCTATATAGTTGTTGGCGTTTTTGAACACGCTTTGATTAGTTCTGTTCTTTATGGACGGAGGAGTGGCAACGCTATTTGGAGCGTTAGTAGTGTGACACCTGTAGCCGGTCACATGACTCTTATTCTTACTTAATATTCATTATTAATATTTCTCTCAAAATTATTTTATTTTATTTGTCATATGCCGACATGTTCGTAAAGTACTCGTTCGCCTTCGATTTATGAGCTTACGTCGCTGATGGTGCGGCCGAGGAGACAATTATCAAAAGTATAAAAATCTTTTTTTTCGCAAAGCAACAGTGCCATGCGCGTACTCTTGGCTTAGGGCAGTATAGAACGTCGGAAGCGGCGGGCTAGGGAAAAGCCGGAGTTGTTAGATAGCATATTAGATGTCAGAGCTTTGGGCGCAGAATATTATTAATAGACTGGGCGATGCCCTTGTGACGAAGACAATGCATCCAGCTGTTTGCGGCAAGTACTCGTAAAATAACACAATCTATAAAAACACGTGAATGTAGTGAGACTTGCTCGTAATCGAAAATCAAGATATAATTAGTGGCCATCGACTCAAAATATTAGTTGGGGGTTTCGCAGTGTTGCTAAAGACAAGGCAACGGCTAACAGCTCTTTTGCTTTATTTATTATAAAAAGTATGGAACAGTCCTCTGGCGAGAGGCTGAGGCGTCCAAGCAATCTAAGTATTATCTGCTTGTATGACTTCCTATCGGTTCCTTAGCCAAATTAAAAGATTAGTTGGGGGTTTCGCAGAGTTTAAAAAGACATAGCACGGGCTCACCGCATTTTTCGTCTGTGTTACTAAAAACAAAAAAAACAAAAAAAAAAAAAACTCGCTGTTGGTCTGGAGATTTCTAAAGACGTAGTGTTTAAACATGAACATGTCATACACATAAAATTAGAGACAATACGGCAAATGTGGAGTTGTTTTTATTTCAACGCTCTAACACATAGCATCTACGATTTACAGCCGTGCACAAGCGTAGGCATATTACATTTGATTGAATAAGAGTGAGGAACAGTTCTCTTGCGGGAGGCTGAGGTATCCATGCAATCTTTCTTGGTATCTGCCTATATGGCATTTGTCGTTTGTTTTAAGCAGTCTTAGTTGCGATTTTTCCGAATGGAAAGTAAGCTTCGACTTAGATGCGAAAACCCGTCTCAATATTTTTTTTTGCTGGTCTAAGCTTACTTTGACGGAGCTTAGATACTGATTAGAAGGGGAGAAGGTTATCTATTAACGGCTTCTAAGTCTCCGTATGGACCGGGAATTGTACAGATGTCTCGCGAGTCGGTTAGCGTTTGAGTGGATGAAGTACATATTCTACCAACTATCGTGGAAATAATATTATATGGATTTGGCTGTATCCGGCTGTTGATCAACTCAATGACAAGGCCTGCGCAGCTGTTACCGGTAATACTTAACCCATTATATTTAAGAACCGCACAGCTGTTTATAAATACGAGCTTATGAACGGTTTTAATTGACACAACAAGTGTGCCAACCACCTGGAACATGAATATGGATATAGAGTTACACGCTGACTACACAATTCACAGAAAGAAGAACATTTAAATGAAATTTGATTCGCTAAATAAAAAGCTGTTATATACTAGAATCTTGCCGTTTTAATATATTTTTTTAATAAGGAATAAATTCGAAATCCGATGGAATGTAATGAACAGCCGGCTGTTTGAAGTGAACAGTAAACTGTTCGTCTCAATTTGCTCTTAATTAGTTCTTTGTCAATTTGTATGATTTTGTAATATTTCGACAAGTAAAAAGTATATACCACTTTAAGGTGTTCGGGCTTTTTTTTCTGTAGAGCACTGCAGTGTGGTGCACCTGCGGCCAATGCGAGTTTATGCGTGCGGATCCCTGTGTGTGGGTACTTGTGAGAATAATTACTGAAATATCAGTTCCGCATAGCGCTCAGGGATCTCGTAGTCGAACAGTCTCGGGTAGAGCTTTCTTACTTGTTATATTTGATTATTATGATTTTTATATATGTATAAAAATATATATGTATATATTACATATATATGTATATATATATATATATATATATATATATATATATATATATGTACAGTAGACTCCGGTTATAGCGACACTCAAGGGACCGTCGATTTTACGTCACTATACCCGGAGGATGCTTTAGCCAGAAGGAGCACAAAAATATTTTTTTACGGTTGCCATGTTCGTAATAGCTTTTAACATAAAACAAGTTGAAATTTTAATAGAAACAAACATTTTTAATAAATTTATTTCATTAACAAGGTTTAGAAACATTTTGTGACGTCGGTATTGTACTTTGTCTCTCTCCCTCTCTCTGTCTTAGCAGCATTTGTGGTCACTGATCAATACATACATGTCTATATTTCTAACAGATTCTGTTTATGCTGAAATTTGTTGTCATTTACGATTTTTTTATCACGTCGTAATAACCGGTGAAAGACTCGGCATAAGCAGATTGTCGTTAAAAGCGGAGACGTACTAAGATGAGGCTCTTTCAAATAAGTTTGTATGGGTACCAAGCAAGACATCGAATTTACGTCGACATAACCGGTTGGACGCTTTAAGCGGAGTCGTTATAACCGGATGTATTTATTTAATTCAATTGTATTTTATTTTGTATTCCGTTTTATTTTAATATTGTTAATTGTAATATTTTATTACAAAAACTTTGAATACTCTAGGGGCCGACGGGATGTATCGATTTTAATCAATCGCAATTTACTTTGCTATACAATTAAATCGCCACGGAGGAATAAGAATCGATTATTGTGTATCATATGATTAATACACGCATAGATCATTATTCACTTGGCTCTCACCAGCTTCATCTTAATTATATAATTATTAATATATATGTGTATAGAAACACTCAAGCCTGTTGGAACTTCAAGTGTCGCTCCATTCTGGAAGATAAACAATCGGCAGTGTCTGCTGGCCTTTAACAGCTTGTGGTCAGTCTTATCTATGAGCTGCAGATTTTGGCCCAACATGCAAATGTGACAAAGGTAGCCGAAGCGGGCGTGACAAAGCCCAAAAGAAAAATGGCCACAATCTTGGACACGGAAGGAAAATTAATGACTGCTGTCGTCTCACAGATTTGATTAAAAATTTACAACAGCGTCAAGCCGGGGCGAGGCGGGGTAAGTCAAGTCGTGGCAAGCCGAGGCGAGTTGAGTAGAGCGCCCAGCATGTCAGGCCGTCTTCAGCTTGCCCTGACACATTCGGTGTCAGCTTGTCGTCTGGGGTTCACTTCGGCTTAGTGGACAAAGTGTCCGCTGACGAGCTTCAAGAGTATATTGTCCATCCATCTCTCAAACATGTTTGTCACTCTCTGTAAAATTCTCCTACTCCATTGTGCGACATTTCATTCCCTTTCAATATATTTTTTTTTCTTTGCCTGTCTGCAATTCTTATCGAAATGGAGAAATGGTGACGTCTATTAAGCAGTAGCTGGTCTAGACTGGAACTTGTCAATATTATACTTCTGTAGCTCTTCCAGCTTTTGTTTAAAGCTCTCGTTCAATTGGAAAGACTTTTGAGTTTTAGTTGAGATTGAGCAGATGATTCACTTAAAGATTTCTAAGCAAAATACATATATTAAAATAAATTATTATTGTATTCATTTTATGATATATATAAATTCTGATATTTTGCGAAAATAGCTATTCAATGTGCTTTAATAATATAATGGAATATATGTTATAATAAAATATATGTTAAGCTATTACTGAATAGTTAAAGTTCAAGATAAACACTTTTTCGAAATGCTTGAAGAACTTGTGTTTAATTTCAGTTTATATATCTATATAAAGCTTTGAGCTTAGGATAGATTATGTGCTGGAATCATCTATGATACATTTGTTGTACAACTAATTTATTTTCTGTTAAATACTTAAATTATTTATGCTACATCTGTTGTACAATAAATTTATTTTAAATACTTTTGGTTCTAACTTTTTCTTCAATTATTCTTCAGATTCAATTGCTAAAACTTTTTTTGGTATAATATTTCTTCTTTTTCTGTGAGTATATAGCAAGCGCTTCTATTGTAGAACTATTTTTGCTGGAGAGTTAATAAACATAATTATGTATATATATTCCGGAAATAATCGAAGTAGTCTGAAAATAATCTTTGAGCACAAATGTTTATGCAGAGCTCACCAGTAATACGCAGAAATGATCCACTAGATGCTAGGAACTGACTGAAATGAGTTCTGTTTATACCTGAGAGAACCTGTACAAGCTCAGAAAGTATGAGCAGCTACAGAATAAAGTCAATATTGTAAAGTATGCATTAGCCTAAATGCTTTCCAGAGCAACTCTAGTCATACCTTGGGCTGGGTAGCTGCGAGTCGAGCACTGCCTGGACTGCAGCAGTCTTAGCCAAGTTCAATATGTTTATTCCGACTACCAAGTGCTCGGCTTACATTGGGCATTCTCAGTGAAAGCGAGACACTGTGTGCGGGTTGATATAATCAGCCGTCTGGGCGCCCCTTCGCTAACCCGGGACTGGGACTCAAGTAAATGCCAACTAATGGCCAAGGCGCAGGAGGCGGACGCAGCTTGTAGCACCCAAATCAAACTCAACTTAACTAAACACGCCTTAAATGGGTATTATCTGCTGCCCAGCACATTTAATTTCAATAAGTCAAGTCGGACAGTGGGGTCGAAACTGGAAAAATGGGATCAGGACGGAGCGGGGCGGGATGGAGCAGGTCGGGGGCCATGGTATTTGGTATTGGTCAACTGCTGGGGGCCACCTGTGACCAATTTCGATTATGAGACTTGGCAACTTGTTTTTTTTTCTCTTGTTGTTTTGTTGTTGTTGTTGTCGTCGCTGGCCGCCTCAAGACAACCCCAAAGGCGTTGTTAATTTTTGTACCTCATAAAACTCAACCACCCGGTCAGCCCTCCCGGCCGGGCTGGGTACGGCGGAAGGCTAATCAGCTTCCGGATTTTTATAGCCAGCTGCCCTGGCCCTGGCCCTGGCCGGCGGGCATGTAACGGAAATCGCAAGTAGCTTAGCCTAATATGCTTTGTGTTTTGTCGTTTATTTATTTGCGCTGTTTCGCCTTCGCCTGCTTCTGCACTTCATTTCTCATTCCCCCATTTTGATTGTGTTCTGTTTGCTCTTCGCTCCGACCTTTTTTTTAATGTGCGTTTTCCGAAGACGGCGACGATTGTTGGGTCATTTGTTTTACTTGGCCTCAAATAAATCCAAATATATAATTCATGGCGCTGAGTTTACCTATAGGCTTTGCCAGCGCAGCCACAGCTCTACTCTCCCTACCAGAAATTTGCCTGATTGACCAGTTGAGCGAGTCAAGTTTGATGTCTATAACATGGCGTTCAGATTGCTAATGTGATAAATAGTATAGAGATAGAGATAGAGAGAGAGAGAGTAGCCAATCAAGATAATATACCTCTCCGAGTTTTGGTTAATCTCAAGAGCCTCATTTATTTTTTCTCAGTGCAAGTTTTGTATATAAAGACCCTTGTGAAAAGCAGCTGTTTATACTTGAGTCCGGCTCGAAGATCCTTGAACACACTTGACTCAGGCTTCTTCCTCTTCTCAGCCAGAAATTCAATATTGAGTGAGTAAGGCTCAGCATGTGTCTTTTATCTATTGCACTATCTATCGCACTCTCTGCTGGTCGTTGAGTGAGTAGATGATAATATGAAATTAAAAGTTGCTTATCATATATGTATGTATATACTACAGGTCTGCATGAATGTAATCATTTCCAAAACCATAGTACTGTACAGTAAAATGTGCCTTAAAATACTGTACTCATTTTGTACTGTACAACATTTTACTGCAATCACTAACAGAAACTGACAGTAATAGTTGTAATTTTTCCAAATGAGTACAGCATCTCTGTCTCTTTTTCACACGTTGTACTCCATACTTCAATATGAGTATAGTAAATGTGATTGAGAACAACTGTAAGGATATTTAGGACTGCGCTGCTATGGCTGCTAACGAAAATGATGCAAACGCAATAAATGCGAATAAAAGTGCAAGTTTTTGAAAAATAATATTATTGCGTACTCAGGACTAAAAACCATAGCTATTGGTACCATAACTATTAGTGCCAAGTTCGGAGAAAACGTTAATATTGAAACATTACTGCCACATCCTACAACGCTTTCCCGGAACATCGCATCTCTCTGCTGATTATTTGGAAATACATTTTTTAAGCTAAAATATTGTAGATGACAGAATGAAAAACAAAATTGACAACATTTTAGGGGATGTGACTTATTCATGGATGAGCCAATAATAGTCACCGACCGAGGAACTAATATGAAGACTGCATTTAAAGGACTAAGCACATTGAACTGTGTGAATCACTTAATTCACAACGTTATCGGCAAAGTTGTGGATGTTGTGCCAGAATTAGAGTCGATGGTGAATAGCTGCAGCAAGCTCGTAAAGTATTTTAAGTCTGGTCAAAATTACTTTTTAAGTAGCACCTTAAAGAGCTACTGCCCAACACGTTGGAATACGATATTCCACCTAAATCAAATATTTTAATTGCAAAAAAAAATAAAATTAAATTTCCAGAATTCAAAATATTAATTTGAGTGACGTGAGCGCATTGGCAAGCCTTCTAGCTCCTTTTGAAGCTTGCTCGAGGGTAGCAACTACCCAACGCTGCACCTTGTTAGTCCACATATAAATAATAAAAAAAAATATCAACACCTAATGATAACGATGTGGAAATCGTTCAAAAACGCAAGCTTGCATTCGAATCAAATTTAGTTGGAATAGTTAAAGGTAATTTAAAATAGGTTCATAAGATTGCCCTATTTTTATTTCCGCCCACAAATAAATTATCGCAATTTATTGAGCTGGAGAAGAAAGGAACTATCAAAGACCTTGAATCCATTATGATAGAAGCTCACCTGAAAATCCATACAGATAAATAGATACAATTAATCCACCCAACTCAGCAATAGATCCTATTTTCGCAGATTATATGCAACCCGTACAAAACTTTAATATTCAGCCCGTCATCAAAACAAAGTTATTAGCAGTTCCAGCGAGCAGTGCGGCATCCGAAAGACCCTTTTCGGTTGCAAATAACCTTATTAATAATAAAGGGTGTAAGATAGCTATCACAGATGACAGTGTAAATAAAAATTACTAGGAGAATAAATATTATAATATGCTATAATAAATATATGAAAATATTTATTTATTTTCGAATAATATAATAATAATAATAAATATACTAATTAAATATTAATGTATGTATTAGTTCAACATGTATATTTTCTATAGCCATCCGTCGACTTTATTGGCTAATAAAAATAAATTCGAGTTGCGTTTGCTACGCTGATTTGTGCGTTGGCTGTTGACCGCTTGATTCGATTTGAGTTATGCTTGCCGTTAACACTTTGGCACGAGGGTGGCGAGATTGGGGGGGGGGGTTCGCCAATGGGCAATCGCAGGCGCCAATCGCGACAGCAATTGAAGAAATTAATCAAAGCGCCAAAGTTGGGTCAGCGAAATGATTTATGTGCGAGCAAATAACTTGGGCATAAAGGTAACAAATACTTTGATAATCATAAATCACAACCGACCTCAACCCCCCGCCCACCACACATGAGAGAGTGGCCTGGGCTGGGGGCTGTGGCGGGTGGTGGGTGGCCACCCAAACCGCACAGTGGAGCCCGTAGGCAAGACAAATGATATTAAATATGCTTGCTGAAGATGCATGACCAGAGCCGAGCGAGCCCAAGTCTTCGGCGTCTAATGTGTAAAACATTTCATTTCATTTCGATGCATTCGGCGAGCGAGCCAAACAAATTGCCTATTGAATGATTAAACAGAGTGAAGCCAAAGCTGAAGCAGACATCGAAACAGAGGCTGGGGCTGAGGCCATCCAAGTCCAAGGACGTGGCATCGCCTTTCATTTCGTATTCGCGTGCGTCCACCATAAATCATCAAGCTCGGGTCTCGAGCCGGCCGCTGCCTTGGCAACATATGAATTAGAAATTGTTACAAGTTGTGCCAGATAAGGGTGGGATGGGGGCTGTGACTGCGGCCAGTGCGGGAGTGCGCTGTCAACGGCTCTGTCTCGCAGCAAGCACGTGTTGACGTCCATGAAATTCTTACGGTAAAGGATTTCATTACATTTCGTTTCGTTCTGTTTCGTTTCGTTTCATTTGCCCTTTGCCGCACGGCCGAATCGCCAAGCCAACCACCACGTCCAAATCCAAATCCAAATCCAAGATGCGAGATGGGAAATACGAAATCTAGATCCGAATTCAACTCCCATTGGCAACCCGTCAGCACATTGCATCACGTAAAATTTGGCCAAAATGCCGTTGGCATTTGCCTATAATTCTCCCAGCCACTTTGTTGCTTCGTGTCTTGTCCTTTCCTCCCCCTCCTCCCGCACATCCTCTGCCCTGCCACTGCCTCGCTCTCGTGTTAATTTCTCGCTCTCAGCTCTCAGTGTTTATTAGTCTGGGTTTGGCGGCTGCTTCTGCTGGCCATAAATCCTGCAACGTGTCCTGCATTCAATTTTACGTTTCCCTTTCGGTTTTCACTATATTTCATCACTTGTTGTCGCTCTTCGGTTTCTCACATTTTAGTTCCGTGACTTTAAATGCTCGCCCTCCCATTCCCCTTTGTTTCTTTACACTTTGCTTGCTTTGCTATTTCCAGAACGGCAACAGCAAAACCCGTTCCCTGTCTTTAGCGCCCGTGAACAACAATATTCAATTTCATAGCAATTTTCCCACTTTGCGCCTTTAACTGCCAGCGCAATTTTACATGGGCTTTAAACAAAACTTGTGTACACCACAGTTGATGGCACAGATTGACCGTATAGGGCAATGGATCCATTGGCCAATAACTCCATTATATTGATAAGACACCTGCAATATAATATCAAGTTAGATAAGAACTTTTTGTACATAATTGATTAATTAATCTTGAATTTTCTTTCTTTGAATTCCTTATATAATCTGAAATCTATAATACACTACATTGAATGATATGCAATCTACCCTGTTACCATTCCATAATAGATCTACATCAAATATTAAATAGGGAGATCGTTCAATATGCTAGATCTTAAAAGAAAAAAATTTAGATTTTTATCAAGATATTTATATATTTCTAATATGCATACCAATTAATTTTACGTAATGGTAAAAGAATTTTTACCTTTCTTATACTATCTTGAAATTACAATACATCTCCGAAAAATGATAAATCCGGATATATAAACTGGTTTACTATCGGTATATATATTTTTTTATATACATATTTTATTTTACTAATTCATTTATTATTAACTTAAGCAAATTTGTATGACTCCTTTAAAAGTGACTAACCATTATATATCTATGCCCACTGGAAGCGTGTCAAGTTGTATAAGAATCCAGTAATATTGAAAAAAATAATCTATAGCATATAACATTAATTATCGATAACCAAAAATATTTGAAAGAAAAATATTATATGGTTATAACTTAAGTTTCAATCACTTTAACGATAAATCGATAAATATCGATTGGATTTTACACTGACACAGTTTTGCCTGGATCAAAATGTATTTTTAAAATTATTAAAAATACGTTTATTATATTTTATTGTATGTATGTATCTATGTAGGATATCAATAATTTCAGCTAGTCCTGTATTATTTCAAATAAATGAATACCTATAAAATCTATTTACGATATTTATTCATAATAACTATAAAATTTATATATAAATAACTATAAAATCTATCGTAAATAACATATTTGTTCTCCTTAAAACATACGATTTCTAGGATTTGCTCTTTGCTTTTTTTTTAGCATATTTCTCATATAATACATTTTTAATAAATATATAAGCTGTTACACTGAAATAGTATGACAAAATATTATAATATTATAGAGCAATATATGTTACCATACCAGTTTGCCTCAGGTTTATTAAGTCCGTGGCAACAAGAGAAAAAAACAACAAAACTTAATTTCAATTGCAGAGCCTAAAATTCCAGCATCCAGACCAAAAAGCGGAAATGAGCTAGAAACGGAAAATGCGAGAAGGGCAACCACGGCGAAATTTTATAACGTGACGTTGTGTTGGCTTTGCCCTTAACTGGGCTCCTAACAGTCACTCCCAACAGTCTGTCTTCACTCCATTGCTAACGCTCCTTCACCATGAACGCCTTCGGCTATGTGCAGTATTTGGCTCACACTTTGGCCGGAAGCCGTCATGAGTTGGGCTTTACAATACTACGTCAATCGGGGCTATGTTCGTTGGCCTTCAAAATGTTTAAGAAATTTCATAATTATTTATTATTCATTAATATTTATTAATATTCTCGTAATGCTCGTTGAGTTGCTGTGCGAATGCTAGTGTGTATAGGGTATGTGCTAGTCGTGCTAGAGCATTGTTAGCTGATTTTTGTTTTGTTTGCTTCTGTTGGCTTTTTTCTTTCAGCGTTTTTACCGCCAACACAAGATTTAATTAAACCAAAGACTTGATTTATGAACGAAAGGATTCGATGTCCGCACTGGGTTCGTCTGAGGAGCAGCAGGACGGGCGAGGTCGGGCAACGACTGCAGCAGTTGAAAAATGCCAAGCAAATGGGGCGCACGGCTTACGGCGCTGAAAACAGATGCAGAAGTCGAAGCAGCAACAGCAACAGCAACAGCAATAGCAATAGCGTTTAGAGTTCATTGTTGTTGTAATAATGATTTGGCTCGCCCAGCCGCCAGACGGGGGCAGGGGACGGTGAGGCATATATATATATAGAACAACAGCTGAACGGGCCGTTAAAAACGTTCCCAGCGTAATACACATAAAGAATTGTTTGGCGAAGCTTGAGCCCTCCAGCTCCAGCTCCAACTCCAACTCCAACTCCGATCTGAACTTCAACTTCAACTCCAACCACTCGTCGCAATTCTGGTTCACATTGTCGCTGGCAACATTTTCTATTGTTTCTATTGTTTTAACCCTTCTTTTTTGCTCTATATATGTATGTATATATTTATGCTGCTGCTGCTGCTGCTGCTGCTGCTGCTGCTCGTGTGGAAGGGTTTTCGGGTACGGGCTAAAGGAAGTGGTATTTGTGGCATTCCATGGAATCGATTTTGAAAAAAAGAGAAATAAATAAATAAATCGAGAAGAAATTCAATTCAATTTGTAGCAGTTAAGAAATTGTGAATTGATACTTACGCGACTTTAAGCATCATTTGTATAGTATTAAATGAGTACTACATATATTTGAAGAAACTCGGCCTTTCATGAATACTTGAATTCTATTTTTATAAATAGGTATACCCCTTATGCAATTGAGCTGAATGAAAATTGAAAAAATATTCCATTTTATTCTATTTTTTATACATTGATATAGTATAACCATATTAATTCGCTCATATAACTTTTTCTTAGTATCAGAATTGCCGTCTCAATACTTGAATACTACGTATGTATATCATGCTATAGCTATAGTCTCCCAATCGCCCTTTTCTCTCTTACAACATCGCTCAGAGATTTCAATTCTATTCTTAATCTGTGGTCAAAAAGAGGTTTTCATGTTGCCTATTCACATGCCTAATCCTAAATAAAACCTTAAATATGTAATAATCATTAAAAAAGTAACAATTAAAACAATTAAAAAGTAACAATTAATTATATTAATACTAATAATAATTTCTAGAGATCAAAAATTAGTAATACTAATATTATAAATTCCTTATCGCCACAAATTGATCAATATTTGCTAGTCGAGCTATGCATTGATCTCAAGCGAATTATTTTTATGCCTGTTCTACTACTAATTCCATTTCGATAGCCCCAACAGTGGAGTAGTGAATTCGTGTCATATGAATTTTTTAAATCTCTGCTCTACTACTCTTTCCACCCCTCTCTATAGACGACAAGTATAAGGTATAGACCAATTCAGCATTTCACGGATAGATCTAATGTCACACTGAATCTCTGATCTACTGCTAATTTTACGTCTAATATATTCATAGAACACGGCCAAGTAGCTCATAATCTCGTATCAAGTGAATTGATGTATGCTCTACTACTAATTCCATGTCTCTGGATAGGATTAAAATACTAGGTATTTGTTAGTCGAGCACAGTTAGAGATTATTATCAACTAAATTGATGCCTGCTACTACTATTCTACTACTAATTCTTTACTATGAACTCTGTCTTATCTATTCATCAGACACTGCCACCTGTATGATAATTTCATATCAAGTGAGCTAATATCTGCTAGTACTAATTCTACTACTATTCTACTACTTGTTTAATATTAATTCTATGTCTTATCCATTCATTGGGCACTGCCAATTGGATTATAATAACATATCAAGTGAATTGATATCTGCTACTACTATTTTAGTACTAATTCTACTACTATTTTACTATTTAACTAATTCTACTACTATTTTACTACTTGTTGAATATTAATTCTATGTTTTATCCATTCATCGGGCACTGCCAATTGGATTATAATTAATTTTTTAATTTATTTCTGCTTCTACTAATTCTACTACGAATTGTTCACTATTAATTCTATTCATCGAGTATGGCCAATATAGTTCATAATTTCATATCAGCTGATGTCTACTCTACTACAATTCCAATGTCTCTCGCCAGTCCTCGATGACTATCGATGGTATCCGAGGGCTGGGCTAATATATTTGTATTGGGTGTGTGTCAGTCGAGCGTGGCTCGGTCAGGTGCTTATTTCTAATCAAGTGAATTGATGTCATGCGAATTATTTTAATAATCTCTGCTCCGACGAGCGTGCACAATGGCGTCTGACCAGCTAAACTCTAAGCCTTGCCCGCAATGCTCAAAATCTGGTTGCACGTTGTCATGGCAGCAATGCAGTTTATTAATTTCATATTTAGTTCACTTTCCGATTGGTGTTTTGTGCTCTTTCTAATTTTGGTATGCGTCGGTCATGGGTCAACAGAATGTACATATAGATGTATATTTATTCAAATATGAATGCTAATTGGGCTGGCTCGCCCACTCGGCTCTATCGACTGCCCACAGCTGACCACAAAAATGAGTGCAGCCCTGGTCAGTTGCCCAAGGCGCATACAGCAAACAGCAACGGCAACAAACTGTAACAGAAAAACTACAAGAAGGTCCACAAATTTCTCATAAAGTTTGTTATTTCAACCGCTGGCGGTGGAGTCTGCACTGGCAGTAAAAACTTTATAAGTATCCAGCCAGGCAACAGCAGCTACTATCCAGTCCAGCCGCCTACTGCCCCAGCCACTGCCTTCTGCCCTCTGTCCCGGCTTCCTGCTCTGCTGCTCACGCTGGCTGTCAGCTCGTCCCAGCGCTTATTGTTTACCACAACCTCAGTTTTTGCTAATTTTGAGTATTGCCATCGTAAATCTTTTCATTAAGAAAACTTTGCATAAGTTTTTGCAGCTGGTTGTTGTTGGCTTCATCAGAGCACTTTACCGTAGCAGGCATCCGCACCACCCTCCTTCTCACGCATTCGTCAGAGATCCGCACCCGCATCCGCCTTTGCGAGCCATTTCTTTTTTGCCCAGCCGCCTTTTCGTCGGCGTGTTTTCGTTATTAGTCTGATTAATTTGGCTCTTTTCATAAATTGCCAACAGTATCCTGGTATCCTAGCCGCAGTTGCCCCAAAATCCAGCCCTCCTGCCACCGCCATCGTCGCCCCCATCAACTGACTGCAACCCTAGGCGGAGATAAGTCCGCAGAGCCAGAGAACAACTGAAGAACAACTTGGCGCTGGCCAAGCACCACGAATTGCCAATACACTACGTTCTCGCTTGGAGTTCCCTTGGATATAATTACTATATATTGTATAAAGATAGAATATAAGCATACATGTATAATGGAAGATATTCCATTCACCTCTCTCCGGTCAAGCTGCTTTAGATAGTGAATGGATACTATTTCGCTTGGAAGTCTGTATAAAAGCCAGCGAAACATTTTCGACTTGTCGACGTTGTTTGTTGTTGTTGTTGTTGGTGCTGCGTGAAGAGGCAAACTCTTCAGAGAACCACATCATACATTATCCTAATAAAGGATAATTCATTAGTATTTGAACTTTTTGGCATTTTTTGAAGTCCCTTTGGCCGACGGGGCCGAGCGCCATTTTAATTGCTGGTGCTTCCACTTGCCGCTTGCCGCTTGCCACTTGCCACCGCCACAGATCCAGCAGGAGTCGGAGCAGCAGCAGCTTCTTCAGCTGCTTCTTCTTGGCACATTTTATTACACTGATTTGAGCTCAATTGTTGTTGTTGCTGGTTTGAATTGCGCTTTCGCCTTTTCATTATTATTATTTTTATATTCTTTTTTCGTCTTCTATTTTTTGTTTTGTTTTGTTTTGTTTTTGTTTTTTTTTCGGCTAGCTGTTTGCTTCCATTAAAAAATTCCGCAGTGTTTCAATTTTCTGAAGCCAGGATATTTCACGAATGTTTATTAATAAAAATTTTATGAAATCAATAAAAAGCGGCGGCTATAACATGCGCGGGGCAGGAGGCGGGAGACGGGTGCTGGGTGGTGGGTGTTGGGTGCTTGTTGGCTCGCACGCTTGATGAGAATGGCGAAATTCGCCGGCAGTAGCACATTGAGGCTGCTTGAGCTATGTATACGCTCTCGTCCCTCAATCTGGTAGTTTCATTAGTGTGGCAGCCACTTGGCCTGGCCCGCCTCCTGCTTGCGTCGCTCTGCGGCTCGCTGAAAAATGGCATCGTCGCACTTAAGCCAAAAGGTAAAGTGGAAAAGCGAAAAACTGGCAAAAACTGCAAAAGTGGGCAACATGGGGAAAGTGAGCAAAGTGCAAAGACAGCGCACAAAGAGCATGTGGTATCTTATTTTAAGCTGTCAGCTGAGGTCAACCACCCAATCCACCCAACCGCCCGTCACTCATTATGCGCTGTGGCATGTGCTGCCTTAGCGTGACATATATTAGAATGGATTTTTAATGGATTTTACGCTAAACTAATGTCGCTACGTTGGCCCTGTGGCTGCCTGGCTAAGGTGAGCGTCTGCCTCTGCCTCTGCCTCTGCTTCTTTTCCAACATATTGTCGTCGGTTGCCGACTCAAAAGGCGATTCGTTTCAACCTGCGAAACTATTAATTCAACGGGCCAAGGCACTGAGTAAAGTTGCTTACGGCTTTTGTGCCAATGCCACAGACAGATGAGATAAGGCAATACGTAAATTTCACAGTGTGATAGAGACATGAGACGGTTTTATAAGAGCCAAGACTTGAAGCTAGTCAAAGTCTCTGCTCTAATTGCAATGTTATTTGCTCTTAGTGTAAGCTCAGTTGAACTGATTTTTGTATGCTCCTTAGAGGTTTTCTTATAAAAATAAATATAATAAAAATCATAATAATAACTCACTGTACAGTAAGTTAACTGCACACCAAAACAGTCTACAGTGAAAGCACTGAGCAATATTTTTTACTGTACTCATTTAGTACTGTACAGCATGAAATTGAGTGAGAACATAAACTGTTAATATACAGTGCTGTACAACGTTCACTGTACTCATTGAATGCTGTACAGGAAAAAGGTGTGCTCATATTCATAATGAATGATTCAATAGCCCTTTTGGATGCATCCATGCAGCTCTATACTCAGTTCACTGGGAGATGGGATGAGGCTGTAGGCATAAAGCTCATCAAAGTACAAGAGATTTCATTATCTGCTCTCCAGCCCAAGTTTTGCCAATCCCATAACTCTTAGTATTAGTGCAGCTCACAGGCAGATGAGATAAGGCTACAGGTATATAATACATTTTAATAAAAGTATAAGAGATTTTATAAGAGCTCTCAGGGACAATGCCCAAGTCAAAGAGCTACTGCTGCAAGTAAATTTCACAGTTTGATCAAAGTATAAGAGCTAAGATTGTAAGAGCTCTCAAAGGCTTTGTTCCCCTAGTTGCTCATAGAGTTTTGTCAGTTATGCGAATTGGATTTAATATATATAGACTTTTTTACAAAAAATACTCTCTTATAAGTCTAAGACTCTGGTTATTTATATTTTTACTTCCCTTGGAGCTCTATGTAAAGATATATATTTATTAATTTATGAAAAAAATAAGTATTATTATTTATTTTCAGTAGATAATTTTGTTATGAAATCTCTGTTTTTTTTTTTTTTTATATAAAATCTAAAAATTAAAAAAAATATATATATATCAACAATAATTTTTGTCAATTAAATAGTTAAGGTTCTTATTTCAATAAAAAAAAATATAAATAAATAAACAATTAAATAATCTACCATAGTCCGGATAAGAGATATTATTTAACATTTCTTCATGAACTCATATTACAAAAAAAAAATAAATAAAATAAATAACTAAAAATAATAACAATTATATGAAAATGCAAATCGTGCGCAGCAGTTGGCATTTGCTCAGTTCAATAATGTTTCCAGTTTTCTAGTTTCCATATCCGCAAACACAATTCACTCTCCCTCGCATTCCATTCCATTCCGCCTCCTGCTCGATACCAGAGTTCGCTCAGCCAACCCAGTCCGTTGCTCTTGAGCCAGTATTGCCGGCCCGCTCGCACGCACGCCCAGTCAGGCATATGCCGAACATTTTCTTGAATAAATGTTGCGGTTAACCACAACTTATAATTGGTCGAAATGCCTTACGCTCGAACAGAGCATGAGGCATCTCTCTGGGTGTGTATGTGTGTGTGTGTGCGACTTACCCTTAAAGTGCGTGTGTGTGCGTGCACATAAAGTAATGGCGATTTCCTGAAACATACAGTTATCATTTCACATGAATTTGCCAAAAATAAATATATGTAGATAAAAACAAAAAAAAGAAATAGAAAAGCAAATATTCAGAAAAAGAAAGTGAAGCACTTAAGATTCGGCGTAACGCAAAGCTTTTCGCTGGCGCCATCTGTTAGCTTTGGGCGGCAACTCGACTCTAGAAAAAAAGCAGCTGCCAGCCAGCGAAAAGTGAGGAAAAAAAATCCGCCAAGCAATGCAAAGTTGCGCCTTGGCCAACGTCTTGGACTTGGCGCGCCAAGGAAACGCCAAGTCAGGTCGTGAATCCAGTGTGAAAGGGGGTGAATGTCTAAGTTAAAAGCAATGCGCAGACGCAGCGCAGCAACACACGCACACACACGCATATTTAGCGCTGTGTTGGGCAACCCTCAAGTATTTCGGAAGTAATTTTTTGCTGCTGCTCGGCTCGGTGAGAAAACTTAAGGAAAACTTTGCAAGCTTTTTGCTGCTTATGAAAATGGCTTATGATATTTTTTCTTGCCGGTTTTTCGTTTGGTCTGCTTTCTTTTCATATGTATATATATTTTTTTGTAATTTGGCTGCTGCTCATTTTGGCTGTTGGGCGCAACAGGCGCCGCTAGATGGCGCCAGGCGTGCAGTGAGCGCAACGAAAAGTGCAACGAGCCACAAATGTTTGCTAATAAATAAACATGCGTAATGAAAACTAATGAATAATGTAATCATTTTCCATTTTCTAATTTTGATATTTTAATTAAAATGATTTGCAACTCGTAAAAACCGCAAAACGATTTCAAATCATTCTGCCCGGGTCCCCAAAATGTATTCAAATCATATCATATACACATGTAGGCACACACGCACACACGCACGCACACTCGCGCATTGTTGTTGGCATTTTGTTTTAAAATGATCGTATTTATTTTGCAATTGCCAAAAATCAAAATCATTTTTGGTGCCATTGCCGCGGCTGCCGTTGCCAAAAACATGGACAACAACAATGTATGTGTATGTGTGTGTGTGCGTGCGTGTGTGTGCGCGTGTGTATGCGTGTATGGGTTAACCTTTTGTGCGGTAAACGCAACGAGTTTCGCTTTTTGTGCGTTTGGCTGGAGTGGTCAGCGCTTTGAATGTTTAACAGTTTGATTGCTTGCAGCCGAAAAATAATAGAAATATGCTTAATATAATGAATATAATAATAATGCATGCAGCGCATTTTATTAAATATGAAATATGATTTTTGCCGCCAATTTAAAATATAAATATATGCACAAATAAAGGAAATCATGCTGCCGAACACCACGAAAATTAAATACCCTATTTCAATGGGAAATGCAAATGTTTTCAATGTTCCAATTTTATTTGAAGTGTTGTATATATCTACAGATATGTGATATAGTTGACATAAGATTGAGATTAGCTGATGTGGTTAGATTTATATGTGGGGAGAATATATTATTATGATATATTTATATGTAAATATTTTATATAAAATATTATTTATAATAGTTGTTTTAAGCTTAAGCATGAATACAAGAAAAAAAAAACACAAATCTTGCTGTGGTAAGTCAAATATAACAACTCCTAAGGCATGACAAATATGCTCAAATCAAATTGATATAATAGAACTACTTATAAAATATATATTAAGGTATACTCGATTAAAGCGTACAATTTATTTTAAAGGTTTACTCTTTCGAGTATGGGCAAAAATGTATATGCATATATGTAAACATATAATCACAGATGTGTAAGCTATCTATAGGTATATCCCAAAACATAGATGAAGAAATTCTAATCAACTTCATTCGTTTTTTTATTATATTTTCAGAAACACCAGAGAGTCAAAATATTTGCTTGCATTTTAAGTCGTTTGTTGATTCGGATCGTATTGACGATGTACTGACCGACTCGCACAAGCAGATGTAGTACTTGTTGAGCCTATGAGAATTGCATAGAAGGGCAGTACTCAGCAATTTATAAAGAATGGCAGACAGAGCGGTGCTATACATGTATATGCACTTGTGATATATATACATATTTATAGGCTTTGTCTGCTTTTCTCTAGCTCTGTCTGCCTTTGTATGCTGCTCTACTATGCAATTCTCAATTCTCGTATAGAGTCTGAGCTAGCCACGCCCCTCCATGCAGCTGCCTGCAATGACTTGAGAGTCAACTCGATTTGGGTATCATTTATGATCAAGAGATGAGACTTTCAGTGCTCCATGAGATCGATCAGATAATCGATAAACTGCAATTGATAACGTACATTGTTTTCAGCTATACTATACATATAGACATGATTTCCCACATGTTATGTCCATCCATGTTACCAGAATATAATCTAATATTCATTTTCAATAAAGTAAATACAAAAATTTCTCTTTAATTTCAAATCGAATCGGATTAAGTCACGGCCCCATCTGAGTCCACTTAATTTGTAATGAACCAACATTTTATTTGTTTTTCTCTATCTCTATCTCTTTTTCTTTTTTTCGTAATAATTTCATTCCACTTTATACATATGTATATACCATTTATATATATAGATATGTGTGTATGTGTGCATCTAGTTAGGCTGTATACAATGTTCTCTCTAATATTTGCCATCTCTGTCTATCTGCATGCGTCGTCTCTTTCCCTTGCCCAGCTAAATCTGCAGCTGTGCAAATGCAATCAATTTAGTAGCAAATTGCATAATTCGACTTCAATATGCATTTTCGTTCATTGCGACTAACTAAAACGTTGCCACTCTGTCGCCTCTGTCTGTGTATATGTGTGTGTGTGTGTGTGTGTGTGTGAGTTTCTCTATGTATTGGAGCATTAAAATTAATTAGATTCGAGGGAGTAATTCCAGCGACAACCGCACGAATTAATTGATTCAAATCAATATTCGGCATTCGGGCCATGCTCGAAAAACTAACCAAAAACCGAACCAGCAGCCCTCAAAATAAGGTGACATCCGACCAGCTCCACAAACGGCTGACAGCGCCACCATGTGTATATCCGTCCGTTGCCCACATACGCATCCACAGCTTCATCCACATCCACATCCACATCCACATTCACATCGACATTCATCAGCAGCAACGCCGTGGTGGCCACACTAACAAACCATATTGAAAACGTGCTCCAATCGTTGAGAGTTGAGTTTGATTTGTCTGACAGTTTTGTTCATCCTCCTCCCACCCATAGCCCTCCTCTCGCTCTCCTTCTCTGCTGCATGTGGCAGGACCTCGACCAGGACCTCGATGGCGCATCTATTTGCCTTGTCCAAAAATTGCAATGCCAACACTAAACACAAATGTGGCCGATGATTGCTTGTCGACTGGTCAGCGGGTAGGCGGGACTTCAGGGGGGCGGCTTCAGGGGGCTCAGCTAAACACAAGTCGAGCGGATGAAATACATTTCAATTAGTTGATAAAGCAACTGTAAATGGTCTTAGCTTAACTATCGCAACAGAGCGAGCTGTAGCAAGGAGTATGGAAAAATCGAGCTTCATATAAAATCGATTTTTATCGAACTCAGGGATTCGATTTACAGTTGATCGATATTTGCGCAAACATGAAGTGAAGACTGTTTTGGCGGATAGTCTAAGAGGTTGTAGAAACTCTTTATAATGCATTTTAATCAATCATAAAGTGAAACGAAATGCAAATTAGTTTGAAGATATTATCATAAGAGCTATACATATATATGAGGATTGTTGATGTGGGTGAGTAAAGTATAAATTATTTGATATTCACTTTCTTTAACCGAATAAAAACTGAGTGAAATCATGTAGAGATCTGAAACGATAAAGGCTTTTCATAATGACTTTCAAAGTGATAGGAGATTGATAGAGATAATCAGGTCAATCATCACTGTTGATGGGGTTATGTAGAGCGTATTCTAGGAGTTTATAGAGACGCAAAACAGGGCATTTTCGTGATCAGAATGAGAGCAAGTGAAGCGAAACAAGAAAAGGAAAAAGGAAAAAAGTATATGGAAATATTAAAGTTCTGGTTAACAATGTAGAAAACCAGGGTATACGGGGAGATTCCAGTCGGGGTTAAATGCATTTGGGCATTCGATTTATTCAAATGCCCCAATAACAATGACAGAGCAAATAATGCACAGAGAAATGTAACTTTGAGCTCATTTATTCTTTCATTTGGGCAACGGTGAACCGTAAACCATGTGAAACGGCCAGCGGCCACTGACGACCTACGACCTATGGCCGGCGACCTGTGCGACCTGTGATTGCCATTGCCACCAGGCGGCGAGGGGAACGAGGGAGGGGGTAGGTGGCTATCAAAGCGCGAATGCCAAAAATGCAACGCCAACCAAACGGAAATGTAGAAAAACAATGGAAACCACAGCAAAGAATGTTTTCATACCTTTTAGTCAGCGCTAGCGTTTGTGTATGCGAGTATGTGTGTGTGTGTGTGTGTGTATGCATATGTGTGTGGCAGGGTGCACATATGTAGCAGCCGTTAAATATTTGCGCGTTGCGAACAACGCGAGTTGCGGCAACAGATTTCCAAATGCACCAGCAAGATAAAGAGAGTGAGGGAAAGAAAGCAAGCGAGAGGGAAACAGAGACGAAAAGGCAGAGACACTGAGTGAGAGTGTGTGAGTCAGAGAGAGAGAAAGGGAGAGTCGTCGCATAATTTGCGCCGACCAAAATCTCTGCAATATTTTGCTGGCCATTCACCTGCATCTGAGTCCATTTGGGAGCCATTCCGAACTTTTCTGCTCATTTGAATTGTTAACGTTTGCTGCTGCTGTTGGCGGTTGTTGGTGGTTGTTGGCGTTGTTGTATTTCGTTTGTGGGATTACAAGTATTTTTATGTATTTTTTTTTTTTTTTTTTTGCTACACTCCAGAGTAGTGTATCAGCAGTTTGTTAGCAAATATGCAAAGCAGAGATCAGTGGGGTATATCAAAAGCAATACCGACTCAATTTATTGGAAGCAAAACACTCAGGACCAAGACAAAATTAATGGAAGAGAGATATTCAGATATTCAGGACTAAGAGGCAAAAGTTTTGGGGCCACAATAGAAGAGATTTTCTAGAAATTTATTATATATTATATATATTCAATTTGCATATTTTTTGATTAATTTATTTCCAATAGCAATTGCAAAGAATCACCAGTTGATACTGCAACAGGATCAGTTTTGAAATACTAAGCAAAGACGGGCAGCAGCAAATTTCTGTAGATATAAGGGTAATTATGTTGCTATTTGTTTACATATTTATTTTATGAGTTGTTTGATAAATTATGTTATTTATTTTAGAAGCAAACGATTTGGTTTGTTATAGTTCATCATGCTTGTGTGGTAAAAATATTATTTTTTTCTGCTTCAATAATAAAAAAAATTAATAATAATAATAATAATAAAAATAATATTATTAATAATAATAATAATAAGAAAAATAATATTATTAATAATAATAATTAATAATATGTAAATCAAGAAATAAATTACTGTTGTCCTCTCTTTATTTGTTTTTTTTTTCTTTGAATTTTATTATCAAAATATTAATCAATATATATTAGTTTCACTGCCATATATTATATGAGTATTCTATGTAGGTATAAGAAAGAGCTATGGCACTGTGAGAATCCTTGGCCACAGTTAACATTTAAAATGTAACATTCCCTGTATTTGTTATGCTATTAACATTAGCTATCTACTTCGTCTAATGCTTTCATTAAAATAGTTTGTATTCTGCTCATTTTATTTTTATTTTATTCTATTTTATTTGTTTATTATTATAAACTTTGCTAATTTCGAGCTACCAAAAAAGAAGATACCCATAGATATTTTAAGATAATAATACATATGCTGAAAGTATAATTATTAGTTATTATAATATTATACTAGTTAATGCCTTATATATTATATTCTTTATTACTATTATTCTGAAATGCTTTTAATGTGCTATATCTTCATATTTGTTTATATGTAGTATATGCATATTATTATTATGTTATATAATATGTGGATAAATCACATTTCATGCATTTTATTGTATTTGGATATTCTATGCACTTACTACTATATCTTCTATAATATCTTCTCTATCTTAAACTCTCCTTATACATACATATATCTCTTGGTTGATTATAACCATGAAACGAAGGCAATTTCATATTCGGCGTGCCACAGAGAGACAAGACAGGCGCTTTAATGCTTTGACAGTGGAGTTTGACGGCGTCTATAACGCAAACAGCAAACAGCAAAGGCCAAAGGCAAATGGGGAGTGGGGCGTTGAGGGTGGGGCTGCATAAACAAGTTAAATATATTATCACATAATTAAAAAGTTTGTTATGCCGCTTCTCAAGGCGACGCCAAAGGGGCTGGGCTGGAATTTGTTGTAGGTGTTGCTAATTAAGCGTGCGCCAAGACACACAGCAGTTGCTCGGTTGCTGTCATGTGAGTGGCTTTAATTGGTATCATCATAAAATTTGTATATGCACAGACACACACACACACACACACATGCTCATCACTTGCATAATTGAGACACAAAGTTTTGGCAAATGAAGCGACTCAGAGAGATGATTGTCGTTACGCATAAAAGCCAAGCACCTGAGGGTTGTCAGCTACCCATGGGCATATACACACACACACACACACACACATGCATGTGTGTGTGTATATATGCATATATAAATATACATTTTATATATTTTTTGAGTAATTTCTTAAGCTGCTCGCTAATTTGCATACCCGCTCTAACATGCTCCTCATTTTATATTTTCTAATTTAATTTAATCTTTTCTTTCTTTTTGTTCCGGTTGCCAGAGCAGGAGCTGAAGCGCTGCCTCAGCTTTATCGCCTTAATTGAAGCAACGGCAAATGAGTAGCTCGAAATTGGCGTATGTGCTGCCAAATACCGTGTATATAGGGAGTGATAAGCACTGCATATCGTTAGATCTGAAAATGTGGCAATAACTCAGCAGACTTTGTTGATGCTTCACTAGACATTAGGCATTGCTAATGCATTATAGGAGCTTGCTTTGATTTTGATTTTGATTCAATTCTGCATTGATAAGTCTCGTATGTGACACGATGCAACATCATTTGGCTGTGCTTCTCTCTGCTTTCAGTCAGCCAGTTCGTCAATCAGTCAATGCGGTTGCCAAGGGACTTTTCGTTGCTCATATGAAAAGTGTTAATATGCGAGGCACGCAGAGTGGGAGACTGGGAGAGGGAGAAAGAGAGCGGGCGAGAGTGAGTGAAAAAGAGAGAGCGTGAGCTAGCTGTAATGAGGAGTAACACTCTTATTTTGAATGGGACTCGCAGACAGCATCTCAAGTGGCTACGCAGTCTCCATGCAGCGAAGCTACTCTTGAGTTGCTGCCAAAGACATATGAGTGTATATGTGTGTATGTGTGTGTGTGTGTGTGTGTCTTACTATATTTGTTTGAAATTTTATCAAGCGACGCAAGTAATGGGTAACATTTTTAATTATTCAGTGCCGCCACACATTCACACACACACACTTGGTAACGGCATTTGGGGTAGTCAAAAATTGTGCTGCATACTTCAGGACGCCGGCTGACTGCTAATTTGCTATGCCAGCCATCTTTCGAATTCTTCTAAGTAGACACAAATAAAATGATTAAAACTTGGCCCCAGACACCGAACATCCAGTGCAAATCTGGGCGTGGCCAGACAAAATACGCAGTCGAAACGCTCAGTCGGCTGCGAGAGCTAAATAAGCTACTATTGCGGTTACAGCTGAAAAGTATTCGAACATTTCGACTCCGATTCCACTCAGCCGCACTCACGGCGCCTTTGACTAAATGGGAGACTGAGTTGAGCACAAACGATTTCGCTTTGTTGGCCATAAGCCGTTGTCTGGTCTGCTGGTCCGCTGGTCCGCTGCTCTTGGCCTGGCTGGCTGCTGGTTTGCAGCTTAATTGGTTGCCACAATGTGAAATAAATTGAGCGGAAAATTACGTAGCCCGCCAATCTAAACCGCAGCTAGATGCCACTCACCTCGTCTCCAATACACCTCCACCTTTGCCAATTGTCCCGATTGTGTCGTAAAAAGTGGCAAGCAATTTGTATTGCCCGGCTTCCGACCCTGAACCGAACCGAATGGGTCGCCGCTCAGCTGAGCTGAAAACTTTAAAGGTGAAAGCCAACTCACGAACGTAAAGCCAAAATAAATGCTAAATATGTGCTTAGAGCTATTTCCCGTTGGTTTTAGCGTTACGCCAACTAGTTTTATCTTTATTTCCCGCTGGCTTTACCGAATAACAACAAAATAAAGGCTAAGTTTTATTTCCCGCTAGATTTAGCTTTATTTTCCGCTGGTTTTGGCTCTGAATTCCATTGGCTTTAGCTTTATTTTTACAACTCAGAAATTTAAACCCAAAGGTTGTGCCGAATAACAACTAAATGTAGGCAAAGATTTATTTCCCGCTAGATTCAGGGTTGTTTCCCGCTAGTTTTAGCTTCATTTTCCGATGCCTTTAGCTTTATTTTCACAAATCCCGAAATATAAAAGCGCGGAATAACAGCAAAATATAATTATAGCCCTATTTCCCGCTAGATTTAGTTTTATTCCCCGCTAGATATTGCTTTTTTCGGCAAGTGCCCAAAGAATTTCACAGTTTGGCATTGTTTTTAAATTCCATAATGATTTTATTAATTGTATTTCTTTAATTAAATAGTTCTGATCAGTGTTTTTTGCTGTTTTTGTTATTTACTTTGTTTTCGTTTTTGGTATTTGCTTGAAATCTTTTGCCTGAAATCAAATTTTGCATTACAATTTATTACACGGAGTTTAATTACTGCACAAAATTGTCCCATATATGTATATCTATATATATAAATACATATATAGTTACAGCTATGTTTATGCAAAATTCAAATTCGTCAAGTGGATTTCACTTGGCTTTTTCTATTTATACACAAAGTTTTTTTTTAATATTTTATTTTTATTATATTATTATTTTTTTGTTGTTTTCTTTTCATTTTTTGGTATACATCAATTATACTTTACGATCAGCATTTGTTTGTTTGTTTTTTTTTTTATTAATTAAATATTATAGTTTTTAAATATCAACTTTGATTAAAAAAAAAAAATATATGTGCTACTGGACATTTGCAAATGAGTAGATCTCTAAGACTAATGCCACGTCGTAGTGGCGCTTATGCGACGACGATTTTTATTTATTTTATAATTATATTTATTTTACTTTCATTTTCTTTTTCTTTTGACAACACTGTAAGATCTTGAAGTTAGCGATACTGTATGGGTGTGTGTGTGTGTGTGAGCTCTATATAATGCTATTAGATCGGGTTGAGACTGTTTCCAAGTCACAGCTCGATTAACTGTAGCTGTGGCTGCTCCTGCTAAAACCATCGACTCGATTCAGCCAATAATGCGACCATTCACTTAAGTGGTAAAGCTTTATGGACTAGACAAAAAAAAAATTGTTGTTGTTTTATGTTGTTACAGCTATTTATAGGTGTTTTGCATAGTTATCCATTTATGTATGTATATGTATATATATATATGCATATATATATAGGTTTATTACGTATACGTAGATTAAATAGTATTTAGCTTACATTGCACAGATTTATACACATTTAAAGTACATACACACGCATATCGAAGCACATGAAAACAGTAAACAAATTCACGAACATGGATTACGGCTTAGGAACTCATATACAACGGCTCTTCGCATTACCTCTCGACTACCACTTTTCCCTCTTCTGTCTCTTCTCCTTCTTCTTCCACTCCAAATCGCTGCTATACAGTAATTTACAATTGTAAAAACAAGAGAACGAAATTCTAACGAAGAGTAAGTCATCTAAATGAGACGAGGATCCTATATTATAAACATCGAGAACAACTACAAAAAAAATTAGATATCTATATATATATGTCATCATATGCGATGCTTTTCGAATCTAGAATTCCTAGTGTTGCGGGCTACTCTCTCGCTCTTCGTCTTCCTCGGGGCTTAGTTTCACAACTATCTTGGGACTACTATCCGCAACTTCTTAAAATTATCTAAAACTCTATTGCAAACGTTCTCAGCACTCTCAGTGCCTCGTCTATTCGCGAATTTGAGGCGAAAGCGTTTCTGAACACGCTTCACTTTGGCTCTTCGCACCATCCATTTGCTAGTTAAGTAATTTTTGCTATGCTGCTACGGCTATACACACGTAAAGTAGTTTTCCATTTATAGTTTACTCCTTTCATTTATATATTATTTCTTTTATTCTTTTGTTTTCTTTTATTTTTTGTTTTTAGCTTTGAGTTTGGCGAACTCCACAACAAATTCTACTAAAATCTCTTTGCTTATCATTTGCATTAAAAAAAAAAAAACACGATTTCTTTCGTATGGCCTATAAAATGTATATACAGAAATGTACACTCAGTAACCCACGCCCCCTACCCCGTCGCCTCCCCCTCCCCCGCCCCCGCACCCATTCCCATCCATTGCCCCGCCCCCATTATCGTTGCCTTGCAGTGGCCCGTGCTGCTTCTCCGCCGCTCGCCCCTCGTCGTGCTCGTGGCACTAAAGAACTGCGGAGCCGCACCACAGAACCTGACCTCAATATGGCCTCCAGACGCTGCCCCCGTTGTCAGTTGGGTTGTGGTGGCCGCGATGGGCAGCGAGCGCGGCCACCTGCCGATTGGTGTTCCCATCCTCGATGTTGCGCACCGACGCGCCGCAGTTGCCGATCAGCGTGAGGTCGCCCGGGTGGGCCACGCCCCCGCCGGCCATGATGTTGTGCTGCTGCCGTACGCCCACGTTGCTGATGTGATCCATGACGCTCTGCAGCTCGCCGTGCACGGACGAGTTGGGCGACGCGTGCGCCGGCAGCGTGTGCGAGTGGAAGCCGTGCGCCGACTGATTGGCGGCAGTGTACAGCTGCGAGTAGAGCAGGCTGGCCGGCAGCACCGGATACAGCGAGCCGTTGCACCCGGCGGCCGTGGCCCCAGCGCCGCTGCCATGCCCGCCGCCCACGCCCACACCGACACCGACGCCAACGCCGACGCCGCCGCCATAGGCCGAGGCGGAGGCATGCTGGGCCTGGTTCACAATGCCCGGAAAGTTCTGGTTGGCGCCCAGCATGGCGGGATTGACGGCGCCGGCTGATGCTCCGGCCGCTCCACCGCTGCCAGCGCCAGCTGCATTCGCCGCACCGTTGGCGGCTCCACCGTTGCTCGCGCCGGCGCCAGTGCCGCTGCCCAGGTTGGGCGTATTGGTGGACAGCAGGTCCTCCTGCACCGGCGACTCGGCCTGCGAGCTGTCGCTCAGGCTGCGCGGCCCATTCTGGCTGGAATGCACATTGTACTCGTTGCTGGCGTTGGTGTGATATCGCGGCACCAGAATCGAATTGGCCCCACCGCCGCCGCCGCCGGCGCCCGTTGCGCTGCCAGCGGTGGCGCCGCTGCCGGCGCTCGCCCCGTTCACCGTCGATGTGATGGACGTCTGTCCGCTGGCGCCCAGCAGGCTATGGTGCGACATCTGGCCGCTGCTCGAGCCCACCAGGCTGCTGAGATGCTGGTCCAAGTCACTGGCCGTCGAGTCGGGCAGCACTGCGTCAAAGAAACGAGTGGGATACAAGTAGGAGAAGGTATTAGTGTAAAGCTTGACTAGGCAAACAAAGCCAAGTGGATGGATGAGGCGGTGCTAAGCTTTCTTTAGCAAAGCCTCACCCAACAGATAAGAGAGAGAGAGAGAGATGATGTAGATGAAGACCTAAATGAGATCTCTTTTTGTTTCATTTCCATGAAATTTTAAGTCAAATTATAAACATTAGCTGATGGAAACTTATAAGAGATTCTATTCCATTCTAGATGCATGCAGGTCTCAATGTAGAGAGTTTATTATATATAAATGTAGGCTCAATGTATAAATATATAATAAATTTTTTGGAAAACTCTATCAAGAACCATAAAGATCTACTGCTTGGGAAAGACAAACTTGAAGGGAATATACATATGTACATGATGGAGCTGTATAAGAGATTGCTTCTAATATATATTCATTATAACCAAAGAAACAATTATACTAATATATTATTTTTAGTAAAAGTGAAACTAATTTTGTAAATATTTTAATATTTTAATAAATTTTATATGACAACCTGCTTAAAATTAAGACAAATTTTGCATTGATCTTAAATTTCTAACATAGGGGTTGTCCATATTTAACGGACCGATTTGACCACCCTATATCGTTTGATCACCCTAGATGGGCACAGCCTTGTAGGGTTGCACAATGGGTCCGTAGAATAGCCTACATAAACCTAATTTGCTTTCAGTTTATGCACTATAGGAAGAATAAGAGATCGCTCTTGTAGAAAAAGGCCCCAAGTATATCAGAGAATCAGTTTAAATACTTCGTGATCTACTTTAAGCTGCTGCACTTATAAGAGAGAGCACGAGGTTTTGCTCTTCTAGAAAAGCAAAAGAACTGCAAGTATATCTGAGAGTCAATTTCAATACTTGAAAATGTAGACATGCGAATAAATTCCTTCCATGATCAATCATGCATGATCGATAAACATCGTTTGTATTGTATCGATATTACTTCTAAGGCTTTGCTATACTTAACAGGCAAGCAAATGAATCTTGTAAGCCTCTTGTATATATGTATAGAAAATCTCTCCCATGATCAATAGCAATGCATCTCAACTTACTTGGCACGCAGTCGCGATTGGTGGCGCCACTAAAGTCCTGGTTGTTGGTCTGATCGTTCGACGAGCAGGTGAAGCCCAGTGCCGGATTGTTGAACTGTGCTGATGTGGGCGTGGTGCAGGAGGAGAGTCCACTGCTGGCCAAGTACGGCGAGTAGGCAGACGCCGCCGATCCATAGCCCCAATGCGTGTTGCTGGCACCTAAACCAAATTGGGACATATCTTTGTTGTTGATATCGTTTATGTTTTTGTTTTGGTTTTCATATATGTTAGATTGTGGTATGTGTGAGCGCGAGATGAGGAAAAAACAAACAAAGAGAAGAGCGTGATAAAAACTAGAATACGCAGCAGATGAGGTATACGAGCAACATGAGGACTCAACTCAAAAGAAGAAGCGCAAAGAACCAAAGCGAACCGAAACGCAATGCAACAAAGCACGTCAGGCTGGATGAGTTACCGAACATGGCGCACAATCATCAGTGGCCTATGCATCTCCCATTTGCCATCCATTCATCCTATTTCCTATCACCTATCAGCTATCACCTAGCAGCTACCCTGCATGGCGCTCAAATTTATGGCGCATGTGGGCCGCTAATTGCAGCTCCATCATGGCCATTATGCGGGACTTTGGCCGGAGCTGTGCATAAAAATTACAAACGTATCTGATGCGACGGACACATGCCAGTGCGATAACGTTTCAATGTAAACGCCACAAACGCGGCAAGGACGAAGAGAGTGCTGCGAGGCGTGGGGGCGTGCATGGCCCCAAAAATACCAATGTTAGGCGGCGACTTGTCGAGCCCGGGAAGGGGGGAGGCAGTGGGGGCATGGCTGGGGTCGGAAATTTGGTTTCGGATAAAGTACAGACCACGTTGCGGGTCCAGACTCATGCACAGATAATTAGGCTTAATTAATAGCCCATTCGGAAATTATTAATTAGTTTTTATAGGCGACGGGCGCATTTTCGTATCCGGATATTGATTTTGTGGTGGCTTTATTAATGCTATTGGCTTAAATGCTTCTACCTCCATTAATTACGTTGCTTTTTGTGTACAGCTCGCTGCTGTTGTTGCCGCTCTTGTTGTTGTTGCTGCTGCTGTTGTTTTCATTTTATTTATACTCTTTTTGTTTCTTTTTTTTTTTTTTTTTTTTTTGCTGGCATTTCGGTCTGCTGTCTGATGTTTGTTGTCCCACAGATTGACTTTCTCTGCGCATATTTTGTAACTGAATTATTAACAAGCCAGCACGATTTATACGCACACACAGACAAACAAACAAAACCAAATCCAATTGAGGCAAATTGCACACGCGTTGCGCCCAAGAAAATTTCACTATGATTCAACACAAGCTTGAGACATAAGTAAAAAAAAAAAATAATAATAATAATAATAATAATAATAAAAGAAAAATATTTTATAAAAAAAAATAATATAACATATTTTATATAATATATATTTTTTAATAATAAATAATATTTAATATATTTTGTACATTTTATTTTATATATATCAAGTCTCAGTCGAATCGTTTCTTGAGCAATGCTCTAGGCAAAATTAACTTTTATTAATCCAAAATGTATTGATTTAGAATTTAGAATTATTTTTAAGAAATTTAATAATTTGAACTAATTGGACATCAATTTATAAAGTGAATTCTTGACATTCATTTGAATCAGTAGATGAGCCCTATATAAAGGATTATCCATATTCGTTGGACTCATCCGGCAGCCCCATATCTTTTGACACAGACGTGCACAATACGGCGTATAGGCTCATTTCAGAGATATCATATTCAAATAGTGAAGTCCACAAATCTATGTAAGCCAAAATAAAATAATTATTATAAACATGAACTAAAATGTGTTTTACATTTATCTAAAAAATAAATACATAAGTCCGTCGAATATGTACAGTCTTGTAGCGTTGCCAGATGGGTTCGTCGAATAGGGACAGCCTTTTAGGGTTGGGGTTCTCACAAGCCAAGCGATTCTTCTGCTTTACTCTGCATAGCTCGCTCAATCGCTCATGCTGTCAATTACATTTGGACGTATATGTCATTCATACAATAATATATACATACTTATATATACATACATATACGTATGTATATAAATCTCTGCGGCGATAGACGCATTGCCCTCTGGCATTGGCAATTGGATGCATGAGTATTGTTTGATATTTTTTGTATGTATATAACTTGTATTTTATTTCAGTGCATTTCCTTATTGCGAAATTAATAAAATATATACCAGTAATTAAGTCAAGCAGCGACTGTCAATAAAATTTGTTAATAAATAATTCAGGTTATTTTGCTTTTTGCATATTTACAATTAAATTATGGGTAATCAGCAACAACAGACGCTTTCAGTAATCATTATTTACACACACACACACACACACACACACACACACACACAGGCAGTGTGTGTATATAAATGTATATTAAATTGATTTATATATACATATAGAGACAGAGAGAGCGAGAGAGCGAGAGAGATGGACATAGATTGCAATGTCGCCCGGCAAATGTCAGGCTGTAAATCGCGTAATTTGCATTTTGATTTGTGCGCTAGACAATCGGAGGCGGGGCTGGGCTGTTCGAGACAGTGGGCGGGGCAATTAACAGCTGAATATATTTTGTGCGCTGATTGAATCGCATTTGCCTTAAAGCCTCACTTCTGTTTACATTTCACTCGCATCTCCACGCAACTCAAATGCAAAGCAAAAGGAAATTTAAATCAATTAAAGTCGCTGTCACATTTGACTAACCATTAATCGCTGGCTTTGCATCTTTTTTATTTATTTATTTACCTTCTTTTTTACTGCTGTTGTTGTTTTTGAAATCAATTAATGCGCCATTTAAATGGAAACATCAAATTTAATACGAATTCTTATATGTATTATTAAATTAAAATCGCCTACAACACAGAAAAAAAAAAAAACAAAAAAAAACTAACCCACAATTTTAATTATTGATTTATAATTCTCACCAATGCAGCCAGTTTGGCGACCAACAAATTTAACAAACCTAAACTGTTTCAGCTTAGACAGCTAATCGATAGACCAAGCTGAAAATTTAATCCGATTGCAGTGCTCAGTGTTTGTGATCTATGGATTCAGGCTCAAAGAGCAATTTAATATAGAAGCCAAAAAAATCATTGACGAATAATGATAATGAGCCAAGGAAGAGCCAAGTTCTAAAACTATGCTATATAAGATTGGAGGTTAGTAGATATATTGGTTGATGGCAAAAAGACTCAAATAATAATAATAAGAGAAACATTGCCATCGCTCTACTATCTTATTGAAAAAGAATTACTATTTAAGTAGTCATATAATAGGTAAATGTTGTATAAAACACATCAATATTTTGCTTAGCTGCTGCCTGAATCAAGTCTCATAAGTCACATTTTGAATTATTTCGAATAGCTTCATAAACTATATATATCATTCATCTAAATCAGCTCAATTCAGTCCGTCACTCAGTCAATCATGGCAAACTATCACGGCATTGAATTAAAAATAAAAAAAAAAAACCGTCTGGCTGTTCTTTATGGCAATACAAAATGGCGACAAACACACGCAAACCCACACACACACACACACGTACACGCACACACACGCTTATCAAAGCAGATAAAAAAAAGCAACGCAAATTGTTTGACGCCTGCGTTTTTTATGACGTTTGTCGAATGTCATTGTCGATGTTGTTGTTGTCGTTGTTGCTGCTGCTGCTGCTGCTGCTATTGTTGTTGTTGTGTTTGACCAACGTTTATTTGTTTATTAAGCTTTGGTCAAATAAAGTGGCCAACAGTTTAATAGCCGGGCATATCAATAACAAGAGCAACAACAAAAGCTACTAAAACCATTTACTAATACCCTGTATTAAAGGAAGTATAAAAAAAAAAATATATATATATATATATATGTATATATACTTCATTACATCTATAGCTATTTGAAATAAACAAATATTAAAAATTAAAAATGAAATCTAAAAAATAAATATATATTTATATGTTTATTTTTGTTCGATTAAAATATATAGAAATATTGAAATTTAAATAAATAAATAAATGTAATTTATTATTTTTTAAATTATTTATTTATTTAATTGATCTTTAACTTTATAAAATTTATATTTGTATTTATTAATTTTCACGTGCTTCTCTTCACAGAGTTTTGTCAATTTGTAGAGTATTTCGCAGTCGTTGCTGCGTTTTGTTGTCTACCTTTTGGCCCCCGCAAAGCTCAATTTAAAAAATATATAAATATTTATAATTGAGCGCCTAATTAATGCAGTCGCTTAAAGCGACTGTAAAAATTGATGTCAAGATTTATTTTATTATTTATTGTTTAATCGCACGCGCATAGTTTGCATTTGCATTGCATTGCATTAAATTGCATATATTTAATTATTGTTTCGCTTTTTTCTCTTCTTTTATTTTAACTCCCATTTGTGTTTTGTCTCTTTCTGTTCATCGCTTTTGGTTGGCCGCAGGCTTAAAAACTGACATTGTATTTTTGTTATTGTTTGCGCTCTCTTTTTTAAAGCCTGTCCCCTAATCGTTTCGTGTGATTTTATGTGGTCGCATTGGGGCACACCACACAGCCCGCATGCACCACCACGCCACCAGGAATGCCCCGCCACGCCCCGCACCACCACCGAGCCTACGTTTGTTGCATGCGCTTACAGCTACTCAAGTGCGAAACGAAAAATGAAGCCAAAAAGCAATAATTGAAATGCAAATGCACTTTGCATCAGCTCTTGCAAAAATCCATCAAATATATATATGTATATACATAGGTATATATGATAGGTGAATATTTGTATGTATGTATGCTTGTTTGTTTGTGATCAAGATGAAATGTTACTCACTCTGACAGTTGCCAATGGGCGGCATGCGGAAGCCGGAGAGTGGATCCGTGGAGAAGTGGAACGGTCGCTGGCCAAATGCAAAGTGGAATTGTTGTTGTTGCCCTAAAAGGGATAACACTAAGTTTTTTTCAGTTTTAATTATCTGTCCTTAACTAAATGTTTACTTTTGCATGTATTTTGTATTCGAGTTTGTGTTGAGTGTTGAACGGTGTCAAAATCAGGAGGCAGCAAAAAACGTTTTACATATATCTATAACTAGTCTAGACTATCCTAGTTATTAAACCTCGCCCTACTTCTTAAATATCCGTAAAGACTATAGAATATGTAATCAAATATTAAACGAATTTCTGGAATGTTTGCTTCAATCTCATGCAGTTGGGACTTGAATTGGGTTCAGTGAAAGCAAGTTGCCATGATCGTCGATTCTAAGCACCTGCCATGACCTGATGAAGCCTTCAACTTTTGCAATTGTCAAGAAATTTGAGTATGAACTGATTGGACTAAATAGTTTCTAAAAAGCATAGCTCGCAAATAACTCTTTGTCGATGTCTTGAAGTGAATGACTTTGACTCACATTTTGATAGAAGTAGCTCAGAGAGCAACCGATTGCATTGCTTGCATCGGTTCTTTAACGAACTCGTTCACGATCGGCTCGTGAAGGATTTACTCCGCTCTGCTTTGGCTGGGTTAAACGAAGCAAAAGCTTCTCTGTGTATGTATTGGTATGTATGCGAGTGCTGTGCTTGCTCAACGCATGGATAGCTTAAGTGAATTGTGTGTGGGTGCATGTGAATGTGAAGAGCTTGCATGCACCTACTGGGTCTCATTGAGTGAACGTTAATTGTATATCGCGATCGATCTCTCTCGCTCTCTCTCTCTCTCTTTTAAAAGCTCACACGAATAGTTCAGCTCAAGGCGTTCAACAGAACACGAATGCGAAAGCGAAACGAGCCGATGTCTGTTGCTCAGAGTGACAGAGAGACAGAGAGTGAGTTTGCATTTCGAATGCATTTGCCGATGTGTTAATAAGAGCTTTGCCATCATTCGTTCTCTCTCGCTCGCAATGAAACCACTGTGGAAGAAAGAGAAGGAAAGCAAGCAATTGTGCTCTCTTTTATTTGCTGATCCAGCAGTAGAAGACTCGACAAGTTGCTAATCATCACTGTGAACCTTTACATACTTTACTAATACCTTGACAGACTCTATGCTCTACTGGCATACTCCTATCCTAACCTTAGCCTAAATAAATAATAAATCGAAATATATTTTAATATCTTTTTTAAAATATTTTATTTAATCTATTATTTTATCTGCCCATACTATACACTGATATATCTCAGCTTTAATCAAATGGCAAATCTCAACTTTCACTGTCCATTTAATAATGCTGCTCCATAACATTTAGCGTAAATAGTTTCACTTCAATTCGGTCAGCCCCGACTTTAAGCGCATATATTTAATCATTGTAAATTATTTCGATTTCACTATAGGTGGAAAATAATGTATACGTCTGGTCATACTATTATTGAGCATGTTATCAGCTGGCAGACACGCATAGCTCTGACTCCCTCTGCCTCTCCCTCTCGTTCGCTCTGTCTCTTTCTGACTAGCCATCTCTGTCTGCTGCAGCCTTTAGCTATGCTCCTGTTTACAGCTAAAAACTGTCGCCCATTATACTGTTTTCAACTTTACGGCAGATTGTATTCATTATAAAATAATAACCTTTTGTCTGACGTTTGCAGCAGCCTAAGCCCAGCTGTCATTGTGTGTGTGTGTGTGTGGGTGTATGTTTGTGTGCGAATGTGTGCTTGTGTGTGCGTTTATGCCTCTTGTTTTTCGAACACCAGAGGCCATGGTGTTGCAGTCTGGCTGCTACAGATATAAATCATGCCATGGATTGAATTGTTGCTCTCGGACTCAACAGATTACACTGCCAACAATGACAACAACAACAAAAGCAGCAACAGCAACAGCAACAACTATAACTCCTGCAACTGTTGTTCGCCCGATAGCCGAGTCTGAGCTCTCTGCCTGTCTTAACATATGCAAAGTAAAATATTTCCATGCTTATAAATATGCATTTGGCTGTTGCTAAACTGGGCGTTGCCTGCGTTTATCGAACACTCTGCTAGGACTGAAGACTTGAGCAACTGGGCGGGCAGATACCCCTTTTTTTAAGTGTCTCCTAAAAGGGTAACTGCAGTAGTTAATACTCTTTCAGCTATTGCTTAAATTTCGACCTCTACAAAACTTTGTGAACTAAGATTTCTCATAGTAGAGAAGTAGACTACAGACAAGATATAACATGCAATTAGTTGTGTACAAGTCCAACTGAGATTGATTAGGAAATTTCTTCTGAAACTAATATGCCTCATTTTTCTGTTAGGCTCACTCGCATACAGAGTATAAGGTAAAATGAAATAAACAATTAGGAAAACAGCCTAAGCATATGCAAAGAGCTTTACGAGTAATAAATTCGCTTTCGTGTCGAAAATTGTTGTAGTTTGTCTCTGGTATTTTATTGTTAATATATGCATGTATAAGTGTGTGCGTGTGTGTGTTTGAGTATGATCTTGGCCAGACTTGAACAGACGCCAGTGGACAGAGCTAGTTTGGCTATTGAGTGGCAATAATACTTACTGGTTTTAGAGCGCGGCTCGCGTGGCCCGTCGACAGTCACTTTGATCGCCTTGTTGTAGGTGGCTATGTGGGGTGGATTCGTTGACACGGTGATGGTTAGTGTGAAGCTCTTGCCTGGAACGAGGTCAAAGTAAAACAACGCTGAAGTTAACAAATTTACGACGCACAGCTCAGTAAATGTGTCCTAGGCACGCGTGCCACATTTATGAAGCTCTCATACCTCCCCCTCCCACACACGCAAAACATCGGTCGATTGTCACATCGTAAAAATCGAATGCGATTTGTTTACTGCATTATTATTATTAACAGCTGGCAGACAATGCGCATATCCCATGACGCAGGACGGAGGATAAAAGTTGTAAAACTAGTCAAGAGCAGCAATATTATTGTTTACTATTTATACTCATTCACGAACTGAAAAGAGTATATTGGTTTCCTCGGCTCACCCGTCTGTCCATGCACTTGACTAGTCAAGAGCAGCAATATTATTGTTTACTATTTATACTCATTCACGAACTGAAAAGAGTATATTGGTTTCCTCGGCTCACCCGTCTGTCCATGCACTTGACTAGTCAAGAGCAGCAATATTATTGTTTACTATTTATACTCATTCACGAACTGAAAAGAGTATATTGGTTTCCTCGGCTCACCCGTCTGTCCATGCACTTGACCACTTTTTATATATTTGAAATGCAATGGGAAATTGTAAATAAAATACAAATGGCTTGCCCGAAAAACAATTTTGCAATATGTGTTTTATGTGCAATATATCAAAAACATTCAAAGTATATACAATTTTTAAAAACTTGTATTGAGTCGTGAGAAGCGAACATGCATTTGTATTAAATTACATTTAATTACTCATAGATATTACATCTTCCCTTGACAATGAATGAATAATTTTGTGTGTGTGTGTTTTTTTTTTTTGCTTTTTACTATATTATTATATATTATACTAGCTGCCCCGGCAAACGTTGCTTTGCCCTATTAATTAATTCTCTCTACGTCTGTTGACTACGAATCTGCGCGCTTCTCTTCGTTCTTTGCTGGTTTCGCTCATCTCGTGCCTCTTGCAATTTTGATGCACCTAACTGGATGCAGAAGAGCTCCAGGAGATCATTTAGAAAATGCCTGCAGCAGCAGAGAATGTTCCCATTGGATCGACTGAAACGATCTCAAAATTTGAGTGCCTCTCAGGCTTTGGGTGGAAGTCGCCCTATATAAAGGGCAGCAGTTGTGGAATTTATTCAGTCGTCCGTGTAGGGCCATGCAGTTGTTTGTTAAAAAAAAAAAAAAAGAAATTAAGATTTAAAAATTTTCAATAACAAAACTTGAATAAAAAAAATAAATAAAAAAAAAAAAAAAAAAATATTAAATATAAAAAAAAAAAATAAAACAAAAAAAATTAATAAATAGAACAAAAAAAAACTTAATAAAAAAAAGTAATAATTAAAAAAAAAATTGCCCTGCACGTATGACTGACCCCACCGGTTTTGGACGACTGAATAAATTCCACAGCTGCTGCCCTTTATATAGGGCGACTTCCACTCAAATTTTGAGCAGGGCGCCAGATAGAGCAATGGGAACATTCTCTGCTGCTGCAGGCATTTTCTAAATGATCTTCTGGAGTTCTTCTGCATCCCTTGCTCTTTTTAGGCTGTGCTGTAGGCTGACTGACTACATTTGTTTATTTACTTCTATACTATTGTATAACATGAGAGCAGGACCGAAAAATGTCACTGTTATCAAGCCTACTGGGTATCAATGAAAATTTGAACTTTTAGGGAAAAAACCGTGTTTTTCAAGTATTCGTCAAATTTGTTCAGTATTTTTAAGATCTACTATCCTACTCGTGGGGGAGACAAATCCAACAAATCAAAAACCATGAAAATTGATCCAGTACATATCAAGTTAACACTTTTACACAACTTTCTTTTATATATATAGATTTCTCTGTGAATTGATTTGCTTTTTTTTTTTTTTTGTTTTTTGTTTTTTTTTTTTTTTAATGCAGCGAAACCTAAATTTCTTACACTGAAAAAAGGAAGAACAATTTTAAATTAAATTAAATGAATAAATAAACAGTAAATACAACTATAATAAATACCACTAATAATGATAGAAATAAAATAAAATAGAAATAAAAAATATATATACATGTATAAATAAATGAATAAGTAATAAAAAAAATAAATAAAAAAAATGAATATGTAAGACTAGCTACAGTATGTAAATATATATCTATAAATTAAATGAAGCTTAGACATTTTTTTATGAAGATAACATTTAAAGAACAAAATTTTTTTGACAGATTAAGTTAAGTGAAATTTATTATTAAATAAGAAATTTTTTTCCATTCTAGCAATGCGAATTAAGTAAATTTTGTACAGTAGTAATAGGAACGTTTTTTGAAGTCTGTGCAACTTGCATATAAAATTGAAAAAAAAAAAAATTAATCGGAAATAGTTTACAGTTGATCGAAGAAGAAGAATGAAATTTTAAGATTTCAAGCAAGGTTGGTTAATATAATAGGGTAGGAAGCCTTTAATTCTCTTCATGGGGTTTTTTACAAAAATACTAATGAAAGCCATGGTAGGGTAGGGTGTAGAAAGCTTCAGCTAAGGCCTCACCTACTCATAATCTTTTGGTTCTGGCATAAGAAAAAACTCTGTGTTCGTCTTTTCTCTCTCCATTTCTCTTCGGTCATGTGGACCATATAGATAAACATTTTCGGGATCTTAACATTACATTACGTTACCATTAACATTAAAATTTGTGTAGAGAGTTCGTAGAGGTAACAGAGAACCCCACACACTCCCGAATGAGCTAAGGGACCAGGAGATCCCGCCTCGTTACCACTCGATCATGAACAAGGTCTCTCAGCAGCACTGGAGAACAAAATTGTTGTTGTGTGACCTACGCTAGTTTCAAATTTATATAACATAAATTTTTGACGCCCGACATACATTACATATTCATAGGTACACCTGCCCATGGCACTTGACTGCTTTCACACACTCTTTATACCGAGGTCTAGCGCATATAATTTCAATTTAAATTTCTAAATCATAGATTCGAGTTAGTAACAAACTGCGCCCCGGCTTCAGCCTTGGCAAGAATTAATTACAATTCAAACTCATTGTCTGCAACACATGACCCACACACACTCACGTCGGTCGTGGCACTTGAAAACAAAGATTTATTTCATTTGTGCCACACAGTTTTCTTTTAATTAACTTGTAACGCCTACCGCCAGCCAACTGCCTCCAGACTTGGCTAACTTCTTCTTCTTTTCAGCTTCTTTCTACCTTTTTTTTGCTATTGTCAAGTGTTGCCAGGCCCACGACGGAGCTGCGATTCAATTAAAAGCATTTCACTCAGCTCCCGATTTCTCTCTCTCACACTCCCCTCTCTTTCTAACTGCGAAGACGGCTTTGGGGCCGTAGCCTTGGTGCCTTTTTTGCGCTGTCTGTCAGTGACAACGCGACGTATGTGCAATGTCTTCAAGGCATTTCTCGCCTGTTGCCGGCGTTTGCTTTTTAAGTTGACAAACAAAGCGTAAATCATTTCGGCACGCACAACAATCAACCACACACACACACAGAGGGATGTGGTGGAGGAGGGGGGGAGGTTGAGGGCGAGATACAGCAAGGCTTACACATGTTGCAGCCACACTCCACTGCGCCTCAACTTCGTCGTTCGTCGTTCGCCGTTCGCCGTTCGCCGTTGGCCTTGGGGTCGTTCAATTTCGTGTATCTCATTCAGCCTCAGCCCCATCAATTTGCTACCCCGCAGTTTGTACAGCAGAGCTCTGCCATACAAAAAATGAACTTCTGAGCGTCTTTTGTCTGTTTGCAGTTGTCTTAAGTGGCATTTTGTCTACGCCCCCTCCCCCCACCCTACACACCACCCGCAGTGGCTGTCCTGCTGCTGTTGCAAAATGCTTTTGCACTTTGTCCTCTGACACTGTGTCTTGATTGTCATCAAGTTTAGCTCATTGTTGCGCAATTTTTCTTATTAATTCGTTTTTTATGTCATTTCCTGTTGCCTTTTTACTTTGGCATGACAAAAAAGGGCATTAATGCAATTCAATAAACAATAGAAATTAGCTACGAAATATTTCCTGGTATACGAAAATATATTTGAACAATATTTTAAATGTTACATTGTAAATAATAAATAAAACAAGTAAGAACGTTGCAGTCGGGCGTTACCGGAATACTCATTCCCATCCCATCAGCAATTCAGTAGCTAAGTTTGCAATTTTTTGCGCTTTGCGACGCCCCTACTGGTCGTAGAAACCTCATTTTTGGCCACTTTTTAGAACGACCTACCAGTAATCTAATTGCGAAATTTGGATGCTTGCGCTCCAAAAATGTGAAAATTACAGGGTATTTTTCGATATACCACGTCCCTAAAAAGGCGTAACAATTATTTTTAGGTCATCGATAGAGGAGGACATTTGCGGTTTGCCACGCCCCCTTTGGGCGCAGATATATCCACCATAGCTTGTTGAGTTTGGGTAGTCAACCCGCATATATATACCAAATTTCAGGTCTCTAGCATCAATAATGCCTAAAATATAGCCAAATTTGAAAAATCACTATATCTTCAGGTCCGATTTGCCACGCCCCTAGTGGGCGCATATATATATTCTTTCATCAGTCTCTATAGAAACAGAACATTACCTCACGTGCAAAATTGTAACGTTCTAGCTTTATGACTTTCGGAGATACAGTTATATCCGATTTGCCACGCCCCCAATGGGCGTATATATATCCACCATAGCCTGTTAGACTTGGGTGGTCAACGCAGATCTACATAGCAAATTTAAGCTTTCTAGCTCTTCAACTAACATGATTTCTGGTACATCGGAAAATGAATTTTCCGATTTGCCACGCCCCTAGTGGGCGTAAACATAAAATTTTTTCATCAGTCATTATAGAATCATACCATTAGCTCACGTGCAAAATTTCAACTTTCTAGCTTTATGACTTCCGGAGATACAGTTTTACCCGATTTGCCACGCCCCCAATGGGCGTAGATATATCCACCATAGCTTTTTGGACTTGGGTGGTCGACGCGGATCTACATACCAAATTTCAGCTTTCTAGCTCTTCAACTAATATAGTTTTTGGTATATCGGAAAATTCATTTACCGATTTGCCACGCCCCTAGTGGGCGGAACAGGAAAATTTTAACACTTTATAAATCGGAGTTATATACGAGTATGTGTTCCAAATTTCAAGACTCTAGCTTAAATAGCGGCGAAATGAACTGCGTTCATACGGACAGACGGACAGCAAGACGGACATTGCACAAAACCAATATACTAATTCACTTCGTGAATGAGTATAACAAGGTCTGAAAATTTGTCTTCAGGACCGATTTGGCAAGCATATCTACCAAATCTTATTGTAGGCCATCATTTTTCTTCAAGCATTTAATTTACATTTGCTTCCTTAAAAAAAAAAAACAAGTAAGAACGTTGCAGTCGGGCGATACCGATTGCAGAATACTCATTCACAGCCCAAACGTTGATCGCATTATAATTAATTGGCTCACGCATATAAATATCGAAATTTGATACTACAAATGCGGATTGCCACGCCCCTAGTGGCCGTAGACGCCTCATTTTTGGCCTGTTCTTAGAACGAGCTAACGGCAACGTACATGCCAAATTTGAATGCTTACGCTCCAAAAATGTGAAAATTACAGGGTATTTTTCGAGATGCCACGCCCCCAAAGAGGCGTAACTATTATTTTTAAAACATAAATAGAGGATGTTACCAGTAACTCAACTATCCAAATTCGAAGCATCTAGCTCTTAAACTGTAGGAGATATAAGCTTTGCAGTTTGCCACGCCCCCTTTGGGCGGAAATATATCCACCATCGCTCGTTGGACTTGGGATGTCACCCCGCGTATATATACCAAATTTCAGGTCTCTAATATCAATAGTGCCTAAAATATAGCAACATTTGAAAAATCATCATATCTTCAGGTCCGATTTGCCACGCCCCTAGTGGGCGTAAACATAAAATGTTTTCATCAGTCATTATAGAATCATACCATTAGCTCACGTGCAAAATTTCAACTTTCTAGCTTTATGACTTCCGGAGATACAGTTTTACCCGATTTGCCACGCCCCCAATGGGCGTAGATATATCCACCATAGCTTTTTGGACTTGGGTGGTCGACGCGGATCTACATACCAAATTTCAGCTTTCTAGCTCTTCAACTAATATGGTTTTTGGTATATCGGAAAATTCATTTACCGATTTGCCACGCCCCTAGTGGGCGGATCAGGAAAATTTTAACACTTTATAAATCGGAGTTATACACGAGTATGTGTTCCAAATTTCAAGACTCTAGCTTAAATAGCGGCGAAATGAACTGCGTTCATACGGACAGACGGACAGCAAGACGGACATTGCACAAAACCAATATACTAATTCACTTCGTGAATGAGTATAAAAACTGCCTAATCCAACCCTATTTACTGCGAAAATGCAGATCACACCTGCTTTAACTGCAAAAGGTGATCGGTCAGAAGAAGGAGCCGAATTGGCAGAAAAATTTTCGGTGAAGTGCACAACGCAATTTTTACTACTTGAGCAAAAAATAAATAAATACAAAAAATAAAATTTATTATTATTATTATTAATATTATTATTAGCATTATTATTATTAATATTATTATTATTGTTATTATTAGTATAATTATCATTATTATTATAATTATTATTATTATTATAATTATTATTATTGTATTTTTGACCATTAATATCAGTAATGGGAAAAATAATACATCGGCATTTTTGCTGAGGTGCGCCTAGAAGTAGGCAACACGCAGCAATTTCAATTTGCATTTCAGGCTGCCTTAGAATTCTCAACTGGTTGTAGCTCGCATGGGATGTAGCGAGCGTGGAAATGTTGCTCACAGTAGGGCGGGCAATAATATGTATCATATTATTGTTATTATATATTCATACAGTCTTGCGACTGTGTGAGGGGCACATATATAATAACCGACCAAATGGTCGTGGCCTCACCCCAGTTTTAGTGTGGGTGTAATTGTGGCCGTATTTATTTATTTTTTTCCTTGATTATACGAATTTACATATACATATATATCTTATTGGTTTGTGGCGTTTTGGTACTTTGACAAGTATTTCGCGCCCGCAGTGGAAGCTTTGATTTCGTCGGAGGAGTGGCAACGCTATTTGGAGCGTTAGTAGTGTGACTTGAGGCCAGTCACATGACTCATATTTTTATTCTTATTTAATATTCTTACTGTCAAAATGATCTTCGATTTATTAGCCAAAGTCGCTGCTGTTACGGCCGTGGAGACAATTGATTAGTAGAGGTTTTGTCTTTTGTGTATATCGCCTATATAGTTGTTGGCGTTTTTGTACACGCTTTGATTAGTTCTGTTCTTTATGGACGGAGGAGTGGCAAGCTATTTGGAGCGTTAGTAGTGTGACATGAAAAGCCAGTCACATGACTTTTACTCTTACTCAATATTCATTATTAAATCTCAAAATTATTTTATTTGTCATTTGTTAATAAAGTATTAGTGGGCCTTTGATTTATTAGCTAGTTTGCTGATGCGGCCGAGGAGACAATTAGATGGGCAATCAATTGCCAATTCGTTGGGGGGTTTTTTCGCTTTTGGTTACTCTTACTCAATTTTCATTAATATTCTGAAATCTCAAAATTGTTTCATGTGTCTTTTCACGAGCCATTGTCTTTTTGCATTTTATTTTTTTTCAAACATTTTTGTTATAGAAGACAAAGTCGCTGCTGTTACGGCCGTGGAGACTCTGGATTAGTTGGGGTTTGTCTTTTACGAAGTCTTTTGTGTATATCGCCTATATAGTTGTTGGCGTTTTCGTACACGCTTTGATTAGTTCTGTTCTTTATGGACAGGGGAGTAGCAACGCTATTTGGAGCGTTTGTAGTGTGACACCTGTAGCCGGTCACATGACTCTTATTCTTACTTAATATTCATTATTAATGTTTCTCTCAAAATTATTTTATTTTATTTGTCATATGCCGACATGTTCGTAAAGTACTCGTTCGCCTTCGATTTATGAGCTTACGTCGCTGATGGTGCGGCCGAGGAGACAATTATCAAACGTATAAAAATCTTTTTTTTTTTCGCAAAGCAACAGTGCCATGCGCGTACTCTTAGCTTAGGGCAGTATAGAACGTCGGAAGCGGCGGGCTAGGGAAAAGCCGGAGTGTTTAGGTAGCATATTAGATGTCAGAGCTTTGGGCGCAGAATATTATTAATAGACTGGGCGATGCCCTTGTGACGAAGACAATGCATCCAGCTGTTTGCGGCAAGTACTCGTAACTCGTAATACTTTAAACTAATAAAAACACGAGAATGTAGTGAGACATGCTCTTAATCGAAAATCAAGATATAATTAGTGGCCATCGACTCAAAATATTAGTTGGGGGTTTCGCAGTGTTGCTAAAGACAAGGCAACGGCTCACAGTTCTTTTTCGCCTGTGTAGCAGCTTTTTTATTTATTATAAAAAGTATGGAACAGTCCTCTGGCGAGAGGCTAAGGTATCCAAGCAATCTAAGTATTATCTGCTTGTACGGTTCCTTAGCCAAATTAAAAGATTAGTTGGGGGTTTGGCAGAGTTTATAAAGACATAGCACGGGCTCACCGCATTTTTCGTCTGTGTAATGTATGTTTTAGTTTCTTTTTCCATTTGTTACTAAAAAAAAAAACTCGCTGTTGGTCTGGAGATTTCTAAAGACGTAGTGTTCAAACATGAACATGTCATACACATACAATTAGAGACAATACTCGATAACCTGCGGTTATCCGACACAAAGTAATAAGTATGTCATCCCTTAGTCGCAGCGACTAATACAAATGTAACGTGAGCCTAGGTAAACATCTGTGCACTTGTTTGTATGGGAAAATGCAAGCAATCCTTGTTGCGATTTGTCCGAATCGAAAGTAAGCTTCTGCTTAGATGCGAAAACACGCCTCAATATTTTTTTTGCTGGTCTAAGTTTACTTTGACGAGGTTAGATACTGATTAGAAGGTGAGAAGGTTATCTATTAACGTCTTCTAAGTCTCCGTATGGACCGGGAATTGTACAGATGTCTCGCGAGTCGGTTAGCGTTTGAGTGGTTGAAGTACATATTCAACCAACTATCGTGGAAATATTCTTGAAAATTGCGAATATTATATGGATTTGGCTGTATCCGGCTGTTGATCAACTCAATTACAAGGTCTGCGCAGCTGTTACCGGTAATACTTAACCCATTATGTTTAAGAACCGCACAGCTGTTTATAAACACGAGCTTTGAACGGGTATAACTGACTGATTTTTAGTACACATTCAGAGGTTTTAAAACGCAAAAAAAGTAAATAAATAAAGGACTTTACCGGATATGCATTTGGCCAAGTTTGTTGACCCTAAATAATGACTAATCGGCACACAAAACACTTTTTATGGAATGCTGTACGTCTCATAAATCAACAAGTTTCAGGTGGAACAATGGGAAAGAGAGCGGGGAGAAAAAAAACCATGAAGAAAAACCAAAGCTGAGGCCAAAAGGAAAAGTCGAAAGGGAAACCAAATAAGCCACAAAATGCGTTTTTGTGTTGGCCGACTTACTGGCTGGATTAGAAGGCTCAGAAAGCTTTTAAGGACTTAGTGTAGGCAGGTAAGCACAAAGCAAAGAGAAATTTTTGGAAAAAGTAAACAATTCTGTTTATGTGCGTACGTCTGTGTGTGTGCGTGTTTGTGTGTGTTGACAACGACAACAGAGCATAACAAACGGCGCAAATATTTAAACAAAAATATCAAAGTTGCTAGAGATGAGCCAAAATTTAATTGCAAATAATCTGCAAATTGAAAATTTTAAGCCACGAAAACGATTAAATGCCAAAGTGTTTGGGTGTGCGTGTGTGTGTGGGTGTGTATGAGCAATCATCATATATGTATGCATATATAGTAAGTACTATAGGCAGGCAAACAAACACATGAGGGCGTTGCCCCACCCACACACACCGACGACTCACTCCCTGGAAGGACACGTGTGTGTGCTTTGTGTGCCTTTCTTTACCCAATTGATTTATGACGCTTGTTCTGCAAATTGCCAAGGATTTGCAGCAAGGATTTCAGTTATTTGTCAACAGCTTTGATTTTAATGCCTTCTCTTACTCTCACTCTCTCTCTTCTCTCTTGGCGTTGAGGCGGCCTGAACAAATAATCTTTACTCGTGAATTGAATATTTAACTACCCCAAGCGCAGGCAAACGAAATCTAATATCATAATTTCATGGGGATCAACATTGATGCAAGTATAAGAAAATAATCATGAGACGAGCTGTCGCGGAGCGGCCGCCCGCTCATTGCTGAATTATGAAGATGTTAATGATAATAATTATGAAAGTACTAATAAATTATATTACATATCTGCCTTTCTATTAATTTTACCTTTCTAATTATTCATGCATCTATCTTTATCTAATTAGCTCACTCACTAGATATCTATATCTCCATCATTTATTTAAGATCACTGGGGCTCCGTGGTACATTAGAACGAGAAACAGCGAACGCGACCTCAAAGTATCGAAAATTGGAAGGCTAAAACCCACATCCAAATAGCTTGGCTAGACGATTGGAAAATAAAGCACAGATTCAGTCAACTGCCGTACAAATATAAGGAGGAGATTGAAACGCCACTACCCTCAAGACCTGGTGGATCGGGTCTTGACTTACTCATTGACTCATTTGTCAGCAATATATGTATATAAATACCCACAAATATCTGCATATATAATATGCAAATATATTTCATAATTTCTCCTCAAACAAAAAAAAGTACCTCGCTTTCACTTTCTTCTCTCTTTTCTTATGAATCTGTCTCAATTTTGTATTCCTCTATTCTGCTCACTGCTCACTCATCTCTCTCTCCCTCTCTGTCTGTAATCTATGTCTCTCAACTCGTCTATCTCTACATCTATCTAACTCGCTATCACTCCAGCACCTATACAACCTTATTAAGATCTTTGCCTATAACAAAATTTTGACCTGTTGCGCTATTCATGCCCGAAAAAAAACAAGCTGAGACTCAAACCCCCAGATATTCTCCCACAGCATTTTCAGTTTGAAAAAACACAGCAGCCATACGGACCCAAAACCAAAAGCAAATTGGGCACGCAACATTTTCCGACTGAAGGCGTGTTCTCTGTGCACACACCAACACACACAGAGAGAGAGATCCTGGTCTCCCCTATTCAAGTTAAGGTGTCAGCTCGTAGAAGTTTCCTTCTTTTTTTTCCTTCGCTCGTTATTTGGATATGGTATTATTTTTGTTTTTCTTTTTATTTGGAAGACACAAAGTCTTGCCTTTTTGACGCCGGCTTCCTTTTAACACGGGGGGTCTTGACTTTTGGCCAGGCATTTGTCTTGCCCTTGCTTTGGCTAATGGCAGGCGGCTGGCTCGGGTGGGGTGGGGAGTGAGGACGCGTGCGCTCCACTTATTTTTTGTCGTTTGTCTTCTTAAACATTTTTTGGGGCCTGCTTTGGCTGGCTGTCGGCTTCGATTGTTTGCCTTGGCTGGGGCGCGAATGGCATGGAGCGTGAGTAGATTGTTCAGTTCATTTTGCGGCTGTCTTAAATGGCCTGAGAGAGTTGTGTAAATAAAAACCTCAACGTTGCCCACCCGGAGCTTAACTCGCTATCTTTATCGATAATGCTGACGCGTGTGTGTTGGTGTGTGTCTGTGTGGTGCGCCGTGCTTTGCTTTGGTGTGGGAATTTGTGATATGATGCGATGGCAAAGTTATCGACATGAAATTCGCTTTTGGCGGCAAAAAACTCTCGTAACAATCGCCAACTGACACCGACACAGCCCCTACTAATGTCTAGCTCTCTCTCTGTCTCTCACCCTCTTTCTCACTCTCACTCTCTGTGTGCGTGTGATTGCGTGCATGTGCATGGCACTTTGCTAATTAAAAGTGTAGCCTCGCGCAGGGCCAAATAAATCGATGCATGGGTAATTAAATTGCATGACGCACGCACGCACACGTTATCCAACGGGCCTGGCCGGGCTGTGTTCATGGAGGTGAATGTGCATTTTCTATTTTGCTATTGTAATTAGCAGGCGACAGCAGCAGAAGCTAAAACAAAATGGCCGCCGCAGAGCCGGGCGCAACGCAAACGCACAAATCAATCATACGCACAGAGTGCCACGGCCAGCCGCCACAGACTAGCAGCCAGGGCAGGCTCTGCTCCCGCGTCTAAGAACGCTGATCAGCTGCATCGACAGCGGATGCTGTCCAGCAAATTAATCAAATGAATCGCGCAAACAGTCGGAATAAAAAAAAAAAAAGAAAATACCACAAAGAGCATTTTATGTGAAAATAGAAAGGCAAATCAAATAAAACACATAATTTACTACAGCTTTTTCTTCTAATTCTTCGGCTTTTTTTTTTTTTTTTTGTTATCCCCTGCGAACGACACGCCATTCGGGCTGGACGAGTGAGCCATGCCAGACAGACAGCCTAAATGAATGGAAATTTACAATTAAACGCCTCAATGCGAATGCATACGGCACATGGAAGAGCCGGACAGAGAGAGAGGCTGTCCAATGAATGACAATGCATGAATTCAGTGACACATGCGACAGACTTTGGTGCAGGTCCCTGCTGGACGTCGAACTCCTGTCCAGTCCTGTCCTGGGTCTGTCCTGTCCTCTCCTGTCACAAATGCCGCAGTTAAAGCTTTGGTTTGTGCGGTTTTACCGCTGCGGATGCGTAAGCTTTGCCACCCACTCTTGGCCCAAGCTCCAATCTCGTTCTCATCCCTTCTGTCACTCTCTCGTCTGACCATTGTCGTCATTTCCAATGGAAATGGTGAGTCTAAGCTTGCAGGTATTAGGCTAGTTGCGGGTAGAAGCAGCCGACAGATACCCATTTGCTAATGCTTGAGTCTGTATGTTATGTGAATGATGTGATTCTTATCATTTCTCCTACAATTTTCTACTACTATTTCTATTACAACTCATAGCTAATAGATACCCATTTAATAAGTTATTTCTTATGTTATGTAAGTTATGTCTTATTTCGTTTACTAATTTCTACTACTGCATATATCCTCCGTCTCCAAGTTCTGTTGTTATATTTATTATATCATATCATCTATATATTAACCTCTCAGCCCGTCTCAAATGGTTAAAGTAATACCTCACCGTGATTAGTTGCCCAACTTTGAACCCTTAGCCAAAGTACGTTTCGCTAATGGAATTAACCCGCAATCTTCTTCACTTGACAGTTTATTAAACACTTTAAGCAAAGGTTTCTTTGGTATGAGCAATTGGTAGTGGCGCCCGGAACTGATGTCAAGACTTCCGAACTCGTCTGCTAATGAACTGCTGACAATTTTGTGCGGCGCTTTACAAGCGGATACAAAAGGATAGCTGCGTGAAAACACGGAAAAAAAAGGAAAACTGAAATGGGGGGAAAAAAATTAAAGATAAAAAAAGGATGCCAGAGTGCAAAAAGTGGCTGAATAATCCTTGAACAAAGGAGATGGCGTCGAGAGCGAGAGAAGAGCACACTCAAAACTTTTGCCACTCAGCCGACAGCCACGAGCAGGGGGCGATAATTGAACAAATTGTTTCGAGTGCATTTCGGCCACAAAGGAAAGGCCAAGCCCCGCCCAGACCCGCTCTCACAACAAGCAACTGCCTCCGATTACTGTGCGCACACACACATACACAATGACGTTAGTACATAACAAGTATGCGTATATAAATCTAGATAGATATAAATACTAGTATGTGTAAGAGAGGCACGTTAGATCACTAAAAGCTGCGAGCCATAAACAACTATAGAATAAACTAAATGTTCTGTATATTAAATTCGTCTTTAAGATATATAGTTTACTCATACATTGGAGCTAGGGACGTAAATCCTCTATCGATAGAATTTTTTCTTTTTTTAATGTTTAGAATGGCTCTAAGTGACCCAATGCTCTTCTGTAGTGCACTAGTAGATAAGGCCGTATAAATAAAAAAAAAAATAATAGTGTCTTAAAATTAAATAAATGAAAAAAAAAAAAAAAAAAAAAAACGAATTACAGGTGAAAAGTATTCACCTCTTCTATCTTACAATCTCCTACAGCTATGGATATTCCCACATAAAATATGCTCTGGTGCTTCCAAATAAATTAAAAATTAAATAAAATAAATAAATAAATGAATAAAAATTAAATAATCTATTGCCTGTAAAGGTCTGAAAATATCGTTTTATTATATCTGCCTTGGCTATTGTTAGCAGAATTTCTCAAATATTGACTTCTTTTGGGCTCAGCAGACCGGAGCTACGTCTAGAATGGTACAATATTTAAAGACTATCCATTCGCCCACTAAAGCAGCCTATCAGACATTTATGTCAGTCGATAGATCAATGCATTTTCACAGTTTGCTTGATTGTAACCTAACTGATCCCTCAGTGTACTTAGGCTAATCTTAAACATGTACATATGTATGTATGTATTGGTATATGTATTATCATTTAATTATTTTACAGATCAATAGAAATACATATACTCAAAAAATTAAGTCATATAGGCTTGAATATATATTTATTTAGTTTTCCTAAATCGCAATTGAAAATGAAAAATCAGGGAAGAATGTTAAATGTATGTAACAGGCAGTAGGAAGCGTGGTATACCCCATAAGGTATATATAATCTTGATCAGGTCGATAGGCTGAGTCAGTTTAACCCTGTCCGTATATCTCCTACATCTATGGAGCTCGAGTCTCCAAGTTTAAAATATTTTTGAAATATCACTGCCTGGAGGATCTCTGCAGTTTTCTTGTTTATTATTATTTTTTTTCTTGTTCTTTTGGTCAACTCACCTCGACCGCTGCGTCCCACGAAGCGCAGATCATTGAACTTGGCCACCTGGTTCTTCATGACGGCCGTGCAGTTGCGCAGCTCGGCGCAGTAGTTCTCGTCGTTGCCGGCGCGCACCGTCACCATGGTGCCGTCCATGATGTCGCCCAGGGAGACCACCTTGAAGGCCACCGGCAGCGTCTTGTTGGAGCGCCAGTGCGGCGGCAGGACGGTGCAGACGAAGAGCGGACTGCTGGTTCGTATTAGCTCGCCGGGATGCTCGGTGAGGAAGTCGCCCAGGGTGCGCTCAGCCAGAATGTCCGAGGTCATTTTTGTGTAGGCCTCGTTCAGCAGCTGGGCGGGTGTGGGTGGTGTGTTTTGCTCTGTGTTGTTGTTGTTGTTGCTGCTTGAGCTGTTGTTGGTGCCATTTGTGTTGCTGTTGTTGTTGTTGTTGTTGCTGCTGGCTGTGTTATTGTTGTTGTTATTGGCTGTGTTGTTGTTATTGTTGTTGTTGTTGTTGGTGTTGTTATTGTTGGAATTGGCATTGGATGCCGTCGAATTACTGCTCGTCGTTGTCAAATGCATTTTGTGGCTGTTGTTGTTGTAGTTGTTGCTGTTGCTGTGATGCTGCTGCTGATGCTGGGTGCTATACAGATTGTTGTAGGGATGCTGATGATGCTGCTGTTGCTGTTGTTGCTGTTGTTGCTGTTGCTGCTGTGAGTGGTGCAAGTGGTGCGAGTGCTGAGAGTGCTGTGTGTAGTGCGTGGCTTGCGACTGCGGCTGCGGCTCCTGCTCAAACTGCTCCAGATGTCCTTGAGCGTGAGCCTGCACTTTTTTTAAACGAACAATTTTGTCTGATTTGACCACACGATGTTATATTAACAATAAGTATGCTCGCTTCCTTAGCTAGCTGCAAAAGAGAACAAATATAATATATATATATATATATATATTAGTCCAATGTTCCAGAGTTTATATTAAATTGATATTAAAAATTGATCTAGTAGTCTATAAGCTAGATTGCTTAAGAGAAGTGGTTTTTCTTTTTAAGTATATTCTTTATACTGTATTGGAGATAAGAGTGATCCATAATACATATACTATTTCTTTTAAAATATTTTGGGCTCCATTGCAATATAAAACGCAACTTGTCAATGAAATTAAAAATGTGTGCGTGATCGATGTTAGAGAAGAGATTAGTTTAGACGAGAGCTAGACGAAAATATTGATATGAAATGAGAATGTGAAGCATGGGAAAGAAGACCTCGCAAGGGATGTTGCGGTTTGGCAGATGATTAAGTTGGGATATTTTAAGTCTGTTTAGGGAAATATGAGATGAGTAGTGAGTGAGTGATTGAGTGTTGTGTTTGATTGAAGAGTCTTTAGGAAAGTTGAAGATGTAATTGCATTTGAAGGCTTTTATGATGTTCTCATTCCAAACAAACAGAAACCAATGAGAACGCTTTTTTATTACAGTGTTCAGTTGATTTCTTTTAAGGTAAGCGGTAGCTATTCCCCAAAAAGAAGCTCCCAAAGCTCGATTTAAGCTGAATTTATATTTTGTGAACTGCGTAATTAAAAGGCAACCTTTTTTTTTTGCATTATACATCCTTTTCAATTTTTTTTTATCTGCAATATATATAATAAAAATTTAAATTAAACTAACTCATTGAAGTAGAAGTCGAATAGATTCAAATGGGCATAGAAAAAAAATAAAAATAAATAACTAAAAAATATTTTAATTATCAATACGTATTTCCATTAATTCTACTGTTATTCAAAATAAACTGCAATAGCGTGAAAGCAATAAAAATTTTTTTAAATAAATAGAATAAAATAAATGTTGCATCCAAGCTGATAATTACTCCATTTCTTTCAAATTCATATACATTTTGTTTTTGCTGTTGATTAATTTAACAAATCTCATATAATTAACCTATTTATTTTTTATTTATTCATTAGAAATTGGAATCTATGTTATTATATATAAGTTCACATATCCGGCATGCCAAAAGTCAACGAGTGCAATTCTGCATAATCAGCAAAGTTGCAACAATGTTTGATGTCAACTGTAACAAACTCGGCGCTATGTTGTCATCAACTTTCCATGCGCCTTTGCAAACGCGATACACATTTTTATCGTAAAATCGCACCTATTGGCCATCGCTAGCGACAACTTGCACTTTTGTCGCCATCTTCATTTGTGCTTAAATTATAGAATTGGTAAGACTGGACAATTAATTGTAAGCTTTTACATATATTATATATGTCAAATACTTTTGTTTTTCCCACATTCACAAGCCCTGCAAAACGCGTGAAATTCGTCTACATCAATGGGTCTTAGTGTCTGTGCTGTGAGTTGCACTTGAAATTGACTTCAATTCCGGCTAGTGTTGTCCATGAAATTCGGGCGCCCATCATGTTAATGTCTTTAAATCACAGCCAACCGGCAGTTTACATGACGATGGTGCATGGTGCATGGTGCATGGTGCAGAGTCCGGCTTTGAATCCGTGCAATGGCTGCCTGGCTGACTGGCTGGTTGGCATCCAAGTGAACAGCCTGGACATTGCACATAAACACAAATCAATTGTCAACCACTCGACGCGAGGGCGCAAATGACGTCCACACTGAGGCATGGCATGGCAGCGTTGAATGTTGAACGTGCAACCTTTAGCGGAACGCAATTTGCGTTGCACTTTTCAATTTCCTGTTGCGCGACAAAGGACGCTGCGGCGTGGCCGGCAGACAGGAACAGGAATAGCAACAGGAACTGGCGCAGGACATGCGGCTAGATGTGGCATGCAACTATCCAAACGCAAATCTAGTCGTACCCATCCTCATCCGCACCCTCCCCCCGTCGATGCATAGACAGCGCCTCGCTCGCACTAACCAGTGTCAAAATGATTGTGGACTCACGGGTGAGAATTTGTGGTTTGATACTTGCATATTTTGTCACTTGTCGACACACTCGACTCGACTCGACTCGACTCGCCTCGACTGTATTCGGCGCGCCCAATGTGCGACATCACCATCATCATTAGTCAGTGCCAGTTTTTCCATGCCAGCCCAAACTGGACACGCACTGGAGCAGCTCCAGACGGCTGATGGCGGCGACGCACACGTCGGAATGGGGCTGACCGCATCCGCTGACCTTGTAGGCGGAGTACTCATTGTTGCTGGTCATGTAACAACTTTAAAATTCCTAGCTGCTGATTTCTTTGCATGATGAATCCACGAGGCCAGAGCCCATGCCCATGCCCATGCCCATTCCCATTCCCAGAGTAGGGCGATGCCACAAACAGTTGTCCAGCTGCCCAGCTCTGGCTGGCTGTCCAATTGTCCTCCCTCCCATTTGGCCCCGTCTCCAGTTGGCCGATAAAAATTACTTAAAAATGCCACAGCTCATGGGTTGACTTTTGGCCAACGAGCACAAAAAACCGACAGCTGGCAATTGGGATCGGGATTGCGATGGGGTCTGGGCTCGGGCCATGGTGAGCAGCGCGAAAGGAAATCGCGGCGAAAATCCAACGGAAGCCAAACGTGTCGGTGTGTGGGCAGCAAAGCACCAAAAAGCAACAAGAGAAACATCAGCAAAAAAAAGAAAACAACAAAAGCGGAGGAAAATGGACAACGGTGTCTGCCTGCGTGTCGCAGCCATTTCGCCAGCCAACAGCGTCCATCCCCCATCCCCCAGCCTCCAGCCTCGACAGCTTGGATAGCCATGCGCCATTCCTCATTCACCATTTGCCTTTTATTGTAAATTTACTTTATAAAGGTTATTACCAGGCCATATGGAGCAGGGGACAGAGCGCGACAGTCGTGCTCGGGCAACAGATGAGTCTGGCCTTGCGGGGTGTTTAATGACCGAATCAATGGCGGCCAAAGAAACAGGCATTTCCGTTCGCCCATCTCGCGGTGAGGATGGCTCTGGAAAGACTTTCGTCTTGACGTGACTCCGATGATCATTAGTGGTATGATAATTACTATTTTGATATCTTACTTTTCTCATTATATACATATATTAATAGATTATATTCGAGTGAATCACATATGAGTAGGCTCAAAATCGTTATTACTTAAGAGACTGTAATCTCAACTTTCAACTCTAATGCTCATTAGTATCATTATTATTCTTATCTTATCATAACTTATCTTTTTATCACTACTATCCATATAAATATATTATGTTCTAAAGAATCATATATGAATAGGCTCAGAATGCTTATTGAAGATGATGAAGAGACTGTACTCCCAACATTCATAGGAAATAGAGTGACTCTAATGATCATTAGTGTTATCATGATTCTTATTATGATATCTTACTTATCTGAAGTGTATTACTTTTGTTTATCATGATTAGCATTATTACATTTCATTATATGATTATTATATTCTGAAGTATCACAAAGAGAACTTTGCTTTACTAGCGAAATTTATCTCCGGTTTACTCTGATGTTTATGATGTCTTTTTATCTTCATTGAATTCCGAGGCATCTCAGATGTGTCTGCCCGCAGTTAGTCAAGCTGGCTAAGACGACTTCAAAGACTTTTTTACTTTTATCTGCATCAGAATGACTCTAATGATCATCGACGTAATATCATTATTATACATATGTTGATCTCTGAAGCGCATCTCAGCTGTTGGCCAAGCCGCACTTTATGCAATTGTGAGTGGCGAGCAGCTGAAACCCGGAGTGAAAAGCGCGCCATAATCCGGGCTTGCTGTCGCCAGCGATGTCAGCTGGAAGTCGGAGGCAGCGGGCAACGCGTGGCTTGCCACCTTTTTTGTTATTGTTGTTGGAGCTGCCCTCCAAATTTTTTATGCGACTGACTGGGTTCTTTTTTTGTTTTTCCTAGCCACGTTATGGTTTTGGTCGTCAGGAGGCATGCCGGCTTGGGGGCTAAATCAAAATTCATGGTTTTGTTAGAAAACGACGGAGCTGCTGCTCAATCGTGCAAGGGTATCAATAGCGGGATAACACACAGAATGAAAGAGAGAGTGTGAGAGAGAGAGAGAGAGAGAGAGATAGACACAGCGACAGCGACGGTTTACACGCAAGCTTAACCCTTTGATGGCCCCACACACATGTACAACATGTAAATTGTTTCAATTTGCGGCATTTGCCGTAAAGCTGCGCAATTTTCAACATGCCATGGATATTGTGAGAGTTTGAGCTGCCCTCTTTCACTCTCTCTATATGTGTGTGAGCTCTTTGGTCATTGTGTACGTGCGTGTGTGTGTGTGTGTAATGTTCTTTTTTTTTTTTTGCTTTGCTCATAGTTGGCATGTCCACATCCGTGTCCAGCAGCTGTTGTGCTCCCATAGAGCCCAAGAACCCAATCCCCGCACTCGAACCCAAAATACTAAACTTGTTTAATATTATAGCTATACACACACATGTATATACAGTGTGTGTGTAGGTGTCGGGCATGTCTCATCTAAAACAGCTACTGATGCGGCTGCTGCTACTTTGATGTAGTTAAATTTTAATTGGACTTTGGGTTTTTATTTCCCGTTTGTGGTATTTCATATATGCGTGTGTGGACATTGCTGCCTCTATGTGTGTGTGTGTGTTTGTTTGTTGATGTTAAAGACAGAGCGAGCAAGAGAGAAAGAGAAAGAGAGTGGAAGTGGGAGTGGGGCAGTTTGGGTAAAAGTAAGTTTATGTTCTTGGTTGACTAATTCTGAACTAAAGAATTCCAAACAATTTGATTTACGCATTTCACAAACTTCAAATGAATTTTTTGTTTAAACAAAAGCTTAGATGTTTACCTAACAAGATAAAGGGAATGACCTATGACTTTTATTTTTATGATATGCTTCAAAGTGGAGCCTTTTCATTTGCACTTAAGTTTCATACATATATATGTACATATATTATTTGGATTAATATTTTCATATATATTTTTAATACCAGCATTTGAAATGCTTTAGAGGTTTTTTATTTGAATTAGATGTGCTCATTGTACTATTTATTATATGGGTATTAAAACATATTTCCTATATCTTTCAATCCAGAGCCTCTTCATTTTGAAATTTATATTTTATTTATATGATTTTAGATTTTTATTTACTTCTATTTTGGTAGTTTGCTTAGCTCTAAATTTTGTAGAATTTTTCATTTCATTATTTATAGAATAATGTCTTACATCTGTTTTTTTTTTATAAATAAATATATAGCCTAATAATTATTATTAATTAAGATATACTAAACAAAATTACTAGTATTATTAATTATTTTTTATTAAAAAAAGAGAATAATTTATATTAATTAATAATAATATAAATAATTATAATAATCCCTAGGCAATAAATTTAGTAATTAGTTATTAAACTATTAGAATAATAAATTACTATATATTATTATTATATCACTCTTATCACTATGATCATATTATTATTATTAATGATAGAGAATAATTGAACGTATAAAAAAATAATAATGAAACATATTTAATAAATTGCCTAAATTCATCTTTAAACTTCTGAGGCAACTCTCGACTATATTACTCCTATATATTTATTTACAGATTTCTATTCCCAATTCAACAATTATGAGCAAAACAAAGACAAATTGAATATCGTTTAATTGATGGGCCAGAGGTATTTGGCTTGATTTGCCAGTTGGAGCAAGTGGTGACAGTGGTAAATGATCTCGGATGACACTCATGTTGGAGCATCTGTTAATATTGTCTGCTCCGGGCTGGAGCTCTAAATTAACAACATTTGCTACTAACTAACAGCAAATTAAGCCATACATTGTTTATAAATGCACAAGTGCCTGCCGAGCTTGGCCGGACGGAGGACGTGGCTGGCTGGCTAGCTGGCCTGAAGGCTGGTGCAATAGATTCGCTTTAATGCCTAAATCAACTAACTTTGCGGGCAGCAAACTTATTTCCGGCATGCCGAGAACATTTCCTAGACTTCAGCACGCACATCCACACACACGCACACAGACTCGCACAGAGTGTATAAGCACAAACAAGGACTAAGCAAAAATCAACAGCCAAAGAGAAGAGACCAAATTCAACCATAAATTGATACAGACGCCTCTGAGTCACGGCACGCTCCTGCCGCCTCCTGCCGGTTGCCGGTCGCCGCAGCCGACCAGAATGCAGCGATGAAGGACTTGCTGCATTTGAGGACGATGCAATGCCGGGCCGTGTCGTGCAGCTGCAGTGCATTGCAATGCAATCCTTCCGGCTGCCGTCCCACTTTAACGGCCAGAAAACCAAAAACGAGCATCCAACAATCCCAAGTTTTTGGTCAACTTTGGGCCAAAACAATGCTCCCTGGCAGCAGGCAGCAACGCGCCAACAATCAGACCAGCCAGCCGTACCACCACCACCACCAGAGACAGGGCACACACACACACCACACAAGCTGAATGCACGCATCTTTTGCTGCTCCTCCGGCTCCTGCTGCTGCTGCTGCTGCTCAGCCTTGTCCCAGTTCCCTTAACTCATGCTGTTGGCTCGTGGGCCCAGTGCAGGCTCCAGCAACAACGTGCCGAGGCACACGACCTGGCTGCATGTGCATGCATACGTATCCTTTGCCCTGTGCGCTGTCTGTCTGTCTGCTTGTCTGTGTGCGTGTCCTTGCTTCCCTTGATGCCATGCCTGTGTGCGTGCGGAGCACCAAAAAGCAACTGCAGCAACTGGAGTTGGACTTTCTCTGGTCAATTCGCGGTTTTGCTTGTCACTTAGCCGACGCGTCGCCCAACGGCGGCCCCGTTGGCCATTTGATAAACGACGAAGAAACAAAACGATGCCAAACGAGATGCCATCACAGGACATAACAACGGATTGCAGCCACTTCCACAGCCCCCACCAGCACCAGAGCCACTGCTGCACACAATCTGGTGTTGTCCTCGAGGCGACAATGTGACGACATTTTGTGTCCATTGAATTATCTGACCGAGGTGTCTAGCGGTATCATCCCTGACCACCGTCTGCCGCCTGCCGTCTGCCATCTGACTAGCTGACTGCGCGCAGGCGACTCCGGGCCCAAGCCAACATTAGGCCTAATGATCCCATGATAAAGCATGTGCAGAAGGCCTATTCTTTAAAGAGCTCGCATGCCTCGCATGCGATATGTGCAAGAGAAACAATTTGAAAGCGAGCTTGGCCACACAGCCCAGCATAATTGGGAGAAGAGAATTGAGTTTGTCTTGCGGAGGATTTATAAATAAATGACGTTACTGCACGTTTTGCGGAAGAATTCAGGGTATAACAATGTGTTTACAACACCGTCGGAACATTACTAACATTTCTATCTCCACAGCATGCAATTCTGTGATAACATTAATAACATTTTTATCGCCACTGGAAACGGTAAAAAGCAGCAGATTGGAAACAACAAAAAGCACATTTTAATTAGAAAATTGAAATCAACATTGACAGCAAAGTAGGCCTTGCATCGAGCCGAATAATAAGTAAGTTATCCGACATTACTTTTGCTTAGTTCACTTTTACACGTAGCTGAAGCCGTAACTAAAACGAAAAATGTAAAAAGAAAATTTCACAAATTATAAACAAGGTTTAATAATTCGTGCCTAAAAGGAATCATTTTTCCAGCAAAGCAAAAAAGCCTACAAAAGGTTTAATACAAAAATAATAATAATAGTAAAAAAACTAAAAATAATAATAATAAAAATAATTTTTTCTTTTTCATCAATTAGATATTGTCTTTATTCAGCCTCGTCAACGAGGCGATTGATGCGCCTGCGATTGTACAGAAAAGGCACCTTATTGGCTCGATGGCAGACCAGAGTGGTAGAGAGAACTTAGTCACATCGACGGGACAAGCTAGGCGCGCATTAAAATTCTTCACTGGACACTTAGTCGGCAACTTCGAATGCCTCGGTCGCTTGGCCACTCGTGCACATATTGTGTTGGCCGGCGTAGACACTGCGTTGATCTTACGCTTGCGCTGACGTGGAGCAGCAGCTTTTTTCGGTGGTACCGAGTACTTGGCTGGATTGGAACGGTTGGCCGAACATAGAGAGCGATGGCCACCCGGATGGAGCACGAAAGAGGCATTCAGCTGCTCGCAGTCTTCGTTCACGGACTGTGTTTTCACATTTGATGAATACTTGGCTGGATTGGCACGGGTGGCCAGACATAGAGAGCGATGGCCACCCGGTTGGATCACAGAACAGGCCTTCGGCTGCTCGCATTACGCTTGCGGGATTGGCACGGGTGGCCAGACATAGAGAGCGATGGCCACCCGGATGGATCACAGAAGAGGCCTTCAGCTGCTCGCATTACGCTTGCGTTGACGTGGACGTGCAGTACTTGGCTGGATTGGAACGGGTGGCCAAACATACAGATCGATGGCCACCCGGATGGAGCACGAAAGAGGCATTCAGCTGCTCGCAGTCTTCGTTCACGGACTGTGTTTTCACATTTGATGAATACTTGGCTGGATTGGCACGGGTGGCCAGACATAGAGAGCGATGGCCACCCGGTTGGATCACAGAACAGGCCTTCGGCTGCTCGCATTACGCTTGCGGGATTGGCACGGGTGGCCAGACATAGAGAGCGATGGCCACCCGGATGGATCACAGAAGAGGCCTTCAGCTGCTCGCATTACGCTTGCGTTGACGTGGACGTGCAGTACTTGGCTGGATTGGAACGGGTGGCCAAACATACAGATCGATGGCCACCCGGATGGAGCACGAAAGAGGCATTCAGCTGCTCGCAGTCTTCGTTCACGGACTGTGTTTTCACATTTGCCGAATACTTGGCTGGATTGGCACGGGTGGCCAGACATAGATAGCGATGGCCACCCGGATGGATCACAGAAGAGGCCTTCAGCTGCTCGCATTACGCTTGCATTGACGTGGACGTGCAGTACTTGGCTGGATTGGAACGGGTGGCCAAACATACAGATCGATGGCCACCCGGATGGAGCACGAAAGAGGCATTCAGCTGCTCGCAGTCTTCGTTCACGGACTGTGTTTTCACATTTGCCGAATACTTGGCTGGATTGGCACGGGTGGCCAGACATAGAGAGCGATGGCCACCCGGATGGATCACAGAAGAGGCCTTCAGCTGCTCGCATTACGCTTGCGTTGACGTGGACGTGCAGTACTTGGCTGGATTGGAACGGGTGGCCAAACATACAGATCGATGGCCACCCGGATGGAGCACGAAAGAGGCATTCAGCTGCTCGCAGTCTTCGTTCACGGACTGTGTTTTCACATTTGATGAATACTTGGCTGGATTGGCACGGGTGGCCAGACATAGAGAGCGATGGCCACCCGGTTGGATCACAGAACAGGCCTTCGGCTGCTCGCATTACGCTTGCGGGATTGGCACGGGTGGCCAGACATAGAGAGCGATGGCCACCCGGATGGATCACAGAAGAGGCCTTCAGCTGCTCGCATTACGCTTGCGTTGACGTGGACGTGCAGTACTTGGCTGGATTGGAACGGGTGGCCAAACATACAGATCGATGGCCACCCGGATGGAGCACGAAAGAGGCATTCAGCTGCTCGCAGTCTTCGTTCACGGACTGTGTTTTCACATTTGCCGAATACTTGGCTGGATTGGCACGGGTGGCCAGACATAGAGAGCGATGGCCACCCGGATGGATCACAGAAGAGGCCTTCGGCTGCTCGCATTACGCTTGCGTTGACGTGGACGTGCAGTACTTGGCTGGATTGGAACGGGTGGCCAAACATACAGATCGATGGCCACCCGGATGGAGCACGGAAGAGGCATTCCGCTGCTCGCAGTCTTCGTTCACGGACTGTGTTTTCACATTTGCCGAATACTTGGCTGGATTGGCACGGGTGGCCAGACATAGAGAGCGATGGCCACCCGGATGGATCACAGAAGAGGCCTTCGGCTGCTCGCATTACGCTTGCGTTGACGTGGACGAGCAGTTTTCTTCGGTGGTACCGAGTACTTGGCTGGATTGGAACGGTCGGCCGAACATAGATAGCGATGGCCACCCGGATGGATCACAGAAGAGGCCTTCAGCTGCTCGCATTACGCTTGCGTTGAAGTGGACGTGCAGTACTTGGCTGGATTGGAACGGGTGGCCAAACATACAGATCGATGGCCACCCGGATGGAGCACGAAAGAGGCATTCAGCTGCTAGCAGTCTTCGTTCACGGACTGTGTTTTCACATTTGCCGAATACTTGGCTGGATTGGCACGGGTGGCCAGACATAGAGAGCGATGGCCACCCGGATGGATCACAGAAGAGGCCTTCGGCTGCTCGCATTACGCTTGCGTTGACGTGGACGAGCAGTTTTCTTCGGTGGTACCGAGTACTTGGCTGGATTGGAACGGTCGGCCGAACATAGAGAGCGATGGCCACCCGGATGGATCACGGAAGAGGCCTTCAGCTGCTCGCATTACGCTTGCGTTGACGTGGACGAGCAGTACTTGGCTGGATTTGGAACGGGTGGCCAAACATAGAGGTCGATGGCCACCCGGATGGAGCACGAAAGAGGCATTCAGCTGCTCGCAGTCTTCGTTCACGGACTGTGTTTTCACATTTGCCGAATACTTGGCTGGATTGGCACGGGTGGCCAGACATAGATAGCGATGGCCACCCGGATGGATCAAAGAAGAGGCCTTCAGCTGCTCGCATTACGCTTGCATTGACGTGGACGTGCAGTACTTGGCTGGATTGGAACGGGTGGCCAAACATACAGATCGATGGCCACCCGGATGGAGCACGAAAGAGGCATTCAGCTGCTCGCAGTCTTCGTTCACGGACTGTGTTTTCACATTTGCCGAATACTTGGCTGGATTGGCACGGGTGGCCAGACATAGAGAGCGATGGCCACCCGGATGGATCACGGAAGAGGCCTTCGGCTGCTCGCATTACGCTTGCGTTGACGTTGACGAGCAGTTTTCTTCGGTGGTACCGAGTACTTGGCTGGATTGGAACGGTCGGCCGAACATAGAGAGCGATGGCCACCCGGATGGATCACGGAAGAGGCCTTCGGCTGCTCGCATTACGCTTGCGTTGACGTTGACGAGCAGTTTTCTTCGGTGGTACCGAGTACTTGGCTGGATTGGAACGGTCGGCCGAACATAGAGAGCGATGGCCACCCGGATGGATCACGGAAGAGGCCTTCGGCTGCTCGCATTACGCTTGCGTTGACGTTGACGAGCAGTTTTCTTCGGTGGTACCGAGTACTTGGCTGGATTGGAACGGTCGGCCGAACATTGAGAGCGATGGCCACCCGGATGGATCACGGAAGAGGCCTTCGGCTGCTCGCATTACGCTTGCGTTGACGTGGACGAGCAGTTTTCTTCGGTGGTACCGAGTACTTGGCTGGATTGGAACGGTCGGCCGAACATAGAGAGCGATGGCCACCCGGATGGATCACGGAAGAGGCCTTCGGCTGCTCGCATTACGCTTGCGTTGACGTTGACGAGCAGTTTTCTTCGGTGGTACCGAGTACTTGGCTGGATTGGAACGGTCGGCCGAACATTGAGAGCGATGGCCACCCGGATGGATCACGGAAGAGGCCTTCGGCTGCTCGCATTACGCTTGCGTTGACGTGGACGAGCAGTTTTCTTCGGTGGTACCGAGTACTTGGCTGGATTGGAACGGTCGGCCGAACATAGAGAGCGATGGCCACCCGGATGGATCACAGAAGAGGCCTTCAGCTGCTCGCATTACGCTTGCGTTGACGTGGACGAGCATTACTTGGCTGGATTTGGAACGGGTGGCCAAACATAGAGGTCGATGGCCACCCGGATGGAGCACGAAAAAGGCATTCAGCTGCTCGCAGTCTTCGTTCACGGACTGTGTTTTCACATTTGCCGAATACTTGGCTGGATTGGCACGGGTGGCCAGACATAGAGAGCGATGGCCACCCGGATGGATCACAGAAGAGGCCTTCGGCTGCTCGCATTACGCTTGCGTTGACGTGGACGAGCAGTTTTCTTCGGTGGTACCGAGTACTTGGCTGGATTGGAACGGTCGGCCGAACATAGAGAGCGATGGCCACCCGGATGGATCACAGAAGAGGCCTTCAGCTGCTCGCATTACGCTTGCGTTGACGTGGACGAGCAGTACTTGGCTGGATTTGGAACGGGTGGCCAAACATAGAGGTCGATGGCCACCCGGATGGAGCACGAAAGAGGCATTCAGCTGCTCGCAGTCTTCGTTCACGAACTGTGTTTTCACATTTGCCGAATACTTGGCTGGATTGGCACGGGTGGCCAGACATAGAGAGCGATGGCCACCCGGATGGATCACAGAAGAGGCCTTCGGCTGCTCGCATTACGCTTGCGTTGACGTGGACGTGCAGTACTTGGCTGGATTTGGAACGGGTGGCCAAACATAGAGGTCGATGGCCACCCGGATGGAGCACGGAAGAGGCATTCCGCTGCTCGCAGTCTTCGTTCACGGACTGTGTTTTCACATTTGCCGAATACTTGGCTGGATTGGCACGGGTGGCCAGACATAGAGAGCGATGGCCACCCGGATGGATCACAGAAGAGGCCTTCGGCTGCTCGCATTACGCTTGCGTTGACGTGGACGAGCAGTACTTGGCTGGATTTGGAACGGGTGGCCAAACATAGAGGTCGATGGCCACCCGGATGGAGCACGAAAGAGGCATTCAGCTGCTCGCAGTCTTCGTTCACGGACTGTGTTTTCACATTTGCCGAATACTTGGCTGGATTGGCACGGGTGGCCAGACATAGATAGCGATGGCCACCCGGATGGATCACAGAAGAGGCCTTCAGCTGCTCGCATTACGCTTGCGTTGAAGTGGACGTGCAGTACTTGGCTGGATTGGAACGGGTGGCCAAACATACAGATCGATGGCCACCCGGATGGAGCACGAAAGAGGCATTCAGCTGCTCGCAGTCTTCGTTCACGGACTGTGTTTTCACATTTGCCGAATACTTGGCTGGATTGGCACGGGTGGCCAGACATAGAGAGCGATGGCCACCCGGATGGATCACGGAAGAGGCCTTCGGCTGCTCGCATTACGCTTGCGTTGACGTTGACGAGCAGTTTTCTTCGGTGGTACCGAGTACTTGGCTGGATTGGAACGGTCGGCCGAACATAGAGAGCGATGGCCACCCGGATGGATCACGGAAGAGGCCTTCGGCTGCTCGCATTACGCTTGCGTTGACGTTAACGAGCAGTTTTCTTCGGTGGTACCGAGTACTTGGCTGGATTGGAACGGTCGGCCGAACATAGAGAGCGATGGCCACCCGGATGGATCACAGAAGAGGCCTTCAGCTGCTCGCATTACGCTTGCGTTGACGTGGACGAGCAGTACTTGGCTGGATTTGGAACGGGTGGCCAAACATAGAGGTCGATGGCCACCCGGATGGAGCACGAAAGAGGCATTCAGCTGCTCGCAGTCTTCGTTCACGGACTGTGTTTTCACATTTGCCGAATACTTGGCTGGATTGGCACGGGTGGCCAGACATAGAGAGCGATGGCCACCCGGATGGATCACGGAAGAGGCCTTCGGCTGCTCGCATTACGCTTGCGTTGACGTTGACGAGCAGTTTTCTTCGGTGGTACCGAGTACTTGGCTGGATTGGAACGGTCGGCCGAACATAGAGAGCGATGGCCACCCGGATGGATCACCGAAGAGGCCTTCGGCTGCTCGCATTACGCTTGCGTTGACGTTGACGAGCAGTTTTCTTCGGTGGTACCGAGTGCTTGGCTGAATTGGAACGGTCGGCCGAACATAGAGAGCGATGGCCACCCGGATGGATCACGGAAGAGGCCTTCGGCTGCTCGCATTACGCTTGCTTTGACGCGGACGAGCAGTTTTCTTCGGTGGTACCGAGTACTTGGCTGGATTGGAACGGTCGGCCGAACATAGAGAGCGATGGCCACCCGGATGGATCACCGAAGAGGCCTTCGGCTGCTCGCATTACGCTTGCGTTGACGTGGATGAGCAGTACTTGGCTGGATTGGAACGGTTGGCCGAACATACAGATCGATAGCCACCCGGATGGATCACGGAAGAGGCCTTCAGCTGCTCGCAGTCCTCATTCTTGGACTGTGTTTCCATATCTGACGCTGAACTTCTTGCATTGCAGCTTTCTTTTAACATTATTTATAATAACAATAACAATAAAATAACAATAATATAAGAATAATTGTAATAATAAAATCCCCAGAGCCCTTCGGAGAACTGATATTTCATTAATTCTTCTTAGTATTTTTATTGGGAGTTTGATAATTTGCATTTACTGGCAGACGCGCTAGATGAGCTCCAATTAGGTACGATCTCAATGCTTTAATTGAATTGGATTTCATAATTAAGTCTTGTGAGTTGCTGAATGGAAATTGAATAATCAACTCTAAACGATTGCGCCAGTCCACAAAAATGCAAAGCAACGAGGAGCGTCCCCTGCCTGGCAGCTGTTGGCCAATGTGCTGTTGCGAGTGTGATGGTTAAGCCTTAAATGGGGTTATAAGTTCGGATAGCTGTCCGTTGCTCTGGCCAGGCATATGAGCTCAAGTTGAAGTTGCAGTTGCAGTTGCTCTTGTTTGCTTTGGGGCTGCCCGCAGCTTGCTTTGGCTTTTGCTTTTAAGCCGCCTCCTGCCAGCTTGCCTGCTTGATGCCAGACTATAGGACAAAGCAGCAGCAGCCAGCTGCAGTTGCACTTGCATTTGCACTTGCACCGAGATGCTGTAGGAGACGTTTAACATTTTTGAGGCTTGATTGGATTTTACACAGGCCTCTGCCTAAAGTGAAAAATTGCATTTTGAGCAGCTGCTGCAGCAGCTCCTGTTGCAATTGCAGTTTACAGCAAAACTTGTTGATGATTTTGTTGTCGTTGCCTTTGTTGTTCCTGTTGCTGTTGCTGTTGATGAAGTCGGCCTTGGTTTCGGTTTTGGTTTGGTTTGGTTCGGTTTGGTTTTGATGGTCAGCCAGCCTGCGGCTGTCTGTTATTTTGAAATACTCGTTGAGTGGCTCGTTTGCGGTGTGCATGCATGTGGCTGAGCCACAGCCAGCCATAGCCCACTTGCACCCAATGCCGGCCGTCTGGCTCGCAGCCCGCTTCCCCCTCCCTGTTCCACAATAAACACTGTTCATTTTTCTAACGCATTTTATGCGATTAAAGGCCAAGCCAAGGCATATGCCAAATTGCCAAATGCTCAATGTGCGAGGCTTAGGCCGAAGACAAATGAAACGGGTGGGACCAGCTCCAGCCACGCCCATTAACAGTTTATTAGCACCTCAATCACACGTACTCCAGCCCAATCCTCTCCCCAACCCCTGCCCCTTCCCATTCTCCATTTGTTTTGTAAAGTGTGCAATGCCACGCCTCCAGTGTTGCCAGCCCGCCTCCTCAGTCTATGTGAATGCAATATTGCATTTCTACGGCAATTAAAATGAATTTTCCGGTTACTTGACACATAACATAATTTGCATTTCCGTTCGCCGCCCGGCATGCCTGGCCGCACCACCCATAGCACCCACACCACCCATACCGCCCACCCGCCGGCCAAGTACAACACTTGATTTGCCCGCCCTGGGTCCTTAGACAGTTGCAATGCATAAATGATGCGTCGAATGCAGCTTCGACTGCAACGCCAACGCCACTGCCACTGATAGCAGTGTTGGCAGCAGACTACGGCCATACCGCAGACGCATGCAACCCCCGTCGCCGTCGGCCACGCCCACACCATAGCGCAGACCCCTTTCTCGCCTGCCCGCCGCATGCAGATTGCTGGCGCCTTTAGAAAACACTGGACAACGGCAAGCTTCAAATTGAACATCAGCATTAAACCTATCGAGCGCCACAAATGCATTGAAATTTCTGATGTGAAATTTAAATTTTCAAAATTTGAGAATATATTAATAGAAAAATATATATTATAAATGTATGTACATTTTAGATATTTTGTATATCTATTTATAAGAATAATATATTTATTTATTTTATATTAGTATAAAAAATATATTATAAATTTATATATATTTTAGATATTTTGAATGATTATACATATATATAAGTCATGTATGTATATTATATATTTCTAAAAGTCCTATATTCTACATATCTTATAGCACTGACTGATCGAACTTGTTTTATTTGCATGAACACCTTGTTGTACACCTTCGTCAATTCTTTAAGATCACCTTCATACATGATTGGTTTGCCTAGTGCAACTGAAGAACACGAGCAAATTAAGAGAGAACCGAACCCAACTAGTGCTCAGTTCGCTGTCTTTGATTTTTACCTATGCAACTCCAACTTCTCCCTCTAACCTATGTTGAAATACACCCAAAGAAAGTCAATGAGCAGTGAAAACTCATTCCTGTTGCGTAGTGTAAACATTATGATATGCATGTTGTCACCATTGTTGCATGCAATGCTCCAACCCTTCTATTGCTCACTTAAGCTTGATACGTTCCTTGGCTGCCTTTGCGCACCGCCCCAATATAAATGTCATCGCACACCCATACTCACACACACACACACACACAAGCACTTGGTGAGCTTGTGCAAATCACCGAGTTTAACAAATTAAATGACTTCTAGTGCGTACATTGTTTTGACACGGATGTCCCCAGCAATCCGGGCAGAGGCCAGAGGCCGGCTGGTGTGGGCAACGTCTGGACTTTGCCAAATTGCTGTTGATTGCTCTACCTGGATGCCCACCTGAAATGTGAAGCAGTTGACAAGCTGCAAATTTTCCAGCCCCACCGGCCGGCCACTAATGCCGCAGACCACCGTCGTTGCCATTGGGCGGATGGGGCTGGGCTATGGCGGGGGTCATTGCAATACAGTGTGGGGAACTGGAGCTGGAGGCAAGACCTGTCGGCCTTTGTGTTCGCTGTGACGTATTGTCAAACGCAGTCACACTCTGTGCGCCAACATAATATATATATAGTATATAAACATATATGTATATGTATATGTATATAGGGACAGTATGGTATTTATGCTGGCATCTGCCAACCGTTTGGCGGCAGCTCAGCGTGGCGCGTGGAGCCGCCGGACCACCCGGACTCTCCAGCATGGCAATGGCGATGCCGTGCAGCCAGCGAGCCGCCTTTGAAATGCATCATATTTTGATTTTATGGCGTTTATCTTGCGCCTTGAGCCGTTTTATGTCTTTATAAATACACACAATGGGGCCAACAAGGCGAAAATATGAGAGCTGCGCATGATTCATGTACGCACGGCCGACTCCCGAGCAACGTTGCTGGAAGCCACGTTTGTTTATGGCAATTAAATTCCATTCAATATCAATAACAACTCAAATGCCGCAAATGCATGCAACAACAGCAGCAACAACAATAATAATAATAACAACACGTAATGCAACAAAAATGCTCTTGTCGTTGCGAGACATCGGCTCAAATTTATGTTTTCCGACATTTCATTTGGTTTCTTTTTTTTTTTTTTGTTCACAATTATTGTTGCCCTTATTAAAGGTCGTTTTACTATTGCCATAGCTGTGAGCTAACTAGATATATGAAGAGTCTATTAGCATATTGATGAATATTCCTGAATGATTGCGATCGGTATTCATTGCTTAAGCAAAGGCTTTACCTTTGGAAGGCGGGATGGTCATGCGAAAAGCATGGAAGATGGACCGCTAGAATAATCACCGATCTAGAGAAGTGGATAAATAGAAAGCACGGTGAAACGTCGTTATATTTCTCTCCGGGCATGGATACTTTCCAAAGTATCTAAATAAGATGGGGAAAACTGCCGAATCCATCTGCATTTACTGCGAAAATGCAATGCACGATGCAGAACACACCTTCTTCAAAGAATCGACCTGGCAGAAACAGTCGGTGAAGTCAAAGTAGAGACATTAGTACAGCAAATGTGCAGCAGCATAGATGCTTGGAAAAAAGTCTATGACTTCGCCGAAAAGGTTCTGCGGCGGAAGAAGTATGACCTGGACGCAGACACACAGAGGGCAATGCTCATTTAGAGCACACTATGGGGTTCCACCTTGGAGGTTAATGCGGGATAACTCCTGAGGAGGAGGATTTTTTAGTCGGTAAGCAGTCGTGCAGTCCGACACACCGGTCAGAGTGACGACCTGACTGACGGTGCATAAAGCATACTTTCCTACCTCAGCCCAAAAAAAAAAAAAAAAAAACCCCTTTACGGACTTTACAATAAAATCATATTCATAATAACTCAATTGAGAAATGATCAATAAATATATGTATAAATAAATATCTATGTTCTATTTATATGTCCTACATTTGATACCGTTTCTTTTTCACACAGCATTAGCCAAATTATTTCGAAGTGAACTATTTCAGTGTACAAATATTTGTAATGAACTTTGCTGTCTGGCAGAGTATATCATATTCGGCTCATATATATATATGCCATGTGAACTTTGTTTTACTTTGCGTATTTTGATTTCCGTATTCATAAAAATCAGAGAATACGTATATACATATACATATAAATATATATATTTTTATTTATTTATTTTGTTTTATTTATTTATTTTTTTTTTGCTTTAGGTGCAAACTTTTATGTTTATAATTGACAATCTGTGTTCATTGTTTTATTGATTTTATTTTACTATATTTACTATTTCACTTTTGACAGCCGTTTGCGTAGTGAAAACTGTTTTGTGACAGTTGGCTTTGTGTGACAGCCTGTTGGACTCCGTTGACTCTTCAAATAAACAAAAGGGCTTCTCCATGTTATTGGAGGCCGGAGACTTGATATGAAGCAAATAAGCCAGTCGAATGAGGTATTCTAATTATTTGAATGCACTCAGTGGGCATGTGGCAAGCCCGAAGCCCGAATACGAGATGGACTCACTTTCTATTGAGCCCTAGAAACTATATCAAATATTGATATATGTATATAATTGCATATGGATAAAGTATGAGACAATTTACATATATTGAATAACGGTTGATGTTCCTTAAAGTATATGTGAACAAATGGCAGATGGAGTCACAGAGTCTGTAAGCAACGCAACTGGATTATTTTCTACTGACTTTCTCTATGAATATACCTAGAAACTATATCAAATATTGATATATATATATACTGTTTATTTACCGGGATATTATGCACTAAAGTTTATGCAGGCAAATGAGAGATAAAGTCATACCTAGAAATTATATTAAATATATATGTATGTATATTAATACTTGCATATAGATCCAGTATTATGCATTATATGCTGAAGAACAGTTAAGCTTGCTCATAATTTGACTACAGTTTATGTAAACCAATGAGAGACTTTCTATTGAGCTTCTCTCTAAATATATCTAGAAATGATATCAATTATTAATAATTTATATACTTGCATATGTTGAACTGTTATTGCACTCATATCATATCATATCAGATATTAGTTTTTTGCATTTTATTTTCAAGGTGAATACTTCTTTTTTGAGTACATCTAATTTAGTTTAGTTAGTTTTCACAGCACTTCAATTCACATTCACATTCACATTCACATTCACTGATCGTCGAATTGTTTCACTTTCACAAATTGCAGTTCAGTGGGAGATTTCAATATTATTTTGTTGTTTAACTTCACTTCACATTTGTTTATTTAGTTTTATATTTTTGGGAATTTTTTTTTATGATTTTTTATTATGATTTTCTTTGACGTCTCTTTTTTATGGTTACGGCGTTGTTTGGATGCCACCGCAACTGCAAACGCGTCGCGCGTGTTTAAAACTGAGCTACAGCTAGTAGAGCTGTGTGTGTGCCAGTGTGCGAGTGTGAGTGTGAGTGTGAGTGTGTCCGGCCACATGTGTGTGTGTGCGTGTGTGTGTGTGCTGGCATTGTTGCCAATTGAGTTACTGCATTAGGCTCGTGCCTGCTCGCCTACCTTCTCGATTCTCCGTCTGTGGAGCACACTCAGAGCATAAGTTTTGCGGCGTTTGAATAACCAAAATTTCATTGGATCTCGCTATAAATTAAAAACATGCCACATGCTATAGCTGCGCGAGTGTGTGTGTGTGTGTGTGTGTGCGTGTGAAGCATCGTTTACATTTGCCTTTGAGTTATCTGTTTGAGTCGCTGCCGCCTTCGATGCTGAGTCTTAAAATGCTACAAACAATTTTTTCCCTTTTTTTAGACTCGCGTGTGTGTGTGTGTGTGTGATCCACACATGTGAGCTGGCTGCTTTTTAATTTGCTGAAAACTCACTCGAATTGCTTTGCCACTCGACTCGACTCAGGCGACTCGAACCACCGTGTCTCAATTAGCAAATTACACATTCCCCGCCAGCCCCAACCAAACGCCCCCAACACACACACACACACATACATGCATAGTATTTCACTCCAGCCAAGGGTTGCAAGCTCTCTCTCTCTCTCTCTCCCTCTCTCTGTGTGTGTGTGTGGAGCACATTCCACTCGGGCTCTCAATTTGCCATTTTGCACTCGACTCAATTGTTGGCGTCCGTTTTGGACTCCGCCCCCGTCGCCGGCAAGTCCATTGCAGCTTTGCATGCACGCAACGTCCAGAGTATTGTGCGTGTGTGTGTGTGTGTGTGTGTGTGTGCGGTCAGTTTGGCGTTGGGTTTTGTTTATTTTTATTTTTTTTTATTACATTTTTCTTTTTTTGTATTTTTATAATTTGTGAATGGTTTTTGTTGCTGGCGCTGCTGCTGCTGCTTTTGACTGGTTTTATATTTTTGCGGCACTGATTTTATTATTTTGCGTATGTTTTGTGCTGCATTTTGTTTCGTATTTGCAAATCACGCAGTTGCCGCCCCTTTGCCCGTGGCTAGGCCAGGCCCCAACTATGCCGCAAATGCCTCCCACAGCATTTTGCGGTATGTGTGTGCCCCAGAGACAGAGGCAGAGTGCCCGTGGCTGATGGAGAGGGAGAGGGAGAGGGCGAGCTGACCGGCAGACTGCCTAACAATAAAAACGAACAGCCGAGACCGCACCACCACCAACCAACCCGCACCAGCCCCCCCCCCTCTTCCCCCTCCGCCAACATCACATATCACCCTTCACCTGGACGGCTGGACGGCGCAGTGCACTGGCCGAGCCAAACCGGTGCCAACATATTTGTGTGCAATTTTTAGTTAAATTATTTTTACACCCCCCCCCCCCCCCCCACACACACACACAAATATGCTACACAAAATACAACAATAAAAAAATTGTATATATCGAAAATGTCGACACGCAAATTCGATGCCATTTCTATTTTAAGCCTATCCAAATAGGCATCTCAATGTGTGTGTGTGTGTGTGTGTGTGTGCGTGGGTGTGTGTGTGGGTGCGTATGTGTTCATACGCTTTTTGCCAACTGCATTTCGGTTTTTAGGTTTGCCTCATTCTGCTTGTTGTTGCTGATATTGTTGCTGCTGTTGTTGTTGTTGTTGCTGGTGCTGTTGCAGCAACAAAGTGGCAAGTGCAGATTTGAAGTTATTACCAAAAACTAACCAACGTTTTGTGGGTTTGAAGTTGTGTGGAATAATATTGGTAGACCTAAAAAGCCTTTTGGCTTTGATTTTGTTGCTTTTGCTGTTGTTGTTGTTGTTGTTGTTGTTGTTGTTGTGTCTATTTTCTACACTTGCTGTAAATATTTTGTCGATTTTTGGCACACAATATACCTACACACACACACGCGCACACACAGATTTTCAAATTGATTTTGCACCTTTGCATTGAAGTGTAAAAATATCATTTATTTGTTTCTTTCAAAATATTGTTTGAGCAAACATTTCTCATTGTTTAGAGCAATCAAACATTTGTTTATGAATAATTTCAAATAATTTCAAAAAAGAAAAATTAATGAATGCGTAATTAAGAATGTGAGTTGGAATGAAAGGATACTAAAAAGTGTAGAGGGGATCCCATACCAGCCAAAATATGAAGATATGTTACAACTGTCTCTTCAGTAATTTTGCAAAATTGTAAATATTTTAAGTAAAATAAGAAAATCATCTAAGTGGACAAAAAGAATTGAAGAATAATGAATTACTTCTATTTTATTATTTATATATTATAATATTTTTATTATTATTTTTATTTATAAATCAAAAGGTATTGGAATAAAGTTAGCTAAATGCCATCGATAGTTGAGCTTGGTATCTATAGGAGAGATGATCAATTAGGAGAGACAAAGCGAAGGCTATATCAACTGATTATTGGCCTAAATAGTTCGAATGAGATTGAACGAATTCTTTTACACGATCAATGTGAATCGCAATCGACAAGTTCTACTATAACTATCCAACAATCAATTGAGAGCGCAAATATTTATATCGATATATCGATCTTTTCACAACATTATCACCCACTCACAATTGGGCTCATCATATATGGAAGCATGCAAATAAAATTCGTAAGAATTATATTAAAGTCTCCCAGATAAGGAAAGTCGAATAGGACTTGATAATAATTCCTACTGATATTTCAATGAGATGTTGAGGTCTTGAAATATGATTTACTAATAGATTTATGTTATATATACATATATATTAATAGATTTTAATATTAATTATTATTATTATAATCATTATTATTATTAATTATTATTATTATAATCATTATTATTATTAATTATTATTATTATTAGTTACTATTATTTTTATATATAGAGTAGATGCAAAATCAAATATAATAATAAATATTTAATTTTGCATCTACTCTATATAGCCTAATTTGTAATTTTATTTTTTTTTCTTAGTAGTATAAAGTTATTGATTTATAAATTTTAATTATTATAATTTTTATTACTTGTTTCATTAAATTTGGTTTTTTATTTTCAATATAATTTTACACTCTTCTTATTTTCTGTATGATTTATAATATTTCTAGTTATGTTTTTATAGTACTTAATGTAATTTTTTTAAGCTTTTGCAGTTTTTTAAATTAGCTGCTAATGTTAAAGGGCAATATTATAAAATAAATTAAAAAAACATTAATCAGAAAAAATAAAAAATAAAATAGCCGAATTCGTTTACATGATATAACAATAAAATAGTATTAAAATAAATAATTATAAGAGAAATAATAATATAATGCAAAGTACTAGGTCTCATTACGCGAACGTTGATTGTACATCTCCTGAAACGATATTCGTTAAGAGAATTCGAAGAGAGCATAAAGAAAAACCCGGCTAACAGTTATTTGAGAACTATGCTATCAAATCTACTTTTAAGAAAGCTATCAACATAATCATTGAAACTCAAGTCGATTGCAAAATTCTTGACTGTCTCTCGACTTTAGACTTCAGCTGGAGACCTGAGTTTCTGGCTGTAAGCCGATGACAAAAATGCGGCAAATGACGTGTGTGAATAACAATATTTATTGGCATACCTACACTATACGCGGGCTATAAGCACATTGTAGTGTTAACCGAGCAATAAAAATGCATCACAAATTGCCAATTCGCAGTGCAATTTCAATTTCAGCGGCACCAAGGACAAGGGCAAAGGCGTTATATGCTGAACACGTTTATAATTTGTAGAAAAACACTGGAAAAACAGTAATGGGGAAACCGCCAAACACACGCACACACACACACACACACACACACACATAGACACATACATATTTATATGTATATATACAACGCCAATCAAATGCAACAACAGCGACAAAGTTGCGTTGTGGGTATAAAAAATTACGAAACCAAAAATCAGCAACCAAATATGTGGTTGCCACCAACAAAAGGGCAAACAAAAGGCAACTGCTGAATGCATTAAAGTGGCAAGTGCAACACCGGCAGATACCCTGTAACTCCTGCAAACGCGCCCTGACTCGAGCCGGTGCCAAGGGCCTCAAGTATTTCCACTCACTGTGAAGCATATCGAAGCTCTCGCTCAAATCTCTCAGTCTGATTGGGATTGCTTGAGTCTGAGCTGCGATTGCATATGCCTCATGCGAGCTGCAGGGTATGCGAGGGGCTGGCTATTCGACGGGAGCAGCAGCCGGGGTCGGGCGGGGGCCAGGTGAGTTGTGTAGCGGTTGCCCAACGCCATCGTCATCGGCGAACAAAATAAAAACGAGGGGACAAAAAACAAGACAAAAAAAAAAAAAAAACAAAAAAATAAAACAAACAAATGAATACAACAAAAAAATGCATTGCAGTCTTCTGCAGCGGACAATGCACAGTCCGTCCCGTCGTCCATCAGTCCGGCCCGCAATCCACGGGTTGCGGCATAATAAACACTCTGACAACACGCGTGCCCAGCATTGCTATAACAATAAACGAAGCAGGCGTTGTTGCTGCTGCTCCTGCGCCTCCTGCTCCTCCTTCTCCTCCTGCTGCTGCTGCTGTTGCTGCTGCTGCGCCTGTTCCAGATCCTGTTGTTGCGCTTGGCCTGCCTCATCAGCGGCGGCAACAACAAAAGTGGCAACCGGACAACGGCCGGGTTGAAGGTGTGAGAGCAAACGAGGGGCTGACAGCTGTACAAACGCAGAGCTCTGCAAACAAACCAGAAGGCAGGCGAGTAGCAAGTGGCGAACGGCGAACGGCGAACGGCGGGCAGGAGCCGGCGGCAAGGAGGACGCGTTTGGTCAGTTGACTGGTTTCCGTTGCACACGCCGCGTATGCGTAATGTGCGAAAAAGCGCAGCAAAATGAACACAAAAAATCAATAAAAGAAGCAACAAAACAAGAACAGCAACAACAACCACAGCGAAACAGGAAACAGCATTAATAAAAAAATAGGCAAAAGAAAACGCAATGCAATCCATAAAAAATGCAAGCTCATGCAGGACTCGCAGGCAAGCGCACACCAGACCAGACACCACCAGTACCACCAGCACCACCGCCTCTACCAGCAGCAGAAACGTTACGCACACCGTGCTCCAGCTGCCATCAGGTCGCGTTGTTTGCAACATTCAACGTGTTCATTGCAGTCAAACTTGTTGACAATGCTCGCTTACAAGGCAGCGCCACTGCCACGCATTCACATTCACATTCGCAACACTTTTGGCCACCAATTTGGGGTGGCCAGAACCAGAACCAGAACCAGAACGCGAACAGAGCCAGAACCAGAGTCAGCGCCGGAGCTGGAGCCTTCTTGTTGTTCCTTTTTAAGGTTTTGCATTTTGAGGCCAACATTGAGGCCACGAACGGTGCTGCCTTCCAGCGCTGACAACAACAACAACAACAACAACAAAGCCATCATCACTGGCGGCCCACAGAACAGAAACTGTTACTTGTTGTTCCACTTGTTTTTCAGCTTCATTTTTTTTGCCTTTCCGTTAAATTTGTTCTCTTTTTGTCGGCCTCTTTGTTTGGCATGTAAATTTATGACGCTGGTCAAGTAGTGACACCCCCCCATCTGATACCCAGCTGCCCCTTGATACACTACGCTCCAAGGGTCGCCAGGCCAGTGAGATGAATTGAGCTGCAGTTGAAATTGAAGCGCTGACATTTGATATCGATAATCTTAGGAAATGTGCGAATGCTTCCCGAATTTTATAATAGCTCATGATATATAATGTGCATATTATCTCTATTTATAATTTACAATATTTATTTCATATATTTTATGGTCTATGTCATATCATCATCTTTCACCTATGATCTATGATCTATCATCTATAAAATTTGATCTTTCATCGATAATTTATGATATGTAACTGGTTATGAATCCCTCTCTCTCTCTCTCTCTATATATATATATATATATATATATATATATATATATATATATATATATATATATATATATATATATATATATATATATATATATATATATATATATATATATATTTATATCGGATTAGGTAATTTATTTATCTACGACCTATACTTAGCATGTATTTGAAATATTGCTACCAACAATTCACAAAGAAACCTAGAATCGAGAGCAAAGTCTGCTGATAAGAAAACCCATAGACTATAGACAACCTACTCTTTGAGTGTAAGTACTTCACTCCATCAATATACGATATATATCTCCATCTACATATATCGAAAGATCATTCTCATGTAAGAGTATTCACATGATCCATGTTGTTGCAATGTAATTATTATTTGACATTTCTTTCAGCTTTCTTCTATTTTTCTTGTTTTCCTCTTTCTTTTGTGTTGGTTTTTCGGTTGGGCAGTTTGGCAATTTTGGCAACAGCATGTTAACATTTGGTTGCCTCTCACACCAGTGGGCGTGGCTCGTTGGGCGGCTGATCTGTGCGTGGTTATTTGATAGGAAATTTGCTCGCAATTTATTATGTTTTTCCATTTGTTGCTCTTTTTCTTTTCTCTGTCTCTCTCTCTTTCACTCTCTCTGATAGTCCAGAATCTGACTGAACCGGTCCGAGCATTTGGCGAGCAAAGAAAATGCGTTAATGAAGTGCCGTTCGAGAGCTCATTATGCATTTTGCTCACGTTTTACATTTTTAATTGCATTTTGTACCCATTTGCCCCGGACTCAGTGTCTACTAGTTGGTGCGTTGGCTTCTGTGTCCTTTCATTAAACGCGCCGCATGGTAGACGATTAAAGCGACCGCCGAGGCAGCAAATCGAATTAATTTTTGTAACGTGCAAATGACCGCAGCAAGTTGCAGCAGCAACACCAGCAGCAGCAGCAGCAGCAGCAGCAGCAGCAGCAATGGTGGCAACAGCATTAAGAGCAGTTTGATAGGGATACTTATATGTATTAAATCCTTTGCCGCACAACACATTTAAGTTGATGATTAAGCTGGCCGCTTTATGCCATATACACCAACACACACACAAACGCAGACTCACATCTATGTACATATAAAGTTATATAGACTTGCATATATGACAACATTGCAGCGCTTTATATAGGCAGAGGCCTGCGCACATTATGTGCTTAAGCACATAAAGATGTAATGACCTGTATACATGACCACCATCGCCACCAGCAGCAATGGCAGCACCACCACCAACACCAACACCAGCAGCAGCAGCAGCAGCAGCAGCAACATCAACGATCGCATTGAAGCCTTTGCCGCTTAATAAACTTCGCGTTCGCGAATCAAAGGGGGCCAACGTGGGCGTAAGTGCGCAATGATGATTTTTTTAAATTCTCTTAATTGAAACTACGCAAAAGGCTGCAACAGCAGGAGAGTCAACTGCAACTGTATTGGCAGCAGCGGATGCTGCAGCAGCACGAATCACAGCGCTCATCGCTGCCAGCAGGCATATTTTAATGAATATTGAGGATTAAAGGAATTTGCGGATTTTCATTGAATTATGCATTTTGGCCGCTCTTCCTGGCTGCGGTCGCTAGCATCACCAGCACTAGCAACATGCAGGCAGCAGCAACAGCAGCAACATCGAGGACCAACGCACTGGGACCATCATATATTTCTTTGTCGCATGCGATGATTTATTAAGTCATTAGCACTTGTGCGGCTGCTGTTGGTGGCTGCCCACGCAGAGCTTGCAGCATGCAGCCCGTTGCATGGCGCATGTCTGCCTGCGCGCGTATGTGTGCGTGTGCGTGTGTGTGTGTGCATGCTCGCCCATATAACTTGTAATTCTTATTAATTGTGTGCGCGTGTGTGTGTGAGTGCGTGCATATTCAATATTTTGCATTGGTTGGCATTGCAACGGCTGCTCATTAAGACACAGGACATTAACTGCTTAACCAAAGCATTAACCATATGCAGATACACACATTTCAAGCTATGATATATACGCATCTGCACACTTATATGCGTTTCTTTAAATTCATTTTTAAGTTTAATAACTTTGAAATTGCTTAAATATGTTCAGTGTCTATCATAGAATAGATTATTCCATCTATTGCTGCCCATGAAAAAAGTCATAATAATTTACATTAATTGCTCCTCAAGAGATAGACGCATTCATGCGAATTTTTTTATAATTTCAGATTGTGTACTTGTCAAAATACAATCACCATTGCAATGTTGTGTTCATTGCTTTAAAGCAAAAGCAAAAGAAATATTTCAAGACAATAGAAAATATATTTTTCTTTTATAAATATTTCTGATCTAGATATTCGAGAATCAATTCAATCTTAGATGTTTCTTTAAAAGTTAAAACTGCATACTTTTATTGAATACTGTTTTAAATTTTCTTTAACAAGATTCATTTTCTGGCCCAACCACAAACTTTTATTAACTGCGTTTGTTAGATTCAGAGAAATATTCACAATTAAGTAAAGCAAAAAAAATAATCTTTATTTTGTAAGCGTTTCACTGAATTGGTAAATTTATATTTTTCGTAGTGATGAAAAGTCCAATTGAATTTTATTTTATGAAGAATAAAATAGAGCTGAATCGACGAAACACTATAATAATGTATAAAATATACAACATATCTCTAATGATATCTATAGTATTCAATATTTACGGAGAACTCTGCAGACGTACAGTGTATTTATGCATATATAAATATATATGTATGTATATATGTATACATATATGTGCATATGGGAAAAGAAAAAGCGTGTCTCATGATTTCGTGTTTAATAGTCGCATACATTTAGCTACTGACTAATTATAAAATATTATTATTTAATTGCCAATTATTGTGCCTATAGCTAAAAGAGTTTAAAGAGGACTGGCAAATACCCTAGACAGATCTCAATTCTGCTTAATATGATAATGATAGTTATAGATAGCTATAATTGTTTATATACGGCTGTTATTTTAGTAGTAATAAAATTAAAATATTGCTCAGTATTCGAAATTTCATTCACGTCTCATTTAGTCGCGCCTTTTAGGGATAGGAACTGGTAGTGTAACCCATTCAAAATGATTTACATTCGGCTTGGAATATATCATGACCGATTTTTTCTTCAGTTTTGCATTAACTATGGCCTTAGCTTATCTAGAATAGAAACTGCCCGAAAGTTGTTTGCATACATACATACATATTAAATACATATTATATAAAGTAGAATTCAAACTATTATTTACATTCATATTTTATCAATAATAGCTTAATTTGCTATCTAATATGCTTTCAATTCTTAACCAATTTACTTTCAAGCTATCTGGTTAGCTTTGTTTGACATTTTCTTTGATCATCATTTGATATGAAAATGTCTCAAAAAGAAGAAAACGAAAAGAAAATAAACAAGAAAAGGTAAAGTAAACACAATCTGATTCGTTACACACAAATTACAAGAATTTCGCATAAGATTTAAGCCAATTTCGTAAACCCTTTAAGAAGGTTCAGGTCAGATTTCGAGCACGGCTGAAGTTTGTGTTGCGTCTCGGGAATTGAGCGCATTGGGCGCGAAGTATATCTACATGTGTGTGTACGTACGTGTATGTGTATGTGTATGTGTTGCGGGGCAATGAGGAAGTGTCTGCTGTGCTACGGAGAATGTCAGAAATGCGTGTGAAAAATAAACGAGATTTTCGCAGCGCGCTTTTGATATTTTTGCATGACAGAAGCCAAATGAGAAAATGCGATTTTCCGCAATGCTCCGGCCAATGACATGGGCATGGACATGGCGGCAATGGCCACCGACAGCAGCCAGGCCATGTCCAATGGCCTACCAACTTAATGTGTTGGCGTTTCCTGACTGACACACACACACACACACACATACTCCTTCTCCATACAAATGCGCAGTCACATGATGAGCAGAGTCACAAAGACAGACGCACAGATAATTTTTACAATTTGCAGCAATGCGTTTTTAATTTAAATCGATAAAAGTTGCATTCGCACAAAAACAAACCAGACGATAGCTACAACAACAACAACAGCAAAACAATGCAATATAAATTGCAAGTCGCATCGAATGCAGCAGCAGCAGTTCGCATCGTTGCATCCAAGCTCTATTAGTTGGCAGCTCGATTCGATGCGAACAATTATATAATCAGCTCAAGGCGAATATATGCTTCTTCTTAGTCACCAAATGTACACAGTTATGAAAATTCATAGGAAAAACAGCTCTCATTATGAAATGTTTTGCTTGAATTCAATTGAAGACATTTGGCCCAACTTCTAAGCCACAAAAATAGTCTATTTAAATGAGAGATAATGTTTAAAATAATTCAACAATTTTTTGATTGTGCAGCAGTGCTTGTTAATGCTACAAATTTCTCTTGTGTCTATAAGAAATAAATAAATAAAAAATAAAATTCAAAGCTCGATTTAAATATGAATTGTGCAGTTGCAAATCAATATATAGAACGCATATATACAAAAATAAATAAATATGCAAATATATATATATGAAGATACTCGTATATAAACCTGTCTCTCTCTCTCTCTCTCTCTCTCTCTTGCTATTCATGTATATATTCAAATTAAATCTTATTTAATTAAACATGATTCCTAAAACGAGCCGAAATGCAACGAAATGTGTTGCCTACATTTGTGCGCCGGCTGTGCTACGTACCATGATATCGTTATCCATTTTTATTGCAATTATATTTTGTTTTTGATTTGACTGCACACACACACACACACACACACATGTATGTGTGAGCGCTCTTGAGCATTTGTGTTTATTTTATTTTATTATTTTTTCTCTTTTGCGGTCAACGAGTTGGTTGACCACTTTCAAATACAGTCAAAGCCAGAGCCACGCCCACACCTCTCTCTCTCTCTCTGTCTCTCGAAAAAACAAAAACAAAAAAAATACTTGGCTGAAACGCTTGTCTGATCCCATACCAAATGGAGGCTGCTGAATGATTGTTGTATGTTGATTATATGCACAATATTTGTTGCCTACTTTTTGTTTTTTTCTTTTCGTTTTTGTTTTTTGTTTGTATTTGCATTTTATTTTTATTTATTCGCTCAGCTTGTTGCTGTTCTTTTTTTATTTGTTTTAACAATATATCATATTGCTCTACATGCGCATGTTTGTGTGTGTGTGTGTGTGTGTGCATACTCCAGCACGAAAGTGAAATGAGTATATTGGTTGTGTGCATTGTCCGTCTTGCTATCCGTCCGGCTGTCTGTTTGTATGCAAAATATTTTGCTACTATTGCAGATAGAGACTTGAAATTTAGAGTATATACATCGTGTACACTCTCAAATTATAGAATGTCAAGATTTTCACGATCCGCCCATCAGGGGCGTGGTAAATTGGAAAACTCATTTTCCAGTATCTCAGTAATCCTGGCTGTAGAGTAGAAATTTAAAATCCATGCTCAGATTGTTAGCCAAAACACTAGAAAATATGATGGATATATATCTACGTCTGTTGGAGGCGTGGCAAATCATATAAAACCGTATTTTCTACAGTTTTAGAGCTATAAACTCGAAATTTAAGAACTGAATTACAGTGGATATTGTCTATTGATTTACATAAAAATGATATATGATGATGATATGTTGCTAAATCGTGATGGTCTTTTGCGTTTATGTTAGATAGAAACTATCAGAGTGAATTAGCATTTTAGTGACAATTAAAGGATGTTAGATGTATTATCACAACTATAGCTGTTGCTGCACGTGGTCCCGTTTGCTGTTGAGTGAGAGCAACGGGTTGCTTTGATTTCGATAATCAAGAAGAATGCAACCAGGAATAATATGTTTGCCAAAGGAAGCCGGTAGAGGCACTCGACTCAAGCGAACAACACCAACAACAAACGTTATAACACGTGAATAATATTAAGGCTACGTCATAGATATTGTATATATGTATATACTTCTAATAATCGAGGACGTGGCAAAACGGCAAATGTATCCGTGAATGAGTATTCCGCAGTTGGTAACGCCCGACCGCAATGTTCATACTTCTTTTTTTGCTGATTTTGTTGCATGCCTACACAGTTGATTTAAACGTTTTACACCCGCGTGCCAATTTCTTTTTTATTTTTATTTATTTTTATATTTTTTTTTCGCCCTCACCCGCGGTTGGCTGGTTGTTTTTGCTTTTTTTCTTTGGCCGTTGTTTTTTAGTTGGTTGACCGTTGGGTTAACCGTTGAATTATCAATTTCGCGGTAGAACTTGCGGTGCATAAGTGCGGTTCACCGATGAGTTTTCCAAGGTATCATATGAAACGCACTTCTCTCGCGATTGTTGTTGCTTTATTTATTTTTTTGGTTTTTCTTGTTTTATTATTATTATTTTTTTTTATTTGCGCTTCACTCTATTTTTGTACACATTCGTTTTTTTTCAATGGGCGGCTGTCAGTGCGAAATGAATACGTTACACTTTTAATTAATTACATTAAGTAAAAATTGTTCAGTGCGTCCATTTCGCATTTGCATTTTGACATGTGAAGTGGGTGATTAAATGTTTATATTAATGGCTTCTACATGAAATAACATGTATATTATTCATTATTCTACCTCAATCATTTCGATAATCGTTTGCCAATGCCCGAGCCTCGAGCCTCGAGCAGAGGCAGTTTCTGCAGTTTCTTTTTACGTTTCCTGCTGTCGATTTCTATATGTGGCAATACTCAAGATGTCAGACACATGCGGAACAAATATCTCTATCACAGATATATCTATCTGTCCAATATGATTATATATGCGCCTATGCCATGGCATGCCAATGTAATTATAGACATACATATGTATGTGACATGTGTATGCAGTAAATACCATATAATTCAATTGAAACTAATGCGCTCAAACTCGATACAAATTACTAAAGAATGAAAGCAGTTTGATGCAATCTAATTAGAATATTAGTTAAATTTGTTGCATAGTAATTGAATTAGCTTCATATTTTGCATAGTAATTAAATTAGATGTATAATTAAAACTAAAGAAAACTAAAATGTTTTACGCTTTATAATGAATAAATTAATAATTCATTATTAGCAAAAAAAAATACTATACCTTGTGGTAAATTAATAAAATTACTCAAAAAACTAAAATTATTAAAAAAATTAAAAATTTGTTAAAAGAGCAAGAAAATCATTTTGAAGATTTTTGATGATAATTCTTCATATACATATATGAATAATTTTTAAAATTAGATTAACTATTAAATATATTTAATTTTAATTTAAAATTAAAACTTTAAAAAATTTGATTAGTAAATTAAAATTAATTATGGACAAAATCAAATATTTTTTACGTTCAAATTAAGCGCTAAAAATATTAAAAAGCCTATTATTATTATAAAATATACTATTTTATTGTTATTTTACCTTATTTATTTATTTAATTATTATTATTTTTTCAGAGAAAAGCAGGCCAAATTAAGCATATGCTTATTTATTGAATTTGGAATATTAATTTAAATAAACAAAAAATAAAAGTCGGAAAGTAAAATCAATTTTAAATTTAGAACTAATTATCATTGTTTATGATGATTAAATCCTAAGATAGATCTATAGAGCACCTGAACTTTTGTTTCTTTAATATCGTATGTAGTTAAATTCATTCACGAAAATGAAATGAGTATATTGGCTTTGGGCAATGTCCGTCTTGCTATCTGTCCGTCTGTTCATATGAGTGAAAATATTTCGTTGCTTTTGAAGCTAGAGACTTAAATGTGGCAGGATTTTACCGATCCGCCCACTAGGGGAGCTATAAATCTGGAAATGCATTCACAATGGTTTTTTTTTAACCGATTTTTAAATTTAACTGTTTTATATTTGATTTCTATTCCATAAGCTAAGAACTTTCCTTATATTTCTTATTGCTTTTATATTTTTAATTATGCTTAATATAATGTAATATTTATGTAATATTCTTTTAAACTATATTATTTATTTTATTTTTTATTTTATTTTTATTTTTCATTATATATATATACATATTTAGTTGAGTTTTACTTATTTATTTATTTTTATTTTTATTTATTTATTTATTTTTTTTCATTATTATTTCCGCTATATTTTGCTTTATGTGTTTCTTGTTATTATTAATACATATGTATATATGATATATTTCACATATATTTCTTTTCGTATGCTTTTTACTCTGCTTTATTTATTTTTTTAATACCATATCCGTAAGAAATTGTATTGCTGAATTCAGGGGAAAACTACTGAAACCTAAGATTGCAACAAAATTAAATTTAAATTAAAAATTATAGTAAGATAATGTCATGAAAAAAATTTTTTTTAAATATTTAAAATTTATTTAAAATATTTAAGACATTTACAGCCTCTAATTAATTTCTATGAATAAATATATAAATAGTTTTCAATACATTAACCTGCTCGTGTATATTATTGAAAAACATTGAAAATGAATAGCCGAACTTACCTTAGACAGGTGGAGTTTTCGCAAATGCTGCTTCAGTTGCTGTTGCTGTTGTGTTTCAGTATTGTTTAATGCCTTTTCGATATATACATGTATATATTGAGTTAAAACTCTGGGTGAGCACTGAATGCAGTTGCAGTGGTTGCAATTGTTGCTGCTGTTTTGGCCTTTGGCTTTAGGATGTTGGCCAAGGGGCAATCAACATTTATGAACAAACACCAACACAAAAAATCACACACAAATTGCGTTTATCTATTTTGATATTGGTATTGCTATTGCTGGTATTTTGGGCAAAAAAAAATAAATAATATTGTAATAATGTTGTGGATTCGTCGTATATATCGTATATATCGGGGTATATTGTTGCGCTTGCGAATACGTCGATTATCAAAAAATTGTCGAGGTCTGAACGAACGCCCGGAGCGGAACGGAAACGCGGCCGGCGAGTTAGTGGTCAGAATGCAAAGTGACACATGGAGCTCCAGCTCCAGATGCTGTTGATGATGATGATGCCGATGCCGATGCCTTTGCCGATGCCGATGCTGCTGCTGCTGCTGCTGCTGCTACTGCTGCTGCTGCTGTTGCTGCTGCTGCTGCCGATTCTGCCGATGCTGCCGATGCCGATGCCAATGGTGCGGATGCGGCCAATGGTGCCCCGTGCTGGCTCCAACTGCATTCGGCAATACGAAGCCGCCTTTGAGCGCCACCGATTTGTGTGTTGCCCCGTATCGTTGCACTTGCCGAACGACCCCCAACCCTGTGCCCCACACGGCACAACGGGCGACACGCGACCAACGAGAACCGCACGAACAGCTCGACGAGAAACGAGTACGACGAACTGGAGCCAACGGCGTACGAAGCTGGCTGCCACACGACCAGATCAAGTCCGTGTCCGTGTCCGTGTCCGTGTCCGTGTTAATGTTGTTCTTGTTGTTGCTATTGCTGTTGCTGTCGAGTTGCTGCTGCTGCTACATGCGTGCGCTTTGAACCGGTTAACAGCACAATTGCAAATGATAACACGCACACCGAACGAGCTCAGTGAAAATTTTCGAAATTTTCACACAAAAAACTTTTCAAATTTTCAAAGCAGCGGCGACGCGGCGTCAACGTCGCTCTGTCTGTCTGTGCGGCCCTGCCACTGTGTGCGTGTGGGCGTACATATATGCATACATATGTGAGACAAAACACACACGCATGCCGACCCACCTCACATGTGTGCGTGTGTGTGTGTGTCTGTTTTTTGGTTTAAATAACTCAAAAGGGAAATTGAGTTTGAGCGCAAAATTTTGAGCGAGCTCCCCCGAACGGATTACATGTGTGTGTTTACAGATTTATGCAACAATTAAAAGCGACGATAAATGTGTGTGAGTGTGTGTGTGTGTGTGTGTGTGCATGTGCGCGCGCGCCTCATCTGTTAACGGAAACGGAAACGCAACCAAATGCTCAGCAATAACCACGAGTGGACTTGCTTTGGTCAGTTAGCAGCTCAGACCAACTCTCGCCGCGCATTTGACTCGGCATCAAAAACAGAGGCAGAAGAAAAAGAAGAAGAAGATGATGATGGAGAAGAAAGAACAACAAAATAAAAAGTGACTCGCGCGAGGAACAACAATTTTGGAAATTAAAATGAGCACACTTTCACACAAGCAGCAGAAGGCGAGCGGTGGATGCTGGGGAGGGGGTAGAGAGTGGTGTGGGGTAGGAGGGAGTAGAGAAGCATTATTTTTGGGGAACTTTAAGGTCAACCCCTTTTATTTGCATTCAGCTGCTGGTCACTTGGTCAAGGGTTGGCGCCACTCGCCGCTCAGCTCTTTAGCCGCTCAACTCATTTGCCTAGAGCTAGTTATACGCTTTTCACTCATTTGGCCGGTCTGAAAATCAGGTTTCATTTCTACACAAAATACATAAATTTTGCATCATTATCAAACGGGTTGTGCGAGCGCGCAAGCTAGAGAGATGGGAAAAACCACCCAAAAAGCACCCACATTGCGGATGGGCAGGGGTGGGGTGGGGCAAGTGTTTGGCAAATGAAGCGAGATGGCTATATTAATGTGTGTGCCAGTTGCCTCGCTGTATGTATATAAATGTGTGTGTGTGTGTGGCCCACATGAGCGAAGTGCTCATTATCATAAACAACAACAGCAACAAAACAGTAGCAGCAGCAGCAACAACAACAACAGCACCGGCAGCAGCAGCAACAGCAACAGCAGCAATGAGCAACAGCAACCATCCACCAACAAATTGTTCGCTGCAACATTTTACATAATATACAAGAAACATTCAAACACACACACACACATATATATATCCCTATAGTTGGCAGATTTATACATACATATGCATACATATGTATATATGTATGTACTTAGAGAATACAAAACGCCGCTCAAACTATATACAACTTAAAAGCTGAGCAGAGAGTTGAGAGCGCTTGTATATATACATATATAATGTATATATAGATGTGTGTGTGTGTGTGTGTGCTTGTTGTAGTTTTGCATATAAAATGGATTTTAAACTATTGGGAAAACTATCGTATAGCCAGCGCCATTTGCCGCATTAGTTTGTAGCTGCGTTTCGACTTGAAACATTGCGGGTAGCAAAAGTTGCAAACGTTAGCTAGACAAACGTGTCCCTTGCCTTGAGCCTTCCACTCATCGCATGCCACATACTTAGCCCCACACACACACATACATACATACACTGGCACACACTCACACTCTCCAGCTGTAGCCGCATGAACTGCTTAACATAGTGCTCCTTAGCCAGCGATAGTTTTGATTGGAGGTGAGTGAATGTGGGCTGAATGGAATGAGCATAAATGTGAATGTAAATATCTGTGTATGTGTGCGTGTGCATGTGCGTGTCCGTGTACGTGTGTGAGCATGTGTGTGCGAGAATGAGAGCAGACGAGACTGTACTTAAATATGCAAGTGCCGAGCATATCTCTATTTAAATTGATTGTTCTTTATTTTCTATATACATATGTATGTATTATTTTTAAACAAGTAGTGCACAGTGGTATGAAGCAAAGCAAACGCATATCACATTACTTATATTGGTCACTGTCATTTATATACATATGTATAATTAACTAATTCCTATATGTTTGAGACTCTTAACTGCATTTGCAATTCTGATAAAGCTGATTAAGTTTAGCTCGTTCTTGAGAAGATCCGAAAGCGTTTAAGGCTTGTCAAAGGATTGGAAACACAATGGGAGTATATAGACATACATATACATATGTATATTTATCAATCTTTATATTTTTTTCTAACAGCTAAAAGTGGAGAGCTGCAAATATATTTTTTATGGAATTAAATTATAATATATAATATATAAATTTACATTTTTTTTTTCACGGAATTAAGTTCAAATATCTAATGTATACATTTACATATTATTACTATTATTATTATTATTATTTTTTTTTTAATAAATAAACGAATAACTAACAAAATAAAAAATTTTACGCACATGTAGTAAAAATACTATATGAATAAAATATACTAAATATAAATTCTTCATGTACATTCATTAATTTATTATTTATTTTTTATTTATGTAATTATTATTTAATTTTTATTTATTTATTTATTATTTAAGTTTTTATTTATTTAAAATAATATTAATAAAATAATATTTCTTATTATATATTTATCTATTTATTTAAAATTCCTTTATAGTGTATACTAACTTACTACATTGCTATCGTAGCTATAATATTTACAAATAAATTTAATATATTTTTAATTCATTTAAGACATCTAACAAAGTATACTTTTTTTTTATTTATTATTATTAATATTATTTTTATTTTATTTTATTTTTTCTCAGTTTATTCTATCTTATTTGAACCTATAAACCCTTGTCTGCAATACATTGATAATAACATTTGATATTGTCTATTGTCATAATTTTATTAGATTAGTGTACGAGTTAGTTTCATGTTCGCAGTGCGCTTGGGAGCTTGTTTCTGATCTGGAAAATGTTGTTCATGTATTTTTATGAATAAATAAACGCGTATGCTAGATGCTTAGAGCAATGTTTCGATATAGCTATGTAAATGGTTTTCGTGCAAGATATAGATCTTTTCACTTTTCCTACTGTACCTACATTAAATATATGTCCACAATAAATCTTTGCAAATAATTTAAAACAATTATTCAGTCCAAAGACTTTATATATATAAATATTAAATTTTTCTAATTATGTGTATAACATATAATTATAATATATATAAATTTTAGAGCCATTGTCTTAGAATTGTTTAAAGTTCACTTAGCACTCAATGGGCACAATTTTGAGTGATCCACACGCTGATTTGGCACCACTGTGCCGTTGTCAGGCCACGACTGTGGGGCAACAGCAGCGCGCTCGTTTTCATGTGTGCAGCCACACACACACACACGTTCAACCAGGGAGGACTATCTCTGCGCTCCTCCACCCCGCAGCAATCGGCCAGGTCGCGCCGTGCCGTGCCCGTGGCAGCGCGAGCTTCAGCTTTGGCTTCAGAGAAAAGAGGCAGCGGCAGCAGCAGCAGGACCCGGCAAAAGGCAGGCCATCATCAGCATTATCCTTGCACACAAAACGGCCGCTGTCAATGCGACCTCTTACAACTTTCGCAGAGAGCAACGGGAGAGGGTGATGGGGAGCTGGGCGAGGGGGGGGGTGGGTGGCATGTCAATGGGCTCGAGCATGTGCCACATACGCCGCGTACTTCTGATGGGCATTTCTAATTTTCAAGTTTTCAAGCAAGTGTATGTGTGTGCGTGTGTGTGTTAATGATTAGAAAAAGCTTTGGCCCGCCGCGCTCGGCCCTCAGCGTTGTTGTTATTGTATTTACTCGCCAGGCAATTAATGTGTGCAACATGCGAGTTTATATATGTTAAAGACAACGGGCCCTGCGTGTCCTGCGTGTCCTGCGTATGCTCCCTTTGTACATGCGTGTGTGTGCCTGTCGCCGGCCAGTTGGCTTTGCCGACAAGCTTAACGTCATTCAGAGCTGAACTTCTGTTGCCTTTTGCTGCAGTTTGAAATTGAGAAAACGTTTCCTGTTGCCACTCTGATTACCTGTCCCTGTCCCCTGATGCAAGCTCCACTCTAATGGAGTACAAGCTGCAAGTGGACAAGCGGACAGCTGGCTCTATACTCTATACTCTATACTCTATACTCTATACTCTATACTCTATACTCTATACTCTATACTCTATACTCTATACTCTATACTCTATACTCTATACTCTATACTCTATACTCTATACTCTATACTCTATACTCTATACTCTATACTCTATACTCTATACTCTATACTCTATACTCTATACTCTATACTCTATACTCTATACTCTATACTCTATACTCTATACTCTATACTCTATACTCTATACTCTATACTCTATACTCTATACTCTATACTCTATACTCTATACTCTATACTCTATACTCTATACTCTATACTCTATACTCTATACTCTATACTCTATACTCTATACTCTATACTCTATACTCTATACTCTATACTCTATACTCTATACTCTATACTCTATACTCTATACTCTATACTCTATACTCTATACTCTATACTCTATACTCTATACTCTATACTCTATACTCTATACTCTATACTCTATACTCTATACTCTATACTCTATACTCTATACTCTATACTCTATACTCTATACTCTATACTCTATACTCTATACTCTATACTCTATACTCTATACTCTATACTCTATACTCTATACTCTATACTCTATACTCTATACTCTATACTCTATACTCTATACTCTATACTCTATACTCTATACTCTATACTCTATACTCTATACTCTATACTCTATACTCTATACTCTATACTCTATACTCTATACTCTATACTCTATACTCTATACTCTATACTCTATACTCTATACTCTATACTCTATACTCTATACTCTATACTCTATACTCTATACTCTATACTCTATACTCTATACTCTATACTCTATACTCTATACTCTATACTCTATACTCTATACTCTATACTCTATACTCTATACTCTATACTCTATACTCTATACTCTATACTCTATACTCTATACTCTATACTCTATACTCTATACTCTATACTCTATACTCTATACTCTATACTCTATACTCTATACTCTATACTCTATACTCTATACTCTATACTCTATACTCTATACTCTATACTCTATACTCTATACTCTATACTCTATACTCTATACTCTATACTCTATACTCTATACTCTATACTCTATACTCTATACACTCTAGAGAGACCCCAGCACAATTCCATCTTCTTTACTCACAATTGCCTATGCCTTTTGTCATGCATCTTGCCGTCGTGAGGCATTCCATCGTTTCAATTTTGCGGCTTGTTTACATTTAGTGCCACGTGCCTGTTTAATGCAACAACAACAACATGGAGATAACGAAAGAAACCAGAAGTATGGGGCTTGCAAGACTACAAAATATCCTGTACTAAAACGCTTCAACTGAGCAAATGAGTTATAAATTAAAATGCAATTATAATTAATAATTTAAAATTCAAACATGTTTTTGTGATATGTTAATATAATATTTAGCATTTGCATCAGCATGCCCTTTACTCTCTAATTTGCAGGGTGTTCGAGAAAGCAGAAAATGCGCCCCAATTTCACTTGAGTGCGTTAAAGGGGAGCAGCCAGAAATTTGCACTCAATTTGCATTTGACATGAACTCAGAGCTAACGGGTTGCCACCCCTGCTTGATAATCAATGAGGCAGTAGAAACGCCCACTTTATTGAGCGCCCTTAAAAAGTAGAATGAGGTAAGAAACTTATAAATATATCAAATATAATTGTACCGAATATATGTATATCTTATTCCTCCTTGAAATCGCAGCAGAAGCTACAGAAATTATATACTTAACTTATGGAAGCTCTTAAGAAAATACAATAGATATATTAAAATATTCAAAAAATATGTACAAAGATTTAAATTCGCATATTGCAAAAGTAAACTTTAACTAAGATGGCAACCCTTAAAAAAAGACCACCAAAATAAAAATATATATATGTATATATTAATCATATACTATACATAATGATATAAAATATATATAATTGTAATCATAGTCGTAGCACCATCATTATTATAACTATATGTATAGAGAAATATATCGTCGCGTGAGCTGGCAACCCTGCACTGAGCTGAGCAACTGTTTGGAGCGCTTGCTCGGAGCACATTGCTCAGAGCACTCAACAGCCTGGCAGCTGCCTGGTGGCCTCTGTAGAGCTGTTTGCGCTCAGTCGAATCGAGCGCCGCACACACACACACACACCTACACAGATGCAACTAGAATGCGACGGGCGGAGCAGACGTTTTTCTAGTTTATTTCTGCGCCTTTTTTACTCCGTGTGCGAGGCACGAGAAAAATGGGATCCGCTGATTGGAAGAGGGCCGCCAACGATGTGCGGCAAAGGCTTAAATAGTTTTTTTCCCCTTTTCCTCTCTCTCTGGCTGTTTATTTTGTTCTTGTTTTTGTGTAGGCGTCCGCCCCCAATCCGAGCCACGACCACCCATCATACTGCACTTTGCGGCCGTATGCCACTGGCTGGCTGGCTGCCTGGCTAGCTGACTGACAGACAGACTCGGTGGCGTCTCCGCGCGGTGTGCTGAGTTTGCCGACTCTGCGCATACTTGTGGGTGACAATTTTTCTTATTTTATGCAGCATCAGCAACACTCTCTCTCTCACTCGGCTCGCTCAGTTCACACGCACAGGCAGTGCTAGTCTGGCACCATAAGCAGAGAGTAGCTGCTCAGAAAGATAAGCATAGATTATAATATATACATAGATGATGTTCTTATCAAGAGTATGCCATTATTGGTGTTGATCACTTAGATGTGTGCGTGTGTGTGAACTATGTTTTTAAACAAATTAATCTATGATTCATTTAAAGTCTTTTTAGCCCAGAATAAAGAAATTTGCATAACAAAACTCGATATTATGTAGAAGTAAAACTATGAAATTATAAAAAGCATGAAAAGGCAGAAATTCGGGTAAAATTGCAAATTTTATATTAGCCTAGCTTTAATTGGATCAACATTTATGTTTTGCTTTTATAAATATATATATATTATTTATTATTTTTTTATTATTTATATATAATTACAAATTTATATAAGTAATCATATTAATATATAAGTTACCCGAAGTTTCTCTCGATGAAACATAAGTAAAGTTAAGCTAACTTTAAAATAGCCACATACTATATTCACAAACTAATTTCCTATTTAAATTAAAAAATCAATATTTATAAAAAAAATTATATTCATAAATAAATTCCTGTATAAACATATCTAAAAAAAAATTATGCCTAACCCTTTCCAATTATTCAATTTATATTAAATCGTGTGAATGCCTAACAAGAAAAGAATATCTAAATTTTATATGTAATAAATTTGTATTTAATTTTATTATAATTAACTATAAATTCATTTAGCTATATTCTTATTTTCTCGCCTTTTAGTAAACACAATAAAATCTAGTATTATTAAGTCGGATTTGAAATTAATTTAATTTTTTAGTTTTATATATTACTTTATCCAGAAATAAAAAAATAAAAAAATATAATAGTAATTACATACATATTTATATTGCCTAAAGCTAAAGCAATTGTTTTTTAAACCCATTTCACTATGAATTTATTTCAATTACTTTTGAGTCACCTGGCGTATACTTAACTCTCATTAAGTATCTGAGCTTATGATATTTATTTATATATTTTTAATTCGAGCACATTAGAATTGCTCATAACTACATATATTTATTTAAGTTAAATTTAATTGAATTAAATGATTTATTTTTATATTTTATTTATTTATTTTTCCACCTAATATTTCTATTTCTATTTATTTCTATTTAAATATTTGTATTTTGAGCACATACATACATATGTATGTATGTATGTATGTACACATTTACATATATTAAATTTCAACCCACTCACTGCAGGGTATCCTGCAGTCGCTCACATCGGCGCACTTTTGCCGCTGTCTGCCGCCATTTTTGAACGCTAGTCTTGTTGTTGTTGTTGTTGTAGTAGTAGTAGCAGTAGTAGTAGGCTACCATCCGCCCCTTGGCCGGGCGCAGCGTCATTCGCTTTATCGCTCTTCTAGTTTTTGTTTCATTTTTACGTATCCAATTGGAAGGGAACATGCGCAGACTTTTTTGCCCCAACAAAATTGCAGAAGTGCAAAAAGCAACAGCGTTGCGACTTTCAGCTGCCTCTCATTGCACGTCCTTGTCCTTGTCCCTGTTACTGTTCCTGTGCCCCTCTCTCTCTCTCTCTCTCTCTCTTTCTCTCTGTCCCTCATCCTCTCCCTGATGCTGATGGCCCGGCACGGCCCGGCTTGCCTAGCCTTCGCTTGGCATTCTACATAGAAATGACTCCGGCTGGTGGCGTAGGTCGGGCATGTGATGCGGGTTGCAAAGCTGAGCACGAAATAAAATGCAATGCAATGAAAATTGTGAAAAATAGAAAAACGAAAGTTTTCGTGCTTTTCATTTGCTGTTGCCCGTTTGGCAGCTACGTCGGGCGCGTCTCTAAGTGGCGCCCCCTAGTGGCGGTTCAGTTTGATGTGATGGTGGTGCGGCCTCTAGCGTGGCTGTGGTTGGCTGTCTCAGCATCTAGGGGCGTCTAAAAAAAAAACCAAAAAAAAAAAAAAAACGTAACAGCAACAACAACAACAGCTAGAGCAAGAGCAACCAAAATAAACACAAATGCTGAAATGAAAAAGTGTTGCTAGCTGGCTGGCTGCCAGAGAGGCAAGCTGCGTGTATGTATGTGTGTGTGTGGGCGATGGGCGTGGGTGCGATGGTGGTGGTGGTTGGGGAGGAGCCTTCACTATTAGTGTAGCATTAATTAGTTATGGCAGACGATTCTGAGGTTGCGCTGCTGCTGAAAGCTTTTTACTGTAAGTCAACAGAGCGCAAATACGTAAGATACAATACGAGTATGTGTGAGTGTGCATGCGTATGTGTGTGTGTGTGTGTGTGTGCAGAGCACCCACTGAGCGCATGTAATGTGCCAAAAATTACCAAAATTCCAGCTGCCGAGCTGCCTGGCAAGTTGTGTTAAAAATGTTGCTTGATTAGCAGCAACCCCTTTTTTGCATCTTTCAATACATATTTTAATTAAATATTTATTTTGATTCTTTCAACTAGGCGAAAGCATGCTTGCCAGCATTGCCATACCCATACCCCTACCTATTCCCATTCCCATTCCCATTCCTTTCTTCACTCGCACAGCCGCAGCAGCAGCCCCTGACAAAGGCAGCGCATAGTAAGGCGCACACTTGAGTGGCTTTCAATTAGTTGCGCCACAACAACTCGACCCGCTCTCCCTTTCTCCCTCACACACACACACACACTGAGAGAGAGAGACTAACGCACACGCACATTTCTCCACTTTATTTGGTCATTTATTTATTTAAAAAGCAATAAATTCATGGCAAGTTTTATGCGAAAATTAAATGAGCAGCGCCCATTGCCCGGCACACTTGGGGTTGGTCAGCCTTGCCGGCCACCCACGGCTGGCTCTCCCTTGGCCATCCGTTTGTTGGGCGGCTGCTAACTAAACCCTTTCCAACCAGCATCGCCCCCCCTCTCCGCTGGCCAAGCTAAAGTCAATGGTGGTCAGCCGAGTCGAGGGCACTGAGAATCATTCGGGCAGCCGGCTCAAACCAGAATCGTAAGCTGTCGAGGCTTTCAACCCTGCTGCAAAAGGCACCGCATGCTTAAGAGACGCTGCCTCCTGCCGGAGGTGGCCACTGCTTTTGGCCCGTTGTCCGTCTCGCCGTTTTTTGGCCATTCGTTCATTATCAACACCAAAAACTAAACAAAATTATTTGCCTTGCCGGAAGTTGGCAATAAATTAGTTGGGTTACACAGCACACTCGCCGACCTTCTTCACAGACCTTGTCCAGACATCCGCCATAAAGCATTCATAAATCCCAAAGTAAACTACAGTGAACACACACACACCCACACACAGAGAGAGAGCGAGAGAGAGAGAGAGAGAGAGACTCGACACAGACTCTTGTGCAACATGCGGTGGCCTTTATTCATTCATCCGTTCATTTATTTAACTCCTGACCATATTTTGCCTATGCTTTGTATGTTTTGCTGCCATCGCATTTAATGGGTGTTCCACTTAGCCACCGACGACGCACCACCCAGCGCAATCCCAGCCAGCTGCCCCCCCGTCCCCCCATCGCCCCATCCAGTCGACGAGCCACTGGCCAACTGCTCAGTCCCTGCTGCGTAGCATCGCATAGTTTCACTTTTGCTTTCATTTTTGTGCCCCTTTGGCACTTTGCATATGGAGCAGAGCTACGGCTACGGCTGCGGCGATGGCCAAGGCTTTCACTAAGGGTCGCGTGGACGTCGTCGCTATCGTTGCTGTCATTCAAGCCGGGGGCAACACTAGTAGCCACTCTCGCCTTTGTCCACTTCGTTAGTTGTATTAGTGATTCGTTTGAACTTGCATGTGTGTGTGAGAGTGTGTGTGTGTGTGATTCTTTGCTTTATTGTGGTTGCATTCGTATGAAGAAACAAACCAATATGCATATGAAAGCAGCGCTATAACATTATACTACATTCCTGATGGGCTAGAAACATCTAGCAATACAATCGATGTATCCAAATAATAAATAAGTCTGCATTATATCTTGGCACAAATTAGATATTATTATTGTTATATATATATATATCAACTTAGATATTCGTAACATTTTTAAATTTGCTAAAAACTTAATTTATTACGTATCCATTTGCTGAAATTCCACTAAATTCTACAAGCGCAAGACATATGCAACACGCCATCTATTGTTCATATTCCTGTGAGTTCACTTTCGCATTTTTCCTGCAGCTTAAAAGTATGCAACATATTTATTGAAGATCAGTGCAACGATACTTAGGGAGGGGGTTGTCTTGTTATGCAGATGCATGTACTCTAAATTTTAAATATTCAGTTGAGTTCAATAAAAATATAATACAATCAATGCAAATCAGATTAATATTCATATTTTTACTTGATCATACAAGTTGCTAAGCAAGATCTTCACTGGATTGATATGCAATTTGATCAAATTTATCGATTTGATTAAAATCAATGTATATCAATAAGCTAATGCTAAGAACTAGAAACTACATCATACACAGGTGTATATCAATTAGATGTACATATAACACTTAGCTAATACCCAAGACTATAATCTAAATCACACTTGCTGTGTTCGCAATTCGATAATTTCATTCATCTCAAGTGCAATTTGATTTCAGTTGAAGTTGATCTAACAAAGTTCAAGATTAATTTCATTATTATTACCATCGCTTGTTCCTGCTAAACTTCATCAATTAGAGAGCATTTCAGACAATAAATAAAGACACATATCATTAAACATATACCATTTAGCAGAACGAGGCACGCCCTGCGCTTGCGTTTGCTTCGTGTGCGGCTGCCACAGGATATGGGCCAGATGTTGTCCGCCAGGCACCTACGCACAATAAAAAGGGATCAACAAAGGAGTAAGCCGATGCCGATGCCGAGACGGACGCTAATTGAAACTGTTAAAGCGCGCGTGCGCACTGTCGGCGCCTGCCACTTCCTCGCCCGAGCCCCAAGCCCAAGCCATGCCCTGCAACTGAAACTGAAACTGGCGCACTCTGATCCTCCATATAATCTCCGACCTCTCGGGCTCAGGCTCTGGCTCTGGATCAGGCTCAGGCTCAGGCTCATGCTGTCTGTCATGGCTCATTCGCGACGTTGCGCATCCTTTGCACGCTCGTCCAGCCGGAACTGTAAACAATAAATACAGTGCGATCGAGCCCCGCTCCCTCTACATCTGATCTAACAGTTCATGTTGCCTTTGTTGCTGTTGCTGTTGCTGTTGTTGCAGAGCCCATCGATTGTGCGTTAATTGATTTATTATACGCCTGCGCCAAAGTCTTGTTGTTGGTGCGTGTTCCCCGCTCTGTAGCTTTATTAGTGTTATTAAATTTCATCTGTCTTTGTGTTGTGCCAACCAGGGGTTGTCTTCCTCTTCTGCTGCTTCTCCTTATCCTTCTCCCTTCGTCTTGCTGCTATTTACACAAGATGACGGCCGCTCGCTCGGCAGTTGTTACATTTTGGCACATGGAATACGTGGAATTGAGTTATAGTTAAAAACAAATAGTCGAACAATATGTTTTCTCTTTATTCATAATAAAAAATAAGCGGCAGATAGACCTTAGGGGCGCTGACAGCACGTCACTACATGCCTCGCCATTGTTGCCTAATGCCATTATGCGCCGCTCAACGTGGCTTAGAGGCGTCACGTGTTACGTGAACTGAGCTGTGGTGCCTCGGCCGGCTCTGCTGGCTCCCAGTGAGCTTCAGTGAGATAGTTTTTAATTAATTTCATGCCGCAAGCTCAAGAGGTTTCCAAAAACTATCGCATTAATCAGCCGGGCTATCTTTCAAATTCAGCAAACAGCCAACAACCCATCAAAGTCGCTGCCAATGCCGCTGATAATTTGTCAAAAGTGACAGCGCGCGAGACACATCGCCGTCGTCTGAGCTGTTTCGCTTGTCAGTCACTCTCGCTACCCCCCACCCACACACCCACACACCCACACACACATACACACACTCGGTTTCGGTCTCCCCTTTCTCTACAGTGCTCACTCAACCCCCAAAGCGAGTCCATTCACGTATGCTACATACATCGTGCACTAAACTATGAGACTTTTAATCTATGCAATTTAAAATTAAGTTTTTCAGAGTGGATGGGTAGCACCCAGCATGATGTGTGTGTGTGTGTGTGTGTCTGTGCGTCTGTGTGTGTGTATGTTTGCTCATTAATTGTATTGTGCGCACACTTTGCTGTCTTGTTGAAGTCGCTCTTAGAGTCTTAGCAGGATTCTGCTACAATATTCAAATAAATAACTAAAACTAAATACATCCGAAAATTCTGTTGAAGATTATTTAATAAATATGAAATATAGCGATATTTTTGTGAGTTGTAGAAAAATATATACATATGTAGTTATTAATGTTTTAAAGTGAACGTCGTTAACTTTATATTATTATATTCATATACGTTGAAATTAGTAGTAAATAAACTAAAACTGATAATGTTAATTGACTGCACAAGATTGATAAGATATCAAACCGAAGCTTTAAGTGCTTTCTTATAAATATAAACGGAAAACAAAACAAAATAAAATGAAATCAAAATCAAAATAAATAAAAATAAAAAACAAAATTGAATATTTATCTATGTATATACATTTTTCATATATATTTTATTTCAATATTCAATATTTCCGGATATATCTATATAATTATTTATCTATGCATTTTAAAATATGATATCTTTGTGTTTTTATATATCATTATTATTTTTATTAGTATTTTATATTAGTATTTTATATATGTATATGCATACAAATTCAATATTTATTTATATATATTTTTGTATTTATTTCAATATTTAAAATTTACAGAAATAGCTCTATGTTTTTTATCTAAGATATTACATATCTTTAATATTGTTATTATTATTATTATTTTAATAAATATATATGGGGCACTTTATTTTGATTTATTTTTAATAATATGTAGGTATAGTAAAGAATTGTGTATTACAGGACACTCTAGTCCTCCTAATCATATATACATTGCATATTAATTTGTATGAAAGTAACATAGGTACGAGGGGGAAGTATTAACTTAACATAAAAACTACAAAAATATATCTATTTTTAATATTATATTGTGTATTATTATGATTATGATATGCTTGTTTACAAAATAAAAAAAATATATATATTGGTTTCATGCCACATCCTTATGTTTCTCATCATCCATCTCTCCCCTTGGCTGTCGAGTTAAGCTAAGACGATAAAGTCCAAAGAGCGTTAAGCATGTGCTCACTGGGACTTTGACAAAGGGGAAACTGCATACGATAAATTCAAAAGCTTCAGGGAATCTCGTAGTTGAACAGTCTAAAGAGAAGCATTCATTCTGGCTCCAGCTAAAAACAAGAGATTTGCATTTACATTAACTTCATTTGCTGCAGACTGATATTCCAGTCTATGCAATGTAAAATGATTATTTATTGCAGATCAGTCGTATACACCCACTACTCAGACAATTTGACAGACAATTGTACAAATATTTATGTAGCTAAGGCTCAGGCCTGGCAGCATCCAATCATTAGGGAGGCACATTTCATTGCAACGATCTGCTCTCGGCGCGCTCACATTCCGGGCGACTATTAATCATCGTGCAGATCGCTGGAAAGTTCTCTCCGGGTTTTGTGGAGAGCGCAGAGGCAAAAACAACAGATCATTAATTTGAGTGCGACGGGGCAGGCCATTAAGAGTGGGCTACTCCGTCGTCAGATTTGAAATAGGAGAGGCAAAGTTCCGATGCCGCCAGGCAGTCTGCGCCGGCTGTGAGGAGACCCGCATCAATCACAGTAGCCGGATCCGTTGTCCTGGTCAAGTGGGGCGGCCAATGTTTGTTGGTTGACCGCCGCCACATTGCCGAGCCGGAAGCAGAGACATCCCAGACAGCCTGGCGGCGGCCTCAAGTGGCCACTTGAGCGAGCGAGCGCCTTGACCGATCCTCAGCAGAAACCAACAGACGGCAGCGACCACACATGGCGCGCCCAGCTCATCCATTCTTCAATTTCAGAGCAGAGCGCGAGCAGACGGAACCGGATCTCCGTGCGAGCGACCTTTGATGTTGCCTCCATCCAGCAACACGACTTGCCCAGCCTCTGTGCCCCCTTCTCCTGCATTAACTGCCAATACTTTGGCCAAGCTATGCAGCTGCTCAGCAGCTGCCTCTAAATGCATTAAATATTGCAAATATCAAATATGCATATATAGCTAGCTATATGTATAAAAATACTAAGTATTTGTAAATCAAATCAAATGTCAAAGCTGATATACATATATGTATGCATTTAATTATTTATACATATTTTTTAAATTTATATTATTATTTATTTATACTCTTTAATATGAGAGACTATTAGATGTCCTTCTGAAAGGAAATATATATATAAATAAAAATAAATAATATAAAATAAAAATATTTAGAAATAAATTAATAAACTACTAAATAAATGAATAAAATATAAAAACATTAAATAAATAAATTTTCTAAAAAAATCAACAAATAAATAAATCAACCACAAACTTATCTAAAAAATATAACAATAACAAAAAAAAAAAAAAAAAAAAAAAAAAAAATACAAAAATAAAAATTGTCAAATTAATAAATAAAATATTTATTTTAAATTTTTTACATTAATTAATTAACTAATCTCTATAAGTTGTGCTTATTTATCAGTAAAATTTGAGCAAACATACGTGATACTTATAAAAAAAATAATAAGATCAAATAAAAAAAATACAAAAATAAAAATTGTCAAAATAATTAATTATTTATTTTTTAATTTTTGTTATTTATTAATTAACTTATCTCTATAAGTTGTGCTTATCAGTAAAATTTGAGCGAACATGCATGATACTTATAAAAGAAATAATAATAATAAATACAAATAATAATAATAAATACAAAAAATTGTCAAATTAATTAATTATTTATATTTTCATTTTGTTTGTGCTTATCAGCAAAATTTGAGCGAACATACGTGATTTCTTTAATTTTTATTTCAAATTTAAGGAAACATGTATAATATTATTTATCAAAAAATATGATTATTATATGTATTATTACTATTTAATTCTTTAATATTGTTTTGATTTCGTTGAGCTAGGAAGGACTTAGTAAATTCCATAAATTTTAAAATTTTGCTTCTGATAAAAATTAAAAAATTAAAGTTCTTGAACTTGAATTTCTTAAACTTGAATTTCTTAGTTTTTATTAGAAACAAAAACTTAAACTTCAAACTAAATTTCGTTCGATCATAATATATTAAATAGCTGTTAAGACATTTTTCCTCTATTTTTTATTCAATTATAACTTTTATTTATATACATATAGTATATAAATAAAAAGTAAATAAAAACATAAATTAAATCTAAAATTCTCCTAGCAACGCCAATTAAAGCATTTTTACTGCTTGGCCATACTAGCTGAAGTTTTTTTTTCTTTTTTACATATGTATATACTTTTTTCTCGCTCTCTTCTTCTGTTTTGTGCTTGTTTGAAAGTCTTGCAATTAAAAAACGACGCTCAACAATATCGACATAATGAGCAGACAAAGCAGCGCACTTTGTTGCTATTATTGCTGTTCGAAACATGTGTAACATTTCATTAAATAGTCTCAAACACACTCACCGAAGCTGAGTGGGAGAGAGAGAGAGGGGGGGATGGCAGAGAGAGAGAGTAAGAGAGACACACATACATACACTCTGGCACACACACACACACATATGCTTAATACAAAGAAGGGTTACAAAAGAAAATTAATGCGTGTAATTCGCAAATGCGCAAAAAACTCGCTGGATTGAGAGACGAGCCAAGCGCTTGGGTTGCGTTGCCAGCAGCTGGGCGCTGCTTTTGGGTTCAGTTTTGGGTGGCTCAGTGTCTGAAAATACAAAAAAAAAAATACGAAAAAAAAAAGAAAGAGAGCAACCAAGTGGCATTAAAAAGCCAATCCCTGCGTTCGCTTCTTTTTAAATCGCGCTGTAAAGGTCTATGTTTTTATTTAATGAGCAGCTCGCATACTTGAAGCACACACACACACACACACGTATGTGTGCCCTGTCTGCATATGCCTTGTGTGCACATTAAACCATTCAGGTATATCCCTTACAGCCAGACCAACCAAACCCACCCGCCGACCCAGCTGCAGCCCATTAAAGTTCGTTTTAATTAGCCAATGCCAATAGCCGGTCCAAGTATTTTGCAACACACTGTAGACAGTAAGCATTCGATAGGTGCGATTGCAGTTTATTGATTTGACATCGATTGGCGGACAGATAGTAATCGATTAATCGTATTGCAAGGTGACAAGATTTTAATTTTAGCTTTAGTGAATCAATGATACAGAATGAAGCAATACGAACTTAGCTTATAGCTATACACTATAGATTTACTTACTTTATACTATATATCTATATCCTATATATGCAGATCGATAATTCTAATGCCCAATATATGTAAATGGTGCTACGGCAGTCAATCGAGCTCTGCTAACAGTTCGATGCAATAAACATTGGACGCTGGGTAAATGGCGACCGCAAGGCAGACATCAAAGATGAAAAGCATTTTGGGTGGAGAGAGGCGAGCCGGTTGGGCGGTGGGCGTGGCAAATGTAAATTTACCTTTCTGGCCATGTGACATGGCGTTAAGCTAACAAATCATGCAAGGGTCAGTGTACATGCTACAATGCATGCCTAGACCATAAGCAATTACGAGCAAAAGAGATAGAGATAGAGAGAGAGAGAGACAGGGAGAGCGAATTTAATGTACTGTCTTAATAATTGCAATTTCAGATAGCAAATTTTCATTAAACACATCCTTCTTCAAATACTAAAATCATTGCAAACCGAAGCACAGCCATGCCAATAGCCTGCAGCCACGCCCCTCTCTCAGCCCCAGCTGCCTGGCCTCAGCCAGTGAACTTTTGCTGGCGGGAGGCGGCGTGCAACCCTTTCGTTTTTTAAGCCAAACGGCAACGGCGAGCGCCATGGCGCCAAAGCTTTCGCCATTTTAAATAAAAAATGCTTATGCCTGCCGGCAATTGCCGCCAGATGGCGCTGCGCACGCTATGCGCGCAACAATGTAACAGAAGCGAGAGCAATTCAAATAAATCCAAAGTTGTTTCACTCCTTTTGCTGTTGCAACAAAACTGTTAGCATTAATTTTTGTCAATTTCACTAAATAAATAGATTTTTCCATGCTCAATTGCAGTGCCACGAGAGCTTCAATGGAGAGCAGCCACAGAGTAAGACAGCAGTTACACGCACGCTGCGCCAGATGGCGCCACAGCAGAAACTTCTTAAAGTTTGAGCAACAGTAGAAAAGACTAAAGAAACTTTAAACAATTAAATAAATATATACGAATTTCAATTAACAAAATCTTTCAGCCATGCTTTCAGCAATAAAAAAAAAGGTAAATCAAATGTAAATAATATTTATTAATATATGCATGCATCTATAATGTTGTATTTGTATTTGCTGTAGCGTTTTCTAAGCTTTTTGGCGCTGCGCCTTGCGTTTAGTGTGCTGAATTTACGGCTTCAGCTGTTGGCCAGCAAGTGAGTTTGGAGCACGGCCCCCACGTCATAGAACGGCTAGACCGCAAAGCGTGGTGTACATGCGTCTGGCGCTATGCATCCGCAAAACGACCAGAAATGCTAACCAATCGACCGACCTGCCCAGAGGCCATGCCACGCCATGCCAAGCTCAAAGTGTGTGTGTGCCGCCAGGGTGGGGCAACTGGGGCGGAGAGACGGCCAGAGAGGGGGGTGCTGCACGTTATGGCAAATAAGTTCAGGCTAGAGCAATGGCTATCAGTTTGGTGCGTGCAATTTTTGATTGCAATGTGCAGCGAGTGCCAGGTGGTGGGGGGAGGGAGAGGTGTGTTGTTGCTGATGCAGTGTTGGTGTTGCAAATGCAGTTGCAGCTGCAGCTGCATTTGGAGCCGAAGCTCGAGCTCGAGCTCGGTTGGCGGCAGGCCTGCAGTTGGGTATTACGGCTCACCCACGCAACGGTGAATGCCTGGCAACGTGACGGCAACGGCGGCAGCTCACTCAACCGGAAATTGGAGGTGTGCGGCAAAACACGACGTGACGTGACATTTCCTCTTCGTCAAAATGTCAAAATGCACCAACTGCAGCAGCAGCAGCAGCAGCAGCAGCGCAGCGCGGCATGAAACTAAACAAAAAGGCAACAGTTAATTCACCAAGAAATGCAACAACAACAACAACGACAACAACAACTGAGTCTATGGGCGATCTATAAACATAAGCTAACGTACTTAACAAGATTAATGAGCGGGCAGCTTGAATGAGTGCAATAAGTGAACTGAGCTGCGCTCGCCAACAGAAATGGCAGCTCTACGGATCTACGGAAATTGACAGCAAATTGGGTAAATCAGATCAATGAGTTTGACGCTTGTGTAAAGCTCTTCACACTCCATTAATAGCGCGAATTGGTAAGAAAAACGAGAGGTGGGACAGAGAGGGAGCGAGGAAGAGCGATAGAGAGAGAGAGAGAGAGATAAAGATAAATAGAGAGAGCGACATCTTAAGAAGAGAGAGTGAGAGAGAGAGAGATAAAGATAAATAGAGAGAGCGACATCTTGAGAGTGAAAATGGGTGACAGAGATGGTGACAGATAGAATAGGCGCGAAAGAGAGAGAAGTCGAGAGGGAGAGAGAGGAAAGGTATAAATAGAGAGTAAAAAGAGAAGATGAGACCTGGAGAAAGGTAGAGTTAAATATGGATATATATATATTCAAAATATATCAATAGAGTGAACTAACGAGAGAGAGAGAGAGAGAGAGAGAGAGAGAGAGAGTGGCGAGAAAAAAGAGTGATGTAGTGATGAGGTATATACATCTACAGAGAAAATGAGAGATAAGGAGAGAGAGAGATATACATATATATATCACACATCGGATAGCTTGAGAGATAATACGATATGTGCAGAGAAATGGAGAGAGAAACTCATAGAGTTACTGAAAACATGAAACAGGCAGAGAAAAGAGAAAGAGAGAGAGAGAGAAAAGACGAAAATGATTGAGAGAAAGAAAAAGGTATCAAGGGATAGTGAAAGTGAGAACGGGAGATAGAGAGACTTGGGTAAAAAGGATAGAATATGGAAGGCAGACTGTGGATGACAGTTAACAGACAGAGATAAAAACAGAAAAGAAGAGAACAAAATAAACTTTGCAAGCTAGAAATAGAGAATAAAAAAGAGTTGATGAGAAAATAAATATCACATATATGAACAAAACAAAAACAAAATAATATTCTAAAATTGCGATTATAGTATACGATCTTTCACTTCTTTGGAGGTTTGCCTTCATAATACTAAACACTATAAAAGCCGATATGCTATAGGTCGAAGAACTGAAGTTGACCATTCGAGGAGACGTGACAAGTGAAGGCAGCTCTCAAATCTTGGCGCCTTTCACCTCGGGCTGGCGAGGGCAGCAGCTGTTATCAGCGCTCAACTGCTCTGGCCACGCCCCCGCGTTGGGCATTTGGGGTGCGCTATGCCTGGCACTGCTCGAGTTGCTCGAGCTGCCCGAGCTGCCTGGGCTGGCTGCATGTTTGGCCGCGTCGCAGTCAAGACGACGTCAAGATCGTGGTGCAGAAGTTCCAGGCGAATGGCCAGCGAGTTGGTCAACCGCAACGGGACGGAAAATAAAGAAAGAAAACAACAGCAACAACAACAACAACAACAACAACAACAAAACATAGCATAGAACATAAAATTGATTAAACAATTTGAAAGTGGCAGGAGCAGCATTTAGCCGCGCTTGACGCGCTTGGCCCGGCCAAAAGCAGCGAGCGCCGTGACAGCCTAATTACATAATTAGCTGCTTCCAGAGCGGTCAGCGAGCGGTTGGACGGCCAACGGACATCGAACGGCGGAAGAGCCAACGTGCGGAGTCAGCTGCTTGAGCTGCTTGAGCTCAAAAGGAGCAAAACTAGCCAAGAAATGATTGAATGCTGACACTGAGCCGGCCTCAGCTGTCAAGCGCATTTGCTAAAATGCATTAAGCCAATACACAAAGCGAAACAAAAAACGAAAAAACCGATGAAGAAGAACAAGAAGAAGATGAAGAAGAGAAAATGAATTAAAATTGAAGCTACAAAGCGAATGTCAACGCTGAATGGAGCCCGGGGCAGGACAATGAATGGGCCGGGCAAACAGGAGCCAGTCGAGCCAAGTCGGCCGAGGACACTTGGCTAAGCGGCTTAGTGTGCCGGGAGTCGATGAGAGTCGGAAGTGCATAATGCATCATCTTGCATGCGCTGCTTAAGGAATCATCCAGAAAAGGACAATGCAGCTAGCCGTGCGCAAGCGGCTCAGCTCTGTTTCGCACAGATAACGGCGGCAAAAAGGACACTGACACCACCACCAACAACAACAACAACAACTACAGCAGCAACTGCGACTCAACAGCATCAACATCTTCATGGGAAAATCGCCAGTGGCACACACACACACACGCACACGCACAACCTGTGTCAATGCAACGAAGGCAAGTTGCACGTCGCAAGTAGCCGAGGCAGATTGATTACCCAGCCGATTACGATGCGATTAGCTGAGATTCCCATGGCTGACAGTTGGCGGCATAGATGACACAATTCCGGGCCAAAGGACAGAGAGACAGACGCTACGGAATGGGAGACATTTCACTTAGGCCGCTTAGGCGCATCAACCTGCCTGCGGCTTAGCTGCGCTAATACTCCCGCAAAAGCATCATGCTAAACAAACACACAAACACACACACACACACAGAGCGTGTGAGAGAGAGGGGAAGAGAGACCGCCCCACTTGCCTTGATGATTATTTACGAGCATTCACAAATTCACAAGGCGAACCCTTTGGCAGCATCGCGTAAATTGTGATTAAAATCGCTGGAGCGCCATTTAACCGCGACGGCCATTGCCAAAGCAAAAAAAAAAAAAACAAAAAACAGAAAACAAATAATAAGAAACAACAGCCCGAAGCCCCAGCACCACCGCCACCACCGTCAGCCCATTGTTCCCAGGCACTTTATCAACATTTCCGGCAACGTTTTATGGCCTCCAAGGAAATTCACTTGACAAAAGCCAAAGGCGCAGGCCCTGTAAATTGAAAGAAAAGTTTTAATTATTTTTAATTTTCATGATTAGTACTTTGCGTTTACAGCAGTCTCCAAACTCCAGCCCCAGACGAGCATATCCACCACGCACCACCCACCACCCACCCACAGGCCGCTTGTTAATTAAGCGCAACAATGTTGAGCCGTCTGCCCCTGCTGCCAACTACTTATTTTAGCCGGATTGGTGATAATGATAATATTCGCACTTTCCTTTCCAGCCAGCTGGCTGGGTTGGTGGCGGGTGGCAGGTGGCGTGTGGCGTGTGAGGCGTGGCAGTGGGCCCATTTCTTGGGGAGCTCTGCGCCTGACACAAGTTAATGAGTTTCGCGCTTTCGCGCCAGCCAAATGCCACCGTCGGGTGCACTTAATTTCCAACAGCCTCACGTACCTTAGTCCTCCTTCCCCCTTCTCTCTCTCTCTCTCACTCTCACTCTCTGTCTCGCTCGACCACTTACTAAATCTGTCTTCATCCGTCGCTCTATCTGGCTGCTATGCGGCTACCCCCAAAAGCATTTTGGCTTTTTGGGCAATTTTTTAATTGTTTCTTTATGCTAAGTGACAACGGGCGGCTAGCCGTGCTGGGGGGCGGGGCCGCGGCAGTTAACCTGCACCGGGGGCGGGGTGGTGTGTTGGCTCATTAATACAACTTCAAATATAGCTAGCAGCAGGGCCATAAATCAGCAGGCGCTTAATGCCATTACACAGGCGCCATAAAACAAGCGCAATGCGAAAGAGTTGCGACCGACGGCGAAAGACAGATAGAGAGAGAGAGAGAGAGAGGGAGAGAGAGGGAGAGTGAGAGAGAAGGGTAATGTGAGTGAAAGCGAGACTGGACAATAGAAGGCAATCAAACTGAAAAGGGTTGCCAGCCCATTCAGCAAAGTTCTTTCGAATTATAATCGAGAGTGTTAAGACAATTTTATGTGCCATTATTATGCGCGAATCATTTAGTTAACAGCAGTCATCGCTTCTTGAGTTCAAAGACTTCAAAGATCCGAAATTATAGAGTAGCTATGCATATGAGATTGTTATCGATTCAGCTATAATGTGAAGGACTCCTATGATCCATTGCTATAGAACAGGAATCGATAAAGGATTCCTATAGACCACTCAATATTGTTATCGATTCAGTTTGTTATCGATTCAGCTATAATGTAAAGGACTTACAAGAACCTAACCTATTGAACTGAAGTTGATATAGGATTTCTATAGGCCACTCAATATTGTTATCTATTCAGCTATATTTTGATATTTTGAAGGACTTCAAGCAGCGAGTAAATTATCGATAACTTTAAGCACATCTTGAAAACGCATAATTCAAGGCTCTAACTTTTGTAGATTGCGAGATTGATGCATTTGAAGAAATGTATTTGATGCATTTGCAGAAATGGGTCGACAGAAAGGCAGATAGATGCACGGACGGACAAACGGACAGACTGAATAATTTAAAGATTAATGGACCCACAGACTGATAGACTGATTCATTGATTGTTTGATTGACTAACCGACGGATTGACCGATATACTTACATACTAATTAAATGATAGACTGATGAATTGATAGATTGTCAGACTGATAGAATGATATTCCGCTAATCTGATTGACTGACATTTTGATAGACTGTCAGACTGATTGACTGATATAGAGAATGATTGACTGACATTCCGATAGACTAATAGACTGAATGACTGACAGACTGATAAAGTGATAGACTGTGAGACTGGTTGATTGATACTCTGAAAGATTTTCAGACAGATGTACTGATAGAATGACAGACTGATGGATTGATAGACTGACAGACAGACAGACTGATACAGAACGATTGACTGACATTCCGATAGACTGATTGATTAACATGCTGATAAAGTGATAGACTGCCAGACTTATTGAATGATACTCCGAAAGATTTTTCAGATTGATGGACTGATAGACTGCCAGACTGATTGACTGATATACAGAATGATTAACTGACATTCCGATAGACTGACTGATTGCTTGACATTTCGATAGAAAGACAGACGGATAAATTGATAAACTAACAAATAGACAGACAGCAATTAGTCGACTCGGCTGTTTATGTTCAGGAATATCTATTAAATGAATTTTTACAAATATTTCCTTAAACAAAATTAATTAATTTTATCATCTAACTAAATTTATTTCATACGAATGAATTTGTAAGCTTTTAACAATGAGAAATACCCAAAAAGTTTTCACTTGTAATCACATATTATTTACAACTCTATTCAGAAAATGGAATATTAAATGAGATACACGAAATAAACACCTCGATCAAATGGTCTCAGTTGTGGGTCAGCCCATTAGCACTTTTTGTTATGATGCCCTTTGTCGATTCCTGAAATCAGAAAAAGGGAACGAATTTAATTGAAAATCAGGCAAAAGCCTTGTGAGCACATGTGTGTGTGTGGACCTTTCTTGTAACTGTGCCCAGTGCACAATTTGTTGTTGAGCGTCCGCATGAAAGAAAGTACAGAGAGAGCTGCCGCCACAATAAATTAGCTGCCCTTGCCCCACCTGCGGCACCGCCACAGCTCCTGGCCAAGGTGTGATTCCGGCGAAACGCAGTACCCCTCGCAGGCCCAAACCAAATTGTAACAAGTCAATTTCAGTTTCATCTGTTCCGCCGCCAAAAAATAAAGAAACAAGAAAATCAAAAGAGAAAAAAAAACGCACACACATAAAGGCAAACGAACCAGACAAAACGGCAGGCAACTGAACTGTGGACCCTGGTCAACAATGGGTTGTGCTGCTGCTGCTGCTGCTATGGCCATGGGTCGGTCAGCCATTGACATGTTTTTGGAAAAATGTTTACAAAACATTTGGCATTTCGGTCATCCGACTCAATTTAAAGCAAATCAAAGTCCATTGTCTTAGTGTAAAACCGATCTAACAAGCGGGGCGTGGGAAACCGATTTGTGATTCGCAAAGTGCATAACAACAACAACAACAACAGAAATTCGCCTTTAACAACTGCTCGTAGTGAAAGGAAAACGTACATATAATGAATAATATGTAGAATTTTTTAAAATTAAAAAAAAAATAGCAAAGCTTATATAGAATTTTAAATGAATTGCCATTGCGTCAAAAATTCTAAACTAAAAAGCTGTCAAGATATGGAATAAAATATTTGCATTTATTTATTTATTTTTTTTTTTATAGTTATGATTTTTATTAATTTATAAAAAATATTAATATAATAATGATTAAAAGAATAAACCAACATGGAAGCAGCTGTCAGTAAAGTCAAAATGGAGGCTAAAGTATGTGATTTATTACTTAGATTTTAAATATTATCATCTTAAACGTTAATAGCTAAAGAAATTTAAATTTACATTGAATTATTGGATATAATAAATAAGCAATTTTTTTGTATAGAATTGCTAAGAAAGCGAACGAAATTTCAAGCGCTCCCAAAATAAATCAAAAATAAATTAATTAAAATTAAAATTATTAAATTAAATGAATATTAAGTGAATTTTAGTATTTATATTATATTAATTATGGGTCAACTAAATAAATATAATTCAGCAAAATGATTGGCAAATTTTCTTCAACTATTTTGCATGCATTTCTTAGTGAATTTAATTGGCATCTTAATTATTCTGGCATTCGCATTATACATAAAAGACACATGAACCGTTAGTCAATCAATCAGGCGAGAACTGCTTCATTTGTATAGAGCTGATAAATAATTTATAAATGGCAAAGCAAAAACCAACAACAACAACAACAAAAAAAGGAAACAAATTGCGTTTGCCATTAATATCTACTGCGGCCCCATTGGCAACTATAAAATATAACATGATTTACTAATTATATACCCTGAGCATATATGTCTATCTACAAATACATGTGTATATGCATGTATGTATTTGTATATTTATATGTATTATTATTATTCAATATTTGTGGCTCGCCAAAATGCGGCCGCAATATAAAGCGATGCCCCGCAAAATGGCCATGGCATAAATCAATGGCTAAATAAACACAAGCACAGCAGCCAAATATAAAAAGAAGCATATATATAACTGTATATATATATATAAATATATATGTATATATAATATATATAGTTTGTGCTCGCGTACATTCGCTTATTTTGGCACGCATAAATCTTGAACTAATTTGCTTCGCATGGCTATTTCTCTACACTCCATGCGAAAGGCCTCATTCGCTTATCTATTGATTTGCTCCCTATATACATATATATATATATATATATATATATATATATATATATATATATATATATATATATATATATATATATTATAATGTTGATATATTATAATGTTGATATATTAAATGTCAATTGGGCTATTCACATTAAAAAAGATTAAAGATATGAATAAACTAGTTCAGATAGTCATAAACATGATCCAGGCCTTTGACAAATTCGCCAATATTCTCTCGCTGTCTCGGGTTTTATTTACCTCAAATATATATGCAACAAAAATATTTATATATGTACATGAAAATATATATATAGATATATAAATATTATATATATACTTCAAAAATATTTTTTTAATTTTTGTTTTTTTTTTATTTTTTTTAGCCTTGTACAGCCGTAATTCTATTCAAGCGCGATCCCAATAGTCTGTGAATTTTCTTGCCCCTAACCTTCAGCTGAGTTTGGTTTGCATTTACATACATATATGCAGACAGATGTACTTCTTGATGTACTCCCCTTGACATGTATCACTTTTCTAAACTTTATTCCAAACATGCTCCAATGAAGCCGAATGCTTCGTGAAGCAGGCAGACTTTCAAAATAATATTTATTATACATTAGTAAAAATTTATTTATTTATTTATTATATTTCTTTTCATTTATATATACATATATATAAGAACTTTTGCTGCGCTGTTATATATTTTTTGAAATACTAAAAAAAATTCTACAAAATCTCCCTGCCCCAAAAAATAAGATAATACATTCAAATCTTACACTCAGCAAAGTAAGGGTATTTCATTTGCGACTTGGCTGAAGGTCAAAGCAACTGGTTACTTATTTATTTGATTTGTTTGCGCCGCAGAATATGACAAAGTTTGTTTCGTGGCTTTTTGTTTTTTTTTTTTTTTTTTGCAGTCTTTGGACTTTTGTGGATAGGCAACACAGATGGTTGAGTGAACATGCCAGAAGCTTAGAAAATAAATTATTGAAACGTATATAAATACAAAGCAAAAAAGGTGGCAGACGAAAAATAAGCAAGGAAAAACTAGTGAAACAAATGAATATCAATATAATAGAAGAGCAAACAGTTTATGTACAATGAATGTATGCACTAAAATTAAATCAATGTATTTTAGCCGTGAAGAAAATATTGAAAAGTTCAATATATTAAAACGGGCAGTCTGTCTGTCCGTATGTTTGAACGCGTCGATCTTAGAAGATATAAGAGCTAGGGACGTGAAATTTTATTGGTAAGTCCAAACTATGGTTTGCGGTATCGCGGTTGTCTCCAAAAATCGATAACTACACCCGATACTTTATTATCGATTGAAATCCTTATCAAAAATCAGCTATAAAATTATATCTCCTAAGTTTTTGAAGCTACAGTCTCCAAATTTTGAAGATAAATTCCTTTTTTATTTTATAGAGTTTCAGATTAAAAAGCAGAGAAGAATAATTGAAATATCAGTTCAGGAGATCTCGCACTCGAGCAGTCTGCACTATAGCTTTCTTTACTTGTTTACAATAATTATTATAAATATGGGAATGAAGGACAAATAGTTCATGCCGAAGTTGTTCCGGCATGGCCATATAATTTAACACCATATATACCACTTGAGAGTTTCACAGGTCTTTCTTTATTAGGCTAAATACTATTGAAAACATTCCTAAACATTCCTTCTAGGCAGTTTTATTGGCAATTTGACTACTTGACTGATCTGACGATCGAAAAACAAAATATGTGAAGAGAATGAAAACGAAAAACAAAGAGAGGCAGCCTTGCACATTAAGCGCTGGCCGAGGCGTAAATGAAAACATCAGACGATGACATCGTAAATAAACGTTAATCAAACTATAGGGAGCTGGCAGCATAAAACTGTTAACGGCTTTGGAAAATCTATTGACTCTGGCCGTAGACAATGCGACGTTAACGTGACAAAAGCGAACAGAGCAAGCAAGGAGGACAATAACGACCAGGACCTTGCCAGGAGACCAAATGCATGCAGAAGAAGAGAGGGCAGGCAAGACGTTGGACGAAGACGTCATGAAGACGATTTTGTTGTCTCCGCATTGTCTGACAGAAACTAAACTGGGCGCTGGCAAACAAAAGGGGGCTGATCGTGTATGCGCAAGGACATTGTTGACTCTGTTGCTGCTAGCTGTTGTTGTTGTTGCTGTTGTTGTTGTTGCTGCCGCTATAAAATATCGAAAACGCCAAATATTGTAGGCATTTGGTGAAAAATGTGTGTCTTGTCAACATTTTCCTTTCATGCGAACGCATCCATTGTTCTAGAGGGTTGCCCACGGTTGCCCTCGCTCCTCGCACCGAATCAATGAAAAGTGCTGAATGAAAATGTGATCCTTTTGGCGAGCTGTGACAGTTTTTGGGCTGACAACAAATGCAATGTTATCCCTTTGTCGTCAATGCTACTAAGAATTATGTTGCACACACACACACACACACGCACACACATGCACACATAAATATAGATATTTATATAAAAAGCAGCTATAGTGAAAAAAAAAAGTTAATGTCTTTTTTTTCTGCTGCTTCTCGCTGCAACGGATGCAACGACAAATATTTGTAAACGCGCCCTTCCTTCTATTGACTGCCTCTCAGTTACCTTGCTACAAGCTGTGTGCCGAGAAGCCTGCCCTAAGGGGTAGCAATTGCAGTCGGAGCCCAACACTGGCCAACGACACGGCCGTGCAACGCCAGACAGAGAGGCAGCTGAAGTGGCATGCTGCACGCCCAGATACTTAAACAGCGGGTAGACTCGAGCACCACAGCATTCGGTGTGGTGCAACAACATGCAATAAATAGCAGCTCTCTGTGAGATTCATGCATAATTTTGATACAGATTATATACTTATGAATGTGTATATATAGCGAGAGATTTATAAATCAATTCAAATGGTTTCTTGCTTCTAGTTGCCTGAAGGGAAGCAAATGCGGAGTAAGACTTATAAGTCTCGTGAAAACTCTATCTGAAATATGAATTTGTTATAGAGTTTTTAATAATAATTATTAATACTCATTCTCGATGGTGAAATGAGTATATTGGTTTTACGCAATGTACGTCTTGCTCTCCGTAAATTACAAACCATTCCATTGCAGCTAGAGATTCGAAATTTCAAACATTTACTGCTGGTTGGAATGGTAGTTGGAACTGTAGAGATTTGAATGGAATTCGAATTGAAAGCTCAAAATCAATCAAATATAGACACAGCTGATATACATATGTAGACCCATATCATATCATAAGGGTCCCTCTGTTCCATATTTTTTAATCATACACAAAATCTCAACTCCAATATTTTTACACTTATGACTATGATGACTATGTTGCTTAGAAAGTAGCTAAAGGCGTTTATTTTGATCTGAAAGTATAATTATCTTTAATAAGTTATAGTCAATCTGAAAAATAATTATAAATAAATAAGAGCCATACTGCTTTATATAATTATCAAAAAACGAAAAGACATCACAAATTAAAATTAAATTAAATTAACATGAAAAAGTATATATATATATATATATATATATAAATAAATAAATGAATAGATAAAAATATAAATTAATTAATTCATTAATTCATTAATATATAAGCGAATAAATAAATAAATGAATAGATGAATATATAAATTAAGTAATTAATTGAATAAATAAATAAATAAATGTATAATAAATATACAAATAAATAAATAAATAAATTAATTAATATATCAAGGAATAAATTAATAGATAAACATATAAATAAATAAACACATTAATTAATTAATTGACTAATTAATACAAAATTAAATAAATATAAATATAAATATAAAATAAAACAATATGAGTTCACTATTCGTATTTACTTTTATTTTTGTATAATTAATTTTTATAATATATTAAATTAAATTTTATATTTATTTAACTTTTGCATAATTTATGCATAACTTAAGATGTGAACTGATCATTAATTATAATAATATTAGTATTAGAGTTGGAAAAAGTGCCAGACATACATATATATGTATATCAACATAATGATCAATTCACATAGCATGAATTTAAATTACTGACCTGCTCTACGGATAGAGTTGCAGCTAAAGCCGTTAACTCGAACTCTATCTTTAGAGTGAGTCAGCTACTAAGAAGTGCCTGAGTATGGGCATTAAGCTATAAAAGATATAGTAGTTATACCGATTTGCCATGCCCCAGTATTACAAGACATATGAATATATGATTTTTATACCCTGAACCCATTGAAAATGGGAAATCAGGGTATAATGGTTTTGTTAAAAGTATGTAACAGGGAGAAGGAGGCGTGGCAGACCCCACAAAGTATATATATTCTTGATCAGGGCGACAAACTGAATCGATTTAGCCATGTCCGTCTGTCCGTCTGTCCGTCTGTCCGTATGTATGAACGCGTCGATTTCCGAAGATATAGAAGCTAGAGACTTCAACTTTTTTTTTAAATGCTCGTATATAGCGCGCGCATATCGAGTTTATCACAAAAGATCGATAACTCATCCCGTTATTTTTTTATCGATCAAAAACCTTATCGAAAACCAGTTATAAAATTATATCTCCTACACCTTTAGAGCTAAAGTCTCCAAATTTTAAATGTAGACTCGACTGCACGTGATAGAATTTCGATTTTGGTTATAATTCACCCCCCACCCCTATATTCACCCCCTTACCCTCATCTCTGTAAAAGGCGTATTTCAAATACTAGAGACTTGAGCTTTGGCAAATATACGCATAGTAATGATAAAACCACATTCTGAAAGTTTCATGAAGAACGTACGTCCACAAAAAAAGGTAATGGAACAATTAAGTTCCCATAGTAAGCCCACACTGCAGCCCATGCCTGTTAATGCGTGCGTGCCTATGGGTGTCTATGTATATGTTTGCGTGTGTGTGTGTGTGTGTTTGTTTAAGCTGAATGACACTAAAAATTATTGAAATGGCTGTTGCTCGGAGGGTTCAGGGTATCTCGTAGTCGAGCAGTCTCGACTAGAGCTTTCTTACTTGTTTTTTATTATATTTATTTACAGTTGCTTTTGCTATTTATAACTATTGTAATATATTATTATGTACATATATTACTATATATTTGAATTATTTGAGTATTATGCTCAATCCAATAAGATTAAACTATTAATTAAATATCAAATCAGCCCTTTTAAACCCGTTGAATGTTTCGCCTTTCATTTCTTGCAGAGAGCTGTTATACAAATATAGACTTATTATACATACATACATATATATGTATGTATATTATTATACATCTATACTCGAATCTATAATTATGTAAAATCGAATGCTTATATACTACTTTCATATATGATGTGGCAGCCAGCCTCTGCCTCTGCCACACTGTTCCTCTATTATTATCAGCCGCATCGGGGGCGCATGCACATGCACATGCACACATATATACACATACAGATGCATAATGACACGCGGCAAGTACTACCACCAGGAGCAGGAGCAGCAGCAGACGAACATCAGTATCAACACCACCACCACCACCACCACTAGCACTAGCAATAGCACTAGCACCACTAAGACTTCCACCACCACCACCGCCATCGCCCGTCGATGCTCTTGAGATTCTTGATATTCCCATTATTGTTGTTGTTGTTGTTGTTGTTGTTAATGATCATCTGTGGCACGCCATCACCAACCAAAAACGCGCGGCCATCCACACACTCACTCACACTCTCGATCTCTGTCTCCCTCTCTCGCTATCACAGACACACGCACACACACACACACACACACACACACACATGCACGCATGCATTTGTATGTGGGTAACAGCGTGAGAGCCACGCGGTGGTTTATGCTTGTTAGGACGAGCTCTTCAAGGGCCGCACAACAACAACAACAACAACAACACATAACTAAATGAAAACGTAGCAGGGCGCGCCTTTATTCATGTTATTTTATATATATATATATTTTTTTTTTGGGGTGCGCGCTGGATACTTTGTATACAAATACACACACGCACACACAGAGGCGCGCGTGAAGGCAAGCAGCACGCAAAATGGCGGCTAGCGTTGCTGTTGTTGTTGTTGTTGTTGTTGTTGTTATTCTTGTCGCGGCTGTTACAAAAAAAAAATACACATAAAATCATCAAGCGAAGAATGATGAACAGAAGCAGAGAATGAGTAGCAGTAGAGTGGGTCCCCCTACTACCTCTCCCTCTCCCCCCCTCTCTCTCTCTCTATGTGCCTCTCCCACTGCCTTTATCCAGTTCCGCTGTTTGGAAATCTGCGGACTGCAGCGCGCACCGCGCACCGTGCTTCTATGGCCAAAATGGTTTTTATTTCTGGTATTCATTTCGATTGTGTTCTATTGTTGTTGCCCAAGAATTTTGGCATGTGTCTAAAAAGCAGATACACACATACAAAATAAAAATAAAAAATAAAAACAAACAAACAACACAAAGCAGAGCAATGAGGGTACGAAAAACAAACTACCTAACAGCAAATTCAATTCGAATTAATATGATTCGTTTTGCTCACGCTTAAGAAGTCTCCAGATGCATAAATATTTAAAGTTTCAATTAAGCTAAGAATAAATATATAAATAAAATTTAAAAAATAATTAAATAAACTTTTTTATTGTATTTATAATGCACCAAAAATCGGTTGTTAGAAGAGCGAAATTTTTGTTAAGGTTAATTTACGTTCTAAGCACAACTGAGTAAAGCAAAATATTTAATAATATTATTGTTATTTATTATTTTGTTTATTCTTTTTTTATACTTCGACCAGCAGCTTAAAAGAAATGCTAATAAAAATTTCAAAACAATCTTTAACATATTCAACAGAAATGTTTTTAGTAGAACTCAACTCTTGTATGATATTGAATATAAATAAATATTAAAAAAGTGACAAAGGCCTTCAGGCAAATTATTTTCGTATATACTTTCAAATTATTAAGATATACCCATTTTTCTTAATTATGTTGAAAATATGTTTGGTTTCAAAACAATATAAATATACATATGTATTAAATATACAATTATATACATACATAAAAAATGTTATAGACCAATTTAAGAATATATAGCATATTAACATATTATATTAAAGCTAACAATAAAATGTAACCAATATTGGTGATAAAAAATAGTTAAAAATAAATTTGTATTCCATACATATTTACTAATATATTGTATTTATATATTTACTAAAATATTTATATATTTTTTAAAATATTTACTTATATATATATTATATAAATATAGAAAGAGATATAAATTATTTTTTAGTTGATATACAATGTAAACATTAAACCGTTATTGAAATATTTTAATAATAATATTTATGAAACTTCGGAAAGCTTGATTAAAATCATCTTATTTTATGCGCTCAGTGTGCTAAGATCTCTCAAAGTCTAAGCCTGAATCTGCAAATTGTAATTCGCTGTTGCATGAGCGATGCTTACAATAAGATTCCTGTCGCATTGCTGTCTCCGCAAACAACTGCGGCACGGCAGGAGGAGAAGGAGAAGTAGGAGGAGGAGGGGGGCGAAGCTACTTTGTTGTATGGTAATGGCTTGGGTTAGATGGCACAAGCCACAACCACATCCACAATCCGCTCATAAGCCCACACGCACACACACACACACACACATACACACATTGAGTGCTCATCTTCATGGGGTAATCCACTTGCCCCATAAATCTAAGCATCAAACGGCAGCGTTGCTTCGTGTCGCGACAAAATAATAAGAAATCAATACAATCTGCGTAATATGTTTTACGCGCTTTCTTCTTGCCAGTTTTCCGAACAATTGACTTTGATGATGGCACACTCACAGAGCTGCTGCTCCTGCTACTCCTGCTGCTCCTGCTGCTGTCTGGCGGCATCTTCGATTAAGCCACAGCCCAAAGGGCCATGACGTGACTCTTGTGCCTGGCGTACGATAATCAAAAATCAGGCGCACACAATGGACTCTGTAATAGTTGAATTGAATTGCGTTTGGGGAGTAAAGACTGTGTGTGTATGTGTGTGTGTGCGTGTGTGTGAGGAAGCTGGGCGAACTTGCAAAGTTTGCCCGCTGGTTAAGGGCGTGCCGCTTGCCTCATTGTCTGCCCCCGGTAACGGGAAATGCGTGTGTCGCGTTATGACTAGACCTCTACCCCCACCTCCAACTCCTGCTGCTGCTGCTATTCCTGCTCCCACTCCTGCTCCTGCTTCTTTTCGCTATTGATGTCCTCATCCTGTACACTCCGACCTCATGTTGACTTTATTGGGCTCATTGCAAAGGCGCCGCACACACACACACACACACACGCACACGCACAATGCGTTGGCCTGGTCTCTGTGCGGTACTTTGGCATGCTTTGACACTGCCACGCCCACTTCTTCCTAACAACACCCACACAACTGCCGTCACTCTTGCTCCTGCTGCTGTGGCGCCCATCGCTTATGGCACATGGCATCATTACACAGCCGCCTCGCACGCAAAATTGTGCGAAATTTGGTGAGCCGCGTGTGGCATAGTCGTGTGGCAAATTCAATTCGCAAACTTTTTAACCCAAGCCCACAGCCAGGCCCAGGCACATCCCAAGATACTTTTGATGTGACTCTACGCTGCTTAGCCTCATTGCGCTATAAAAAGGGTGCCCATGCTCTGCTCTGCTCCTGCTCCTGCTCCTGCCACTGCTGCTCCTGTTCCTCTTCCTGGTCGTGGCCATGCTTATGGTCGTTCGTTTGCTACTGCCCTCGCATTGCACTGGGGGTTGCCAAGTATCGCAACTTTCAACTGTCAATCAGCTGAACTGACGCTTTAAAGACACTTAAACAACTTTTTTACGTAAAGTAAAATCTGTTTCTTATGCAATACTTTAATCATTTTCTTAGACAATAAAAACAACAGGGGCTTTTCAAAATTAAAGAAAATATTATCTAAAATGTTATTATATGCAATACATTCATTAATTAATGTTATACACAATATATGTACATATATCTATAAAACTGATATTTTAGCAGTAGCAGTAGAATAGTAGTAGCTGTAGTAGTAAAATAGTAGTGACAGTAGTAGTAAAATAGTGGTAGCAGTAGTAGTAAAATAGTAGTAGCAGTAGTAGTAAAATAGTAGTATGTTGGTAGTAGTGGAATAGTAGTTGTAGTAGTAAAATAGTATTCGTAGTAGTGGAATAGTAGTATAAGTAGTACATATAGTAGTAGTAGTAGTAGTAGAATTACAATAGTAGTAGTATAAGTAGTAAATATAGTAGTAGTAGTAGAATTATAATAGTAGTAGTATAAGTAGTACATATAGTAGTAGTAGTAGAATTATAATAGTAGTAGTATAAGTAGTACATATAGTAGTAGTAGTAGTAGAATTATAATAGTAATAGTAGAATAGTAGTATAAGTAGTCGAGTAATAGTACTAATACTACTACTACTAGTAGTCTGGAATAGTAGTAGTAGTAGTAGAATTGTAGTAGTAGTAGTAGAATAGTAGTTGTAGTAATAGAATATAATAGAATAGTATTGGTAGTAGTAGAATAGTAGTAGTAGTAGAATAGTAGTAGTAGTAGAATAGTATTGGTGGTAGTAGAATTGTAATAGTAGTAGTAGAATAGTACTGGTAGTAGTAGGATAGTAGTTGTAGTAATAGAATATAATAGAATAGTATTGGTAGTAGTAGAATAGTATTTGTAGTAATAGAATATAATAGAATAGTATATGTAGTAGTAGAATAGTAGTTGTAGTAATAGAATATAATAGAATAGTATTGGTAGTAGAATAGTATTGGTGGTTGTAGAATTGTAATAGTAGTAGTAGAATAGTACTGGTAGTAGTAGGATAGTAGTAGTAGTAGTAGGATAGTAGTAGTAGTAGTAGGATAGTAATAGAAGTAGTAGTATAATTGTAGTAGTAGTAGTAGAGTAGTTCTACTACTAAGTAGGATAGTAGTAGTAGTAGAAGGATAGCAGTAGTAGTGATAGTAATAGGAAAGTAGTAGTGGTAGTATAGTAGTACGAGTAGAATTGTAATAGTAGTAGTACAATAGTAGTGGTAGAAGTAGGATAGCAATAGTCGTAATAGAATAGATGTAGCAGTAGTAGTAAAACTATTTTATTTTACCTAAACAATTTACTACTATTCCACTACTAAAACAATTTAAAACAATATGTTGTGATCCCACATTCAGTGCTACGTCGCACTACTATTTTGATTAGCGCAGCTGTATACACATACATATAATACATATAATATAATTCCCGATCTCGAGATCTTTTTTGTGAATCTGAAATATTTTCCAAATCCACTGAAACTTTTGAGTTTTCCTTTGTTTTTGCTTGATTGTTTTTCAAAATACTGTATTTTCGTGCTCTTGTTTGTGTTTGCTTCTGCTAATGTTGTTGTTGTTGTTGTTGTTGTTGCTGCTGTTTTACTGGCTATAAAAACGCAACATCATAAAAATGTTTTCATAAAAATGTTACGGAGCAACGTTGCTTGTGCTCTAAAACTTTGAATATGCTCAGTCTCCGACTTGCGTTTCGTATCAATTCAAATCTGTTTTGTTTTTGGCGCCTCGCGCTTTTCGTCATGACCAGAAAACCAAATATTTTGCTTTTGGCGATTTGTTTGAAAAATGTGAGAGAGTGTCTGTGTGTGTACGTGTATGTGTGTGTTTATTTCTCTTGTTGTGTTTGATTTGTTTATGGCATAGCTTTTATGGCCGCTGGTCAAAGGCGTGGCCACGAGCGAATATTTCTCACGCCAAGCGAATGCATAAACAAGTCGAGCTGTTTTTGTTGTTGTTGTTGTTGTTGATGATGTTGTAGCTGTGCAGCCAACAGTTGTACAGAGCACAGTGCGCATTCAACATTGTTTATTATCAGAAAGTGGCGCCAATGGTTAAACATTTTTAATGCCTCGGGCCCCAGGCTCCCGTTCTCAAATCTAATTGTTTACAATGCGCTTAAGCGCATTGCACAGTTTTTGAGAAAATCCTTTTCAAACTATCTGCATCTGTGCTCTACTACGCTCTCCATCTAAATCGCTCTCTCTCTCTCTCTCTCCCTCTCACTCTCACTCTCACTCCCACTGAGTATATTGGCTTTGTCTGTGCAGCTGTTTGCAAGATTTATGTGCATTTAAATAAATTTGATGAGATTTTCTTGCCGTAACTCTTTGCAGCCCCAAAGAGTTGAGCTGCCACGTAAAAGATGCCATAAATCTTTGGCTGCTCACGCGCGCCAGCTGTGCGGCCAAGAACACGATCTCCTCCAGCTCCTCCAACTGCTCCGGTTCCTCCAGCCTCCCACTGCAAACCTCTCGAGCTGGCGAGTAGTTTTGTCAAACGAGCCTAAGTGGATTTCCAATGGCAATTTTTGGGAATCAAAACAGAAATTCTAAAACTCAGCCATCCCCGCGCCCTCACTTACCTGCCCAATGTATCGCATCTTTAAATGTTGCACGTGGCAAAGACTTGTTGTTGTCGTTGTTGTTGTTGCTGTTTTAGTGACAGGGCCACTGCCTGCCCCAAGCGGCACGCTGTCGTCTTGTTCAGCACATCACGTATGCCCTTTGTGTTTATTTATTTTTATGCCAACCACCCCACCACCCCCCCGCTCGATTTCTCTCTTGAAAAGCAGCAGCCATTTATATTTACCAGCAGCAGCAGCAGCAGCAGCAGCATCAACTCCTCGTTTTACTTGGCTTAAGCATCGCGGGACTGATTGAAATTCGCGGATAACCTGAAATGGATTTCTTCTTTCCACAATTGCTTTTTGGTGGCAATATTAGCGATTCACTTTGTGCGACAGTCGCACTTGCCATTTCGTATGTGGGTGTACGTGTGTGTGTGTCGGATGCATACAGAGATGAGTCCGCGCAGCATTATGTAATAAACAGTACTGCGCTCAAGCAGCAATTTGTATAATAATAAACTATCAAACTGATTCCATCGGAAAAACATGTAGGAAAACTAATACGACCTAAAAACCCAAAGATTCTAAAAAAAAAAAAATAAATAATAATAATAATAATAATAATAATAATAATAATAATAATAATAATAATAATAATAATAATAATAACAATAAAAATAGAACTAAAAATAATAAAATAATTAAATTAACATTTAAACAAAAATAAATGAAGAAATTAAATATAAATCTAGGTAAAATTACAAAAATAAAAGTAAAATAAAAATATCAAATACTGAATACAAATTGAAATTAAATTAAAATTGTATACAAAATAAATACAAAATAAAATATAAAATATAAACAAAATACATACATTTAAAAGTTTAAAATAATTAAAAACAATAAAACTAAAATTAAAAATTAAACTGAGTAAAATTTAATTAATATTAAATAAATATAAATAAAAAACACAAAGCTAAACAATTTTAAAAATAAATGACATCATAAAATAATAAAACAATAATATTAAAAGGAACAAAAAAATATAATACAAATAAAATATAAATTTAAAAACAAATTAAATAAATTGATAATATCAGAGCTCTAGCCATCTAAAAATATATCATTATGGCTTATTAAGATAAATATAAATAAAAAACACAAACAATTTGAAAAATAAATTGCATAAAAAAATATAAAAATAATAAAACGAAAATAATAAAAAAAAGTTATATTAAGGAAAAAAGAAAGATATGAAACTCTCGTCAAGAGTCTCGAAAGCTTCCCAAAGAGCATCAATACCATCTAATTAAATGTCATCTAAGATCTAATAAAAATTAGCAAGTCCAATAATTCCATCCCAAGTCTTCGAAAAGGCAATCAACTAATGCAAAATATAACTACATATACTTACATATCTCACAATTTAAACTGAAATCAAAGAAAATTCTATACTAAAAAGAAATAAGACCCAGAGAACTTTTGATCTGCAATTCCCTTAAGTATTTCGCTGAAATCAATATCCTAAAATTCGCAGATTTCCAAACAATCCAAAAATGGGCTCAAGTCTCAATTTGTAAAGGGGCGATTCGAATATAAGGCGAAACCCAATAATACCCAAAATACCCAAACGTAAATTCGGAAAAAGGGAACAAATCTGTTGCCTTCGAAGGCTTCGCAAACTTTCCGCTAATTTTGCAATGCTTCTCTGAGGCTTTCACGGCCTTGGAGCATTCGCCAATTTATTTGTAAATTTATAGCACACACACAGAGAAACTGAGATTAGGTGTGTGTGTGTGTAAGATTTTATGGGCGGCTGGGAAAGCAGAATGTTCGTGCGACTGTTTAGGCTGGCCGTGGGGCGGGGCGGGGCGAAAGGCGCGAAATTGCAAAATTAAATTTGCAGTTATTGCGCAACCATGGAGAATTGGTTACACTGTAACGGTATAAATCGGGCATTGGGCGCCGGGCGTCCCCTAATTGGCAACTTACAACACTCGCACACACACACACACACAAACAGCGAGTCAGACACAGCGAACTGCGTGTGTGCAAAAGAGATGGCACGAGGCATATCCCATAGCAACTCAACAATTCAAACATAGAGCATCAGCTGTCGCTGCATTTTATGTATATATGTGTGTGTGTGTGTGTACGTGTGTGTGTGTGTGTGTGTGTACGTCTGCTCTTGACAAAACTTGTATTAGTGTAGTCAAATTTAGCATTCGCACTCAACTCAGGAATCAGCCTTGGGCTGTTCTATGCGCTTCTCATATTAAAGTAGTACCAGCAATAACAAATGCACTGAAATTTCTTATTAATTGCTGAAATGTTTGTGTTTGTTTTTAATCTTATCTAGCCATGCAATGCAGCTGAAGGGGCTTCAAGTCGCAATTGCTTAAGATACGAGAAATATTTACAACTCCAAGGCATATTTGATACAGACCAATTACATTGGAGCACTTAAAAAGTATTTGTTTTCGGTATTTCCTCTTTTTTTCTGATAATACAGTCGAAGAACTATTAACTCGAATGGACTAAGCTGATAGAGTGGGATGTACATTTGAACTTGAGCTGAAAGATGTTTTTACACATATCAAACTTAGAGAGCTTCCAAAATATGCGATTGCAAACGATGTATATGATATGTTATGATATTATATGTGTTGTCAGGAGCTGTACATCGCTGCCAGGTATATCATATCACATTATCTATCAACTATTGTCTACCGTTTATAATACATCTATCTGATCTATCGTCTACGAGCCTCTATCTATCTATGAGCCTTACCATGTACCAAAAATCTATTATTTTTCCTCGATCTATCATCACCTATCATCTGTAATGCAATATGTCATCTATCGGAACTCATCTATCATATATCATCAACTTGGGATCTCCTACAGATAAAAGCTAGAAAGTGATGAATTAGCAATGAATTCAGTCTTCAAAAAGCTATCTAGAATTGTGGCAATGTTTTGATTCACTATCCGACTTACCAAATTTCTGAATTGTTGAGCTCAAACTTAGTAAATATCTGTCTATGAAACTTCAACAGCGACATACATATTTAGCTTAAAATACAAGATCTCCAATGCGAACTGCAGCTAATAGCTAATATATAAACTCGAATGCGCACGGGAGTACATACATATGCTACGTTTCTATTATAAGATATACAATGTATAATATTTATTTTGTTTCATCGCATTTTTGATGAAATGAAATATGGTATGAAAGCATCGCAGCCACAATGAGAAGCATGTGTTGATGCGTCGCCTCTAGAGGCATTCCATTCGCTCACATTCTACGCCATTTTCAGCACAGATTCGCCCACATCCCAGCCAGTCAGCCACACCCACGCCCACGCCTACGCCCATACGGTGAGTGCAAACTGCATGTTGAAATAATTATGCGTGTGCATTCCGTGGCCACGCCGAAATGAGCTGCGATTTATGAATGCCATGTTGCAGCCCAAACCCGTTAAACGCCAAGCGAGACAAGCCAAGCCCGAATCTAGGACAATGTTGGCAGGAGCAGTAGCAGGAGCAGGAGGAGGGCAATGGTGTCGACGGCATGGCCGGCGTGTACGACAAGCGCAGACATTATAATTATTAATAAATGCAAGAGCAGCGCCAGCGGGAGCCATGAACGCTGTGCGGTCGGTGGAGGCAGCAACGGCTGGTTGGGTGGTTGGCTGGTTGGGTGGTTGGGTGGTTGGGTGGATGCTGTGCGGCACTCAGCTGAAAGAGGTGAGCAACTATTTACGGCATGTCCATGTCCTGGCAGTGGTGGGCAACTGCGTCTGCGAGTGCGAAACTGGAATTAATATGTGGCACCCGGGCGACGACCAAAGCGCTGCTGCTGACATGACCACGAAACGGGCGCCGGATTGGATACCAATTGGGTGGCAGGAACCGACTGAGCCGACCCGGCTACGGCAACGGCACCGGCACCGGCACCGGCCTGTGCAGTCATCGGTAGAGGCATTTTAAAATTTATGATACGAAATTGATTTTATTACCAAACAAAAATATTGGCTTCTCACTGGCCGCTGTGCATTAACGCGCAACGGCTTAATTAAGATGCCAAGCGTTGCCAGGGGAAGGAATGAAAAAAAATAAAAATTAAAATTAAAAAAAAAAAACTGAAAATAGTATAAAAGCATTTCCTCGTGGCAGTCAAACGGACAGTGCAAGGTCACGACATTACGGCCATTAATCAGTCGCCCAGCTCTGCCGGCAGTCGCTCTTAGTTAATGCAAATATTGTGGCCAGTGCCGAGTCCGAGTCCCGCACGGGCCGACTCCTGCTGCCTGTCGCTCGACGCACGCACTTAGCTGCAGTTTGGGTTGCAATTTTGGTTCAAGTGGTTCTAGATTCGAGTTGCCGTTGCACGTTGCACTTTTCAATGAGAGAGCGAGAGGGAGAGCGAGGCAGAGTGAGAGAGAGAGAGAGAGAGAGAGTTTTGCGGGCTTGCACTTGTGGCCAAATGTTGGCCAGTCGGCTTTGTTCAGCTTAGACATGGCCACGACATGTTGATTAAGTTACCTCCACACGTCTGTCCGCACTGTTTGCAAATGCAACAACTTCTCGTTAGATACCCACTGATGACTGCCAACTGAAACTGTTTACTCAGTGCACACACACTCAGCCACACACACACTCTCTCTCTCTCTCTCTCTCTCTCCTTCTCGCTCTCTTCACTTTTTAAGTTCAACTCGCTTAAAGCATTATCTGCATTGATTTACATTCTCCGCATTGGGTTCGCTCATCTACCAGGGTTCTACCTATAAATCGTTACTCCATATCCTTGTAGACAAATCTCAAAAATATGTAAAATTAACTGAATTGAAACAGTTTTAAGATAATACTGTTGCCCTACATCAAATGTTTCAGAGCTCAGAACTTCAGAATTATTATCATATTAAATTGTAGATTCTTAAATGTATTTAAAATATGGTTAGGATTAATTTGAGGAACTAACAGATATTGCTTTAGGTAAACCCTTAAGCTCAGTGACAATCAATTGTTTTTATTCGACTTTTGTAAGATATCAAAAAATCTTGGATAGAGTTAGGAAATATTCACTATCTGGTACTCTTATGTGATATTCGAATATGTAGTTCAAATGAACTGTATTTCTTCTTGATATTAGATTTCATGAGCTTCCTGGAAATGATGATTTGAAGTCAACTTTACATTTAAATAAACGTTTGGGTAGACTGAAGGCAGCACTGATGAGAGTATAACGGAATAGAGGAATGGAGCAGCATCCAAACGGAATGCTTTAAAATCAGACGGAAAAAGAGAAGGAGGAGCGGAAGATCAGACGTCTTTCTGGAACTCCATTCGTCTATTCTTCATGCAGGAGACGGACCGATAGACGGACACAGCCTCCTCCGTATATTCCTCAAACCCGACGAGCGTTAAAATTTGTATGGAATACAGATTAAAGAATATTTTTCAACTATCTTTGTTATGAATAGAAAAATCATATATAACCTATGAGAAATCGAATACATAGAGTCAAAAGGATGATCCACAGAAAAAGTTCGACGAACAATGGTAAAACGTAAATAATATTAATACTATGAAAATACCCTTGTTACGAGCTCTACAGAGTGTACTCAGTATCTTAAGTGACTGCTGTAGAACACTCTAACACCTAGCTCCGATTTGATCCAGTTTCCCAAACGAACTTCCATTTACCCGGGCACGCCTTGGACCCACAAGACTCTATTAGCTGGCCTCATTTCTAGGGTCTAACCGAACGGACAAGCAACTAACAACTTAATAAACCAACTGCAACGACAACAACAACAACAACAACAAGGGCAACATTTGGGATTATCTCACAGCAATTTGTACAAATTTGATAGGGCTAATAAAAATGTTGAGCGTCGGCTGCCCGAGTGCAACACATGGCGTTGGTTGCATAAACTCTGAGGGTCTGAGAACCTGGGAGAAAATTAATTGAAGAGGAAACAGTGAGGCCGCACAGTGAGAAAAAAGACAATGAAGGCGAAGAAGAAGAAGAAGAAGGCAAAGATGATGATGAAGATGAACAGAAACTGTAATGTGAATTGTTAAGGCGACGGCAGCAGGTTCATAATATCAAATTTTGATCGGACTTCGGTCTGCATTGGATTAATTAAAATGTATATTTCGCTCCATTGTTTGTAGGCGCAACGAAATTTCTAACTTATGCGACAGTTTTATTGGCCAACTCAAAGGCGGCAAACCAGCGGCACAAAGGGGTTAACGTTAATTGCGCCTTTATGTTAAGCAGCGGCCACATGCACACACACACACACACAGACACACAGAGACGCATATGTATGTGTATAGAATAGACTAGCGACTAGAGTATAGAAATTGATCTTACCACCGCAGCAGTCAAACCCGGCGGAAAACCGAGATTGGAAGTCATCTCTGGTCCACCCACTGTTCGCACTTATTCTCTCAGTGCTTCGCTCTGCTTCGTTTGTTACTTTTTTTACGGATTCCACGTAGGTTGCTCAGATTCGGCGAAAGAGCTCACAAAATTAGCATTACTTCCCACCCACGCGCTGACCAAGTTGTAAACCCCGAGACAAAACAAAAAAAAAGAAACAAACACACACAAAAGTCAGCTCGCAGTGATTACAAAATGGAATCGCATAAAAAAGGGCAACAATAACAGCAACGAGAAGAAGAAGCACCGAGCTGGCAATAAAAAAAAGTAAATCGTTCACTTTTTAACCCTTCGCCCGGCGATTTGTGCATCCTGCGTCCTGCGTCCTGCGTCCTTCGGCGACTGTTCCACATCTTCTAATTTATGTCGCTACGAGGTTTATGACTTTATTGTTTTACGAGCGTTAAAAAAGCAGCGAAAAAAGAAGACAGCTAAAAAAAAATAGAAAAAAAAAACAACAATACAAGGGTGCATCAGTTTTTTTTTCTGCTTCGCTTTTTTTTAACCCCTTCGAAACAACGAATTTGCAACAATTGTGCGGCAGCAACGGGTTAAAGGCGCGTCTATACCTAGCGCTAATACGCAGAAAACTGCATTTTATGCCGGGTTAACTTCTTTACAGTTATTCGCCTTTCCAGAAAAACTCGACACGAACAGGAAAATGCAACTGAAACTGAACTGTATTTAGATTTCTAGGTTTTCAGAGCAGAGCTTGCCCTATTGATGGCTTTTCATTTATTTTTTAGCTCTTTTTTCGGCATTTCCGGGAAGGTTTTCAGTTCCATTTTTTCATTTTTGTGTGAGTGTGTGTGTGTGTTTTTTTTTCAGAGAAGGAGGAAAAACACTTTTGCTGCGTTTTGACTTTGCGTTTGTTGGACTTTGACTTTATGGCCAAAGCCAAAGCCAAAGGCAGAGACAGAGGCAAAGGCTGGTAGCCGTACTGGCCCAAATGACATTTACATGCCATTTCCCGGGGGAGTCCAGGGAACGGTCCGGTACAGGCCTTGACTGGGCTAGGTCCACGGGGACTGCACACACACACATAGCTAACTACAATTAATTGCAATGCATTTTTTGGCCCAGTTCTATTTGTTCATGCAATTTGCTTTCATCAGCCGTCGAGGCGTGTCTAAAAAAGAAAAAATATAGAAGCAAAATAAATAAATGGAACTCGGCCTCTTTGGTCTCCCTCTTTGTGCGCAACTTAGGCGCGCATCATTTAACTTTGAGCAACGAGCAGAGTGGATTACACACATGACAGAGCAGCGTCCTTACAAAGGAAAGCAGCACAGAGAGCGAAGGAGACAGCGGGAGCGAGAGCGAGAGCGAGAGGGCAACTGCAAGCGTAATCGAGACCCGTCAAAATGGCAAACACATCGACAATGCACCCAAGACACTATCGGACCAAGGACCCAGCAAGGACGCTACGACCCTACGACGACGTCGGCATTCTCCTAAGATTGTTACGTCGCCTCTCCCTTCCTCTCCCTCTCGCTCTTGCTAAGCACATTACGTATTGCATTCGCAAACTCATTCGCATTTTGATTGTAATCGGAGCTAAACACATACACACACACGCATGCACGCATGCACGCATGCACATGCACACATGCGCATTAGATAAGGATCAGCTGCTACCTAGGTAAATGCGAAAGGAAAGCGAGCAAAGAAGAATCAACAAATCTTTAGAATCGAGCATGTGTGTGTTACCTTCTTGTTTACCTTGCCTAATGCGAGCTGACAGATTATTATTAGCGTAACATTAACGTCAAATTACGCAGCTATTTTGCGCACTTTATCTACAGAGCACCGACATCGCATCTCAAAGCATCTCCATCTCCATCTCCATCTGCATCTGCATCTCGATCTCCCTGATAGAGAGATATGGAATCATTTCCATTGTTTGCATTACTTTGGATTGGATTTCGGCTGGACTGTGAACTGCTTTTCCGCTTTTCTGCTTTGCTGCTTTTCCGCTTTTCATGTGTGGCACGTTGCGCGTCCAGTTGTTGCAGGTGCAGATCCTCATATGCATTATATGATATGTGGGATGTGTATTGGCCCATAATAAAGAACTCTTACAGATAAAGCAGATAAGGCGACCCAAATTTCCTAAACTATTTAGACTTTACTCAAATACTTGTCTATTTTCTAGGGTATCGATCAGGGGTATGTTTTAGTTTAACACGGTTATATGCTCTATAATATGCGTAGATCTAGGGTATATCTGTTTACAATAGCTTTTGTGTAATAGGGATATTAGTATGTCCATAGAGTCCATATCCCGAATATGCGTATATATTACAGGGTATATATGTTTATAAAAGTTTTTATTAACAGTGCTATACGGATATATTCATATAGCCATATCGTATGCTATAGTTCTTATATATAGAAGAAAAAAATGTATTGCTCTTTTGTCTGTTTGTTTTCAAGCTTATGTTTTTTTCCAGTAATTGTTTATACACTAAGCCAATTGAGTATGGGGAAATCAGGGAATAATGTTTTATTTCATTTATATATTTATTTTTTATTTTATAATGAGCTTTTTAGCAATATTTGTAAGGTTTTTGTATTTATTATAATACAAATATTTGATAATTTTATAATAATATTTATTTTCTCCACAGAACCTCGGCAAAAAACATCTTGCACGCCCTTCAATTACCAACAAAATCCATAATTAAAATCTAATCAAGTAAACTTAAACATAATTCATCCCCTTAATCATCTAATAGCTCCTCCGAATATCTCTGCAGAATCCCATCAAATGCAGCTGCGCTTTAGCCAAGTATCTTCCGATTAATTCTGGGAAGCACATTAAATAATTGCAACTACTTGCGTGCGTACACTCAGGCTACCACACCCCCCTCATTACACTGCGAAAAAGCACTTAGAAGGGCGTCAGGGCGTTTGGGTGTACAAACATTTCCCACCTGGCGCAACTCCCACACGAAAACCGAAATGTCAACATAGCGCAGAGAAAAACTACTGCAGCACAGCGAGAGCCAAGCCAAGGAACAATGGGAGTGGGAGTGGCAGTGGGAGTAGGAGTGGCGCAAGGAGCAGATTCAGTTGCTATTTGCTTTGGCTGCGTGTTCCGGGTGCGAGCACAATGCGTGACAATAATTAAAAGATTTCTAGTGTCAACAGTGTAAATGGAATCAAAACATAGTCGCAGACCAAAACTAAATGGCACAAGGCGGTTGCCAAAGCGCGGAATGGAATGGGAATGGGAATGGAATGGGAATGGGAAGTGGGCTGGGCATGAAATGCGCACAATGTTTGTTTATTGAGACGGCTTTGATTTGTGCCACGAGTGCTGAGCTGAGCCGAGCTGAACGGGGCTCAACTGAATTTGATGCCATCATGTACGCATACCAACCACCCCGCCCCCAACCGCCCACCGCCCACCGTTCGACCCAAACCCTTCCAACCACGACAAGTGCGCGCGTGTTTGTAGAGCCGTTGTATGCATAAGCAACGCCGATTATTGACACATCACCGGCTACGCGGCGCATGGAGGAGGGTAAGATGATGCTGGGGGAGAGAGAGGGAGAGAGGAGAGAGAGAGATGTCGAAGGTGAACTCTCCAGCTGAAGAGCAAACATTTTGCGCGAAGAAGACAAATGCAAATTGAACTGCAGTGCGCTTTGCCATACGTATGTGTGTGTGTGTGTGTGTTTGTGTGCATGCTTGTGTGTTTTCCCAATTCCAATTTCGATTCCATTGACGAAACACAACCCGCCCAACCCCTTGCCATGCGGTCGTGCGTGAAATTTAATCAAAGCAAAGCGAGCGCCTGCCCCTGCCTCTGCCTCAGCCTCAGCATTTGCCTCCTTCTGTAACCCGCTCGCAGCCCATCAGTGTGGCCAACAGATTTTGGTATCCCAAACTGAAGCAACCGGAAATGTTGCACATTTGTAACTGTAACTTGCTTCGGGTGTTGCCTCTACACAAAATGGGCAACAAGATAAAAGGAAAGAAAACGGTTTTTCTTTTCTTTTTTTTTTCGCTTTCGTTTTTCGGCAACACGCGTAACGAATTTTGCACACCCTTTACAGACTTTTATTAGCAGATTGTCACGCTCAATGATTTAATAGACTGAAAATCAATGAACAATTAAATCTATTTTTATATCACACTAAATTGGTGAATATTTGAGTTCAGAAATAACCAAGCATACATACATACATATAATACATATGGCGAACTAGATAGCATAGTCTCTATGCAGATAGTTCGGCTAGTGTATAGACACAGTGGGCCAGGCCAACTAGTGTACGTCAAAGTTTTACACACAAGTGCAAATTTTTGTCAATTGTTGTAAATGGAGTTTCCGTTTTCCTGCTCTCGACAAAGCGCTGTCTGTCTACAGCAATTTGCTCAACAATTGGTTGGAGCGGTGGTAAGAAGCGATTTGTTGAATTTAGTTTGCAGCTTACCAAAGCCCAAGATTCAATTTGCGCGCACTTTCAACGTTGCATGGCAATGCCTAAAGCCGTGCGCAGCCCTGGACTAATACATATGCTTGCTTAGTAATTGCGAGCGCCCTGGTCGAAAGTGGAACACACATACAAATGCATGCATTTACATGTGTGTATGTATGTATATGTATACATATGATTATGGTGAAGTAGAAACGAAAACAAAACGCAAACAGCAATAAGAACGAAGAACATCAGGCGAGCTAAAGCGAACATGCGTTTATTTTTAAACCAGACGCGGCGCTCTCACTCTCTTTTTGTCCAACAGAAGCTTTGATATTGCGGCGGCTCTCTTACTCTCACTGCTGCTGCTGCTCACTTTGTTCGTGCTTAGTAGTAAGAGCGCAGTTTGTTTTCATGAACAGCTTTGTCACGTGGAGTGATGTAGCTGCTATCGATGTTGCTCGCTGCTGTCTCTATCGCTGTTTCGCTTTTAATATTCACTTTTATTTGCGGTCGGCATACACGCTCAGTCTCTTGCGCACAGTGGAACCAGTGGATTCTATTTGTACATTTTAAATATATCTGAGATTAACTTAACATTAAATTATCAAAAAGTGACAATTTTCTCTAGTATAATCTTCAAATATTATCGTACACATTTAGAAATTATAATCATATATATGCATATGTATATGCATTTATGTACATATGTATATAATTTGGATTGTTATAAAATTCTTAAATATGCACTTCCAGGTGTATTTACAAATTTAGCAGTTGCTGTATAATTGACTACGCGTATTAGCGTATTATAGCATATGGAAATACTATGTTATTTATCTAAATTACACTTTAAGCTTATGTGCATACATTAATTATTGTGTGAGTCAATGTGCCCATGCACATGTTTCGAGCGCGGGAGAGCCAATTCTCTACTCTCTTATAATTTCTCTCTCTCACCGCCGGTACTCAATTGTTGTTGTTATTATTTCTACATATGTGGAACTGTGCTTTAAGAGCGTATGTAGATCCCAGTGGCGTTGTTGTTTGCTGTCGTTTCATCAGCTTGCCCCTTGCCAAGCGTGAGCACTTTGCGGTTAATCACGATGACGGGGGCGTTTGCGACGCCAGTTGCGGTTGTTGTGGCCTGTCAATCGCTGACTTTGCTTTGTATTCTGCTTTTGTTGATAATCGGGAGCGGCGACGCCGACGACAACGCCAACGTCGCCGCGTAGTGTTCGCAATTTAAGTTTTTGGGGCCCGTTGGGCCAGCACTGTTGTCGACGTCACGTCAGTTCATTGCGTCGGCTTGTAGAGCTTGCTAGCGCGTTTTTTTTTTCGTGTTCTCGCCAATTCTCGACACTCTGTGTGCTTGTATATATATATATATACATATATACATACATACATACATATACATATATGCGTGTATGTGACTGTGTATGTGTGCTGGCGTTCTGAGTATGCTTTGTGATATTCTTCTCTGTTACTGCTGTCAGTGGTTCTACTTCTGCTTCTTGCCAGCTTTTTGTTGTTAACGTCGCCGCATTGTTTTTATTGCCGTTTCTGTCGTTGCCGTCGTGGCCGCCGCGTAGACCAAAAACTTGATTGTGATATAATTTGTTAAGTATTTATTTATTTGTATTTGGCACAAGCGTGCCACGACGGACCCGTTGGTTGCCCCAGTGCAATTGCAGTTGCATTAAAGCCACAAGTTCTCGAGGCGGCCGCAAAGCGCCCCTGATCGAGCAACAACTCGCCTAACACAAACCGTAACAGCCGTACGCTCTCCGTCTCCGTCTCCGACAGACTCTCACTTCTCATTTGTCACTGTCACTGTCATTGGCCGCACACTGTCTCGCTCACTCACCATGGTCTACTCCACGAACATATTGCTGGGCATTGTGACCATATTAACCGCCGTGTTCATCTGGTCGCGTCGCACCTACGTCTATTGGCAGCGACGTCGCGTCAAGTTCGTGCAGCCAACGCATCTGCTGGGCAACCTGAAGAAGGTGCTCAAGCTGGAGGAGTCCTTCCCCCTGCAGCTGCGCCGCTTCTATTTTGACGAGCGTTTCCGCAACGAGCCCGTCGTGGGCATCTACCTGTTCCATCAGCCGGCACTGCTCATACGGGACCTGCAGCTGGTGCGCACCGTTCTAGTCGAAGACTTTGTCAGCTTCTCCAATCGGTTTGCCAAATGTGACATGCGCCACGACAAGATGGGCTCCCTCAATCTGTTCTTTGCCAGGCAGCCCGAATGGCGTGAAATTCGCACTAGACTCTCGCCGGTCTTTACCGGCGCCAAGATCAGGCAAATGTTCTCCCTCATGGAGGAGGTAAGTCAATAAACTGCGAGGCAATCAAAATACACTGTGCAACAATTTCGATTTTTTCTTCAATGAATCAATTGAAGAGTCAACGACAAATTTACGTACATACATATGTATGTATGCTGGGGGCATGTGAAATATGTATCTGATTAAAATATCTCTGATAGAATTTTCTAATTATACACTGAGAGCTTTGACAATGCGAACTCAGGGCATAGAGGTTTTGATTTGTCAAAGTCATTATTATTATAATTTTTTTTTCTTCTTTTCATGTTTTTTTTTTTGTTATTGTTATTGTTTTTTTTTTTTTTATTTTTTAATTAGTATTATTATTATTTTATTTATTTATTTTTCTTCTTTTCATTTTTTTTTTGCTATTTTTTTTTATTATTATTTTATTTATTTTTTTTTATTATTATCTATCTGGTGAAACGAGTCGAATTATTGGTGTCTATTTACAAATTTAAATTACCTGATAAAATACTTCGGATTAATTTGATGTTTGTTAATTTATTTACTTTTTTTGTATATATTAAAATATCTGATAAATAAGTTCTAATTTAAATTACTTCAATTAATATATTTTATTTTAATATATGCTTATATTTTTTTTAAATTAAATTTTATTTTTTTATTTTTTTTTTATTTTATTTATTATTTGTTGCATTTTTTATTTATTTTTTATTAATTATAAACTGTAGAATTTTTCCCTTTATTATTTGCTGCCTTTTTTATTTATTTATTTTTATATATTTTTTTATTTTATTTATTTTTTTCATTCAGTTTTATTGTTCAATTAACGACAGTTTTTTTTTTATTTAAAAAAACGTTTATTTTTTTTTTTTTTAATTGGTTAAATAATATATGCCATTGATTGCTTTTTGTTTTTTTTTTTATTTCTAGTTTTATGTAACAAAGTGTAATGAATTGTATTTTATTTTTTTTTTTGAATATATGTATTTTTTTTTCTGGTAATTTCGCTGTATTGCTTGCTAGTGTAAACTAGTGTGAGCTTCGCGTGCGAGCAGCTGTTACCAAAGTTCATCGCAAGTGTCTGAAAATGTGGGCATATGAATGAGAATTGAACAACTGGCTTGGCACATTCGCTAATGCTTAGACTTTACACTTACAGTTAAGTTCTAAGCATGCCAATAAAAAAAAGTGCTTATTGGCTAGATGATTGCAAGCACTTGACTATATTTGTTTTTATTATCTGCCTATTATTATTGAAGGTGGCTAATGTTAAGAGATATAATATATGTATATATATTCTTTATAATGTTATATATATATATTCCTTTATTTTATATATGTATATTCCTCTCTTGTTGCACAGTGTTGAAAACCAATATATGTAAGCCTTCGCTCTGCACTCTAAGCTAATCGCATTTTAACGATCCGCACTCTAATCTCTTATCTAGATTGGCTGCGATCTGGAGTGGTATTTGAAGCGTTTGACGCGTGATTTGCGACGCGGCGATGCGGCCCGCGGCGTCATCGTCAGCATCAAGGATGTGTGCGATCTGTACAATACGGACATGATAGCGAGCATAGCATTTGGATTGCGATCGTATAGCTTGCGGAATACGCAGTCTGAAATCGGTTCACATTGTCAGGACATCTTCAAGCCGAATGTGCGCCGAATCATAGACTTCTTTGTGATATTCTTTCTGCCGAAGCTGGTGCCGCTGATGCGGTCGAAGCTGTTCACGGATACGCACTCGGAGTTCCTGCGCCGCGTCATCCAATTGGTGATCGAGGAGCGCGAACGAGGCGGCGATCTGCGCAATGATCTCATCGAAATGCTGCTAACGCTCAAGAAGGAGGCCGATCTACAGCAGGACAAGACGCACTTTACGCACCACCAAGACTTTCTGGCCGCCCAGGCGGCCAGCTTCGAGGTGGCCGGCATCGAGACATGCTCCTCAACCATGTCCTTTGCCCTATACGAGCTGGCCAAGCAGCCGCTAATGCAGGAGCGGCTGCGACGCGAGATACGGCACACGTTCGACCTGGCCGCCGCCCATGGGGGCGGGCCGGGACTCAGCTATGAGCTGATTGGCGGCATGCGGTATCTGGAGATGGTGGTGGAGGAGACGCTGCGCAAGTATCCAATTGTGCCGGTGCTGGAGCGCGAATGCTCGCCGATCAACAAGAAGCGCTTCTACTCACTGCGCCCGCACGCCGAGTGCTATGCCCGGCGCGGCATGCCCGTGTTCATCTCCAACCTGGCCATACACCACGATCCGCAGGTGAGAGGCTGACCATAGCAAGCACCTGTGCGCCATATTAACCAGATGTCTTTCCAGTACTGGCCGGAGCCGGAACGCTTCGATCCGGAACGCTTCAGTGCCGAGAATAAGCCGAAGCAAACGCCCATGTCGTATCTGCCCTTCGGCGCTGGGCCCCACAATTGCATTGGCATGCACATTGGGATGCTGCAGATTAAGCTGGGCCTCATCTACTTTCTGCGCCAGCATCGGGTCGAGTTCTGTGACCGCACCGTGGACCGCATCAGTTTCGATGCCAAATTCGCGCTGCTCGCCAGCGAGCATCGCATTTACCTCAAAGTTGTTGACTGTTTATAGCGCACATCGAGCGAGCATCATCTCATGACTGGAGCAATAGAGACCCGTGGGGGGGCATCATCTACAGCATGCAGCATATCAGTACACGACATTCGACATTCGACATCCGACATCCTCTATCCGCTATACGGCATTGCATCCACATTCAAAATCCACCAGCATCACAATATTGGATGCAGCTTCCTTCCTTCTCCCTCATTCATCTAAAGGCCAGTTGCTCTCAGCTCTCAGCTCTCAGTTCGGGCCGCATTGTAAAACCATAAATATTTGGTATGCCTCAACTAAGCTTTGCTGCGCTCTATTATCATTATCTTATACATAAATATATACTATATATATATATATATATATATATATATATATATATATATATATATATATATATATATATATTTGTGAATATGAATTTTGCTCTCTCTCTCTCTCTATCTCTGCTATCTCTATCTCTGCTATGCCTCTCGCTGTCTTTATTTGCTGCTACTTAACAATAGAGCGCTTTTTTTATCTTTGCGTCATTGGCCGATAGCTTATCAATATATTTCTATATATATTGTTTATTTTTGTATTTATTTTGTATTTTTTTTTTCTATTATTATTATTATTATTATTTTTGCTTTTGTTTGGTTAAACTTTGGCTCTGGCCAGGTGGCCTGATTGCTGCTATCGGCTGCCTTTTGGCTAGCGGCACCAGACCCAGCCATCACACACCCCCCCAAACAGGCCCCGCCACAGCCATGCGAGGGTCGCTCGATGCCCATAACAAAATGAATACCATTATGTATATACAACACACACACACACATACAAATACATATATACAGACACACACACATGCACATATTTGTATATTTACTTAAAGAAAACTTGATAGAATTCTAGTTGAAAGTTCTTGTGCTTTTGCTGGAAACTGTTCTGAAGGCTGTTTTTACCTTAAAATTCACGAAGAACTGTTACTTTGAAGTTGACTAAGCTATTTTATTTTTTTAAAAATTTTTTTTACGAGTATTTACTGAAAATAAATCCACAAATAAAATAAGATATTTATATGTATGTATTTTAATAGCTGTAGAATTTTATGAAAATTTATAAAATTTTTGCAATTGCTCAAAAATATATATGTATATGTATATGTATATGTATATGTATATGTATATGTATATGTATATGTATATGTATATGTATATGTATATGTATATGTATATGTATATGTATATGTATATGTATATGTATATGTATATGTATATGTATATGTATATGTATATGTATATGTATATGTATATGTATATGTATATGTATATGTATATGTATATGTATATGTATATGTATATGTATATGTATATGTATATGTATATGTATATGTATATGTATATGTATATGTATATGTATATGTATATGTATATGTATATGTATATGTATATGTATATGTATATGTATATGTATGTATATTATATGATGTAGCATGAAATATGAATTGTTGAATTATAAACTTTTGTGGCATTTAGTTTATTTTTATGGACGGATTCGTGGAGCTGCGGTTGCCGCTGCCGCTGCCGCTGCCGCTGCCGCTGCCGCTGCCGCTGCTGCTGGTTGTGACGTGTTACGAACGGCATTGATATGCAAATACTCACACCCTTTGGTTGGGCACAAAGGGTTTGGCCGCCGTTGGCCTATAGCGGATGGCGGTGAAAAACCAAAAGGTTTTCGTGATTTCCATGGAAAAATGCACTGATTTTTCTTAGCATTTAACACACACACACACACACACAGGGGCAGCAAGCCTTTTGCGCTGGCCTCAACTCTTTGGCTGGCCCAAAAACCTTTTTGCCTATGACCAGTTTTTATTAGACCGCGAAAAATCAACAGTGGCCAGGGTGGTCAGGCCCAGTCCGTCCGTCCGTCCGTAGGCAAAGGAGCTGCGCATGTCGCTGTCTCTTTGTGCGTGTGTGTGCTAAAAGGGTTTACAACAATGTCATAAAGCAATGCGCATTCCTTTCCAGCTATGCACACACACACACACACACACACATATATATATATGTATATACTATATATATTTATTTATTTATGCATTGTTCAGTTTGTGTTGTGTGTATGTAAATTAAATAAAATTCACTTTTCACGTGAATGAAATGCGGCAAAGGCGAAAGCGAAAGAGTTGCCGCTGCCTCTGCTGCATGCCTCCTGCTCCTGTGCCGCTGCTGCCGCCGTTGCCGCCGCTGCTGCTGCTGCCTTCTGGGAATCATTTGCGCCTGGCTAAGGATGCCGCATGGCCAGCAGCTAATTTACATAAATCTACGTAAACACACTTAGATGCCAAACAAAACACGAAAAAAGGAGCAACATACACATGCCGCGCGGTTCGAGCGAGCGAGATGGCAACAGCAGCAGCAGCAGCAGCAACAGCTGTTGACGCGCTAGCAGGTTGCAGCCTGCGTGTGTGTGTGTGTGTGTGTGTGTGTGCATTAAGCCTTAATTAGACTCTGGCCGAAGTCGCAGCTCCCACGCACGTGTTAGCTGCACTTGTTGTTGCTGTTGCTGCTTAGGGGTCTCGCTGCAGTTAAATTGCATTTCAACCCGACCGGCTGATGCTTGACAGTTGCTGTTGTTACGGTTCACCATGACCAACGCCAACAATTACGTGGCCCGGTCGCCGCAATTCTATTGTCTTTCGATTTCCTGGCTGCGTTTTTATTGCTCATTTCCCACATGTTGTCGTTGCTGTTGCTGTTGTCGTTGCTGTTGCTGTTGCTGGACTCCCTTGGGCCAACTTGGCCCGGGCTAAGCCCAATGACACTTTCGGTTAGTGTCTGGAGAGCGTCGTGTAAACGTTTTGTATGGGCCAGCGGAACCATTTTAATGATCACAAATTGCCATTGAGCCGCGCTCAAGTTCAATCGCCGTTCAATCCACATGCAACGCGCCGCGGCACGCGGAGTGGGGCAAGCGGATGTTGACCTTTATCGCTTTATCGCTCACTTGGCTCACAGTGTTTTCAGCCAGTTGGCCGGCCAACGCGCACACAACAACTTGTTCCGGCCATCCTCGCCGGGCCGTAACAAACTAATGAGCGCTGTCAAAAATTCAATAAAAAATTATGCCGCAGTTAGCGCAGTTATTAATGGCTCATTCCTCCGCTTCTCTACTTCTAATAGTGATCTCTGGCAACAGCTGGGCTTTCAATAGCCCAAACAGCTCAGGTAAGCGATGACACCTGACACCCGATTTGATTCTGGAAGCTTGGCAGGTGTAACGAAATTAGTTTCCTATTAGATGATTGCCTCGCTCAGCGCGCCCCAACCCGATTTACGACTTGGCCCACATTCACAGTTTGATCAACTATTTACCAGTTTAGGCCGAAATGCCCAGAAATCGAATGGATGAAGGTAAAGCTTAGATTTCACTCTATAAACATTGAGTGAACTTGAAATATACATATGTTTTATAGTGTATGGGAGAGAGAGAGAGAGAGAGAGAGAGAGAGAGAGAGAGAGAGAGCGGGAAAGAGTCATAGAGTGAGGGAGGAATAGAGACGATGGAAGAGAGAGAACAAAATGGGCTAAAATTGGAAGAAAGAGAGAACGGTAGAGCGACATAGGCTAGGGGAGAAAGAGTTAGGGCGATAGAGAGAGTGGGAGAGAGAAGGAGAAGCAGTGACACACAAATAAAAGAAATAGAGAATGGTAGAGCGGCATAGAGTAAGGGAGAAAGAGACAGGGAGATAGAAAGGATCGGATAGATAAAGAGAGGTACAAGAGATAGTGAGAGAGACACATAGAGTAGGGGAGACATCGAGTGGGGCAAAAAGAAGTAGAGGGATTAAGAGAGAGCGAGAACGAGACAATGCAATGGCAGAAAAATAAAAGAAATCGAGATGAGCAGAAAGAGACAAAGAATAGGAGAGAGAGCGTGAGAGAGAGAGAGAGAGAGAGTGACATAAAAATGAAGGATAGAAAGAGTAAGAGAAGAGATGAGGAGAGCAAAGAAATTGTAGAGATAGAGAGAGGAATAAGGGAGATTGCATAAGAGCGAATGAGAGAGAGAGAGAGAGAGAGGGGGGGGGGGAGGGGTCGTGATGGAAAAAGAAAGAACTAAGGATTGGAGACAGAGAGAAAGAGAGCAAGAGAGAAAGAATGGAACAGAGTGTCATTCTCACACTTTCTCGCTGGTTCACTCTTTCTCTATCACTCTATCTCTTTCTGTCATCCTCTGCCTACATCTTTCTTATCCTACATCTCTCGCCAATTATAGATCCATAGTGATCAGGGAAGAAAAAAGAAAGAGAAAACGAGAAGAACTTAGAGAAATATTCTCTCATAGCACACGCTAATACCCAATCAACATTACTCTCATTAGGGGCGTCTAAAGTCGACATCCACTCTATAAGAATTACTTAACGCTTGACAGTCGAATTTTTCATAAATACCGCTACGATTTTTTAAATCTTTTCATATATCTGTACAAGTCTGATACATGTACATATATATGTATGTATCAACTGTAGATCAAATAGTTATTGGCTGTAGTAAAGCACTTGGGAATTCGTGACAGACGTCTGAAGGAACTCAAATGAGGCTGAAAATGAATCACAAATAGATGCATTGATTAATGATCTCAAATTAAGTGAGCTGCTTGACTCCCCGGCAATTTGTCTCTCAATTGGCTGCTCTGTTTCGGCTGGGCGGCTGGCCGATTGGGCGGCTGGGTGTGGCAACAATGTTCGACAGCTGCGTTTCATGTGGTCGCATGTGGGGGCGCCACTTTGATGTGTGATGGATGCAGTGGCTCCCGTGCGACCATCTGATGCCGTCAAAGATTTACGGCTATGCAAAAAGTGGCCAGATGATGATTTTTACGAGCCTCATCCGCAAGCAGCATTCATATCCGATGGAGGAGGCTGGAGGCGGCATCTGTAGCTGCATCTTATCTGTAACTGTGTGTGTGTGTGTGTGTGTGTGTGTGTGTGTGTCTGCACATCGAGGTAAACGAACTCATCCGCCTGACATAATAAAAACGGCACAAAGATCTTCTCAGATTTTTATGAATGAATGCTGAATCGTCTCATTCACATTCGCATTCTTCTTCTAGCATTCATTGTCGTAATGCGCTTAGGACGGGTTGACGGATTCTTCTCGGCTTTGGGTGCGGGCGGCGCAATTGTGACAAACACACAGATGCACAGATACACGGATAGGCAGATATAGCATAGAGATACGGATGCATATAACTTGAGACCGGGACGAGGTCCAAGGCGCATGTAAATGTAATTCAAGTAGCCGGGCGCTAGCTATCAGCGCGGCACAATCAGTGCCATTAATATGCGTATCTGTGCCGTTGCCGCTCGCTGCACTTCCGCTTCGCCTTTTCCCGGACCCATTTGGGCTACGGCTACCTGCCTCGCTGTGACACAAAAAACGTATTAGCTGCGTTTTGGGAGTTACATCATCATCATCAGCATCATCATTGAGCAGCAGCAGCATCATCAACGCAGGCCGAGCCATCCCAGAGGAAGTTCCAATTTGATACGTAAATGAACCATGGCCCCGATGCGTCCATAAAGTGTCCTGGTGTGGCCGCGTACGACTAGAGCCCCCAACCCCCCACCCCCCTTGAATAACGTTTCAAGTAGTTTTTTGTGTCTGCCTGACTGCCTGACTGCCAGCAAACCTATTTTGCATTTGGTCCACCCTAGGCCAAAGTTCTTCGGCTTTTTCTCACTTTCTTTTTTATTCTTTTGCTGCTGCTTCTTCCTTATTCTTGTTATTGTGAGCTCTGACATGGCGCTGACTGCTGGCTGTCAACTCAAATTATTATTTGATAGCCATTGCTGCGAGGGTCGCCACAGACATCAGCCACAGCCCCAAAGGTAAATTTAAATTTAGTTTCTTTTTTGCGTTTAATTGAATATTGTGGCATAATATATAAAATATAATGTAATAGATTGTTTCGAGAATTTTAATATAAATAAATATCTAAGAAAAGGCTAAGAAATAAGTTGAAAATTTTTAATTTTAAAAATATATAGTTTTTATTTCGAACTGACAGCTTTTTGATAGATTTATTTGATTTGATTGATTTTTTAAATAATTAATTATTTTTATTATTATGACAAGTTTTATTAATTAAATTTTTTAAAATATTGGCTGATACGACGCACAGAAAATATTCAATCTTTGTAGATTTGTAAAGTCAAAAATAGTTTAACAATTGCTGAAAAAATTTAAATTTATTTTATTTTTTTTTTCAGAGTTTTCTGTGAATTTACCAAAATTAGTTGCCATAAAATATGATTTAAAATAAATAAAAGTTATTTTCTTTTAGCTAAGCATTTCACATTTTAATATATATAAATTTCAATAAACTTGTAAATAAATATATGTTTTTTTTTTTTTTTTAATATTATATTAATTTTGCTATATCATTAAATATAACATTATTTAGGAAAAAAGAAACATTTCTGCTTTTTCCCTATAATTTGACTTTCTAAATCTCTTCTCTGTATTTTAAATATTTTAATATAATAAATAATATTTTATTTTTGCCTTAAATATTTTTTTTTTTTTTTTTAATATTTTTGTTTGCTCAATATTTACCAGCCTTCTGAAGCCACTGAGCACACCTCGCTGGATTGCTATTTTTTTTTGTATATAATATTGTGCCATGATATTTCCCCTCGCTTTGTAGCCCACCCCCCACCCCCCTCTAGTGTGTAGCTTAAATCGTCTGTTTACATTAAATGCATAAATTATGCAATAGTTGTTTTTTTTTGTCTTCTTCTTCTTGTAGTCATAAATTCGCTTTGATTTCGCTGCTGGATGCTGACTGAAGTGGCAATTGTCAAATGCATAAAATATGCCCAAACGAATCTACATATATTTGTTTTGACACTGACAGAGAGCGAGCAGGAGCGAGAGATATAGTGTGTGAGCGAGAGAGGGAGGGTGAGCGAGGCTTTTTTTTTTTGTTTTTGTTATTTAATTCGGCTTTGTATGCATTTCACTTTGAGCATTTCATGCGACGATTTTCCACAATTTTCATGCTTTTCCCATTTATAGCATAATGATAATGTCTGCTGTTTTGGGTCATTTACTATGTCGACTTGCAACCCCCTGGCGCAGAGCTCTCCGCTGCAACTCCCGCCCGCCCGTCCGTCCGTCCGTCTGTCAGTGTCTCTTACCTATACGTGACAAAGAGCAAACCCACCCCGTAGCTAAATATATAGATATATGTATATACATGGGTATTATATACGTGTGATACTAGAGATTGTTTCTCATTTCACGTATTTTGATTCGAGTGTGATGCGTCGCAATACGTTGTCCAACACTACTTAGTTGTGTAATGCGCCCATCTCTGTTCCAGACTCGATCCAATGGACATTAATAATGCCTCAGTTCAGTTGATGAGTGAGAAAATGGCAGAGTTTTGTGGAAAACACTTTTTTGAGCAGCCTTTTAGTCTAGCTATGGGAAAGTGAAATTACGAGGCTTTTTCATATATTTGCATAATTTAATTTTAAATTATATATTTTTTTTTTGTATAATTTTGTAAATAAATAATTTGTAATTTTTTAATATTTATAAAACTATTGACTACCTACAAAATTATATTACATGAATCATAGTTCATAGTATCAACAGCAAGGCGAGTATTGTAGATAAATACATTTGTTTACATAATATGAAGAGTATTAAAAAAAAAAAAATAAAAATAAAAAAAATTTACAATAAATAAAAATAAAAATAAAAAATAAATAAAAATAAAAAATAAATAAAAATAAAAAAAATAAAATTAAAATAAAATAAGTACCGAGCTTACCCTTTTTCTACATTTTTACATTCATTTGTATCTACATATTATAATATTCCGAAAAAAATAAATAAATGATGACTCTGTAGAGTAGATCAACAGTATTATTAAATACATTAAATCGTTTAATTTAAAGTTATTGCCATAAAACAGAGGAGGATATATTCTTTCCCTATTTTTCACTCCTCTAGTTAACATAGATGTTTTATTTTTGGCTAATACTTAGGAATATGCAATAATGTAATGTAATTGAAGGTCTAAGGCTTGAAACTATGGACTATATATGATATAGATTTTTTGTACCTCGACTCTAGTACTGTAATTAATTGTCAATAGTATTTCCCCATAGACCACGCCCCTTAATAATAATAATAAGATAATAGAGTACATAAATTACAAATTCTAAAGTCGTCACTCTTCAATAAAAGGCAAATGTTTTGAATTCATATGTTTTGCATGCACGGACGGAACAAATATACTCTTTTCATTTCATGAAGGAGTATAGAAATGTTTACAATTACAGCTCTAGCTACAAAACGAATATACAAATGTTGCCAAACTTTTAGAATTGGTTTTGTCATATTTTTCGTCTCAAAGTAGGCCTTTGAAACGATGTCGTCGAAGGCAGGAGACCTAAGCGTTGTTTCAGCTTCAGGAGCTCAGTACATTTCTAAACTTTCCAGTGTTCGGACATACGTAGTTTTAATATTAACAGCCTACTTTAGAATTTGTTTGTTTCGGCTAAAAATAAAAATCATTTTTCCATAAACCAAAATTCGTAGTAATATTTATAAATATATTTATATATGTTAGATATATATATATATAGATTATTTAAAATATTTAAAGTGGTTAAACATATTTCGTAAAACTTGAGGGAAAAGATGGCCTTCTTTAGAAATAAGCCTTACGCGCTGAAGCAGTTTGTTTCAATGAAAATTTGTAAGTACGAAGCGAATGACATTTGACATTAAAAAATAATAAAAGAAGAAGAAGAAAAAAAGAAAAAATGAAGAAAAAATGTAATGTTTTACATATCTTTAGGTACTTCTGATACGATGTGGCATCGCAATAAGTCATTCCATCACATATTGCCAAAGTTTCCGTTTCCCAGTGGCGAGACATTGTCACGACATCAGTTGGTGAAGCCACGCCAGCCGCCGATTTCTTCCGACTCGATGTCGAATGGATCGACGAAATCGAAGTCTCAAAAGAAGCAAGTCGACTTTCTGCGCGACGACCTTGACGACGAGGAGGAGGCGGTCGCCGCCGTGAAGCTGCCCAGCGAGCATCAGCTGGTTGCCACGCCGTCGAAGCAGCTGGCGGAGAAGGTCGACAGCAGCTGGAAATTGAAGAGCATGTCGGAAATGAAGGCCGCTAGCAGCCATAGCATCTTGTTGGCTGAGAAAACGTCTAGCGCCAGCGCCAGCAGCTTGGCCCATAGCAAACGGGAACAGCAGCAGCAGCAGCAGCAGCAGCAGCAGCAGCAGCAACAACAGCAGCCGACAACGCCGCCGCCGCCGCCGCCGCAGCAGCAACAGCAGCAGCATCAGCATCAGCAGCACAAACAGCTTGAGGAGCTGCAACAGCAACAGCAACAGCAGCAGAATCAAAATCAAATTCAAAATCAGCAACAGCGAAAGCTATGCCCGCAGGATACGTATTTTGAGCGGGTCAAAATTCAAAAAAATGAGAGCATGCAAAAGTCGCAGGATAATGCAAAGCATAATGACAAGAAGGTGAAGGTGCATTCGGAGAATGTGAAGGTGCATCAGCGTATACACAAGCTGATGCAGCTACAGCAGCAGATGGATGATACAGAGCCGACACCGTTTACCCCACAGAAGCTACGAAATTATCAGTTTGGCCAGTCGAGACACCGGCGATCGGGTGTGCATAACTTTGATGATTTGCGTCCACCGAGGCCGTCCACATACACACATCCCGTATATAGTTGTCGGGTCAAGCAGGCGCCATCGGAGACCCAGGCGTACACACCAGCGCACAAGGACTCGGACAATGGGGATATATTTGCCAAATCGAGGGCCCAAGCCATCATGATGCGCCAGAGTAAATCGGAGCAATTCAAACCGAAACGGTCTGCCAGATCCAATGGCGTAGAGTCTGCCATGTACAGGCTATGCAAGGGATTGCTACGAAATGTTAACTCTAAATATTGATGGACGGACGAACATTGGCAGCAGCATCCTTGACCGAGTCGCTGACCAGGTGCGACATATTTTGCTCATGCATATCCATGTGCCACTGTGCCACTGTCCCACTGTTCCACTGTGCCACCCACCCACTGTTCATTCACTTTTCATTGTTGTGCGACATTTGCTAGCAAAGCATATTCGGTTAACTAGTCACATGTCTTCAAATTCATACAAGGCAGAGTTTCCATTGCTCTATTTTTCTCAAAATTGACCGAGATCGTAGTTACATATGAAGAAAAACTAAATAAATGGTGAAACTTTATGCCAGCTGCAGTTTTGTTTAGCAATCGCACGCATGTTGCATGCCATGCATAGATGCAAGCATACGCGCATACATGCCACGCTTAGCTGCATACATATTTGCATGCGAATATGCATATGCACTTGCTTACATTTTTGCATGCATATGTAGACGTAATATGCAAACATGCATACATGCATGCATCCTTGCACACATTCATAGACACAGACAAGCGTACATATGCATACATGCACATGTACAAATACACACATACTTACATATAACTGGTAAACTTGCTTGCATACATGCATACATACAATAAGATTGCATACATGCATACTTGCAAAAATGCATATACATACATACATATGTGCACATTCAGCTATACATATTTCCACACATAAACGCATTTGCATGCATGCAAACGTACATGTACCCATTAATAGATTCATACATACATGCATACATACGAGTAGGCATGCATGTGTATAAATAAATACATACATGCACATGTACATTTAAATATGCATACATATATATATATGAATATACACACATGCATACATGCTTACATGCGTACATATACACATACATATAGCATGCATACTGGCTTGCACACATGCATACATGCATAGACAATTGCACATGTACGACATGCAGCATGTCAAACTTGCTTGCATACATGTAACATGCATACTAGCTAGCACACATGCATGCATGCATAGACAATTGCACATGTATGACATGCAGCATGTCAAACTTGCTTGCATACATGCATACTTGCCTACATATACTTATGTAGGTATGTATAAGAGTATGCATGCACGCATGCAAACATTCACTCGTGCATATGCAACTGCATATGTGCTTACATATAACTGCAACTTTGTACATGTAAAACACTTGCAAAAGTGCATGCATACATTTATATAAGCCTATATACACATGTATATGTAAGCCAGCACACATGTTATACATATGCATGTATATAAGGAAAACATCGATTATAATCGAAAGTTATCGAAAATAAGAGATTGGCGCTGCATACATCTGCATGCATATCGATATGCCTAATAGCCTATTTACATACATACATATATCTACATAAACTACGCCCAGAATATCTTTGCTGTTTTTTTTTGTTTGTTTTTTTTTTTTTTTACCTGCGACACACCTTGGGTAGGTCAATAACAGTTTTAGTCTTGCATTTGATCCTTGACAGAGCAACGGATAATTGAATCAGTGAAGCAGCTCGCAGACGGGCTGCAAATAATGCGCAACTCGAATGATTGGAATACGAGTCTGAAATTTTGGGCACACACCCCGCACTTACGCAAGTATCGATGACAATGCAACACAACGGAGTGTGTGTGTGAGAGAGAGAGAGAGAGAGAGAGGGGAGAGTGAGACATGCTGGTGTGTTTGGAAAATCCTTCTGCCGTTTGACATGTCAGCCAATCTAACGCGTCAAATGACCTCGGCTAAGCCAAAGGCAAAGGCAAAGGCAAGGCAGCAACCCTTAACAAGGCTCACACACACATACACACGCACACACACACACACGTCTAGTGGATCTGTCGAGAGATCGGGGCCATATAATTAGTGTAATTACCTCAACAGCCTACTAAATTCGAGAAAAATGCAAACAAAAATTAAGAAATCACAACATTTATATCCCCCCCTGTCAACGAGGCAATGAGGCAAGGCTGCTGCTCTAGCTGCAACAAAAGCCACACTGAAACTCTATGCTCAATCAATGAGTGTGTGCGTCTGCGTGTGTATGTTGGGACCCTTTTATGGCCAACTGGTAAACAATTGAGCTGAACGGACAGCAGCGCTAGAGTCTAATGACAGGGTGGATTGCAATTTTACGTTTTATAATCACGCTCAGTGCCCGGACGGGCGAGTGAAATACGAAAAAGATTTTCGCAGTTTGTTGCATTGTTAGCGACGAGGGCTGTCAAGATCCGTTATAAATTGCAGTGGCTGCTGCCACTTCCGCCTCAAGTCCCGGCTAATTGTGCCGTCGACGTTTTCGCATTCGCAATGATTAGCCAAAAAAGATGACCGAGCAAGAGCGAGAGCGAGAGCGAGAGAAAAGTGTTATGAAAACATTGCAAGTTGGAGAAAAGCCAACTCATTAGGCCATGCCTAACCCGAATGATGTTAGCCACATTCCAGCGAAGACCACCTAACACACATAAATGCCAAAATGCTTATCATGCTGTGTTCTGTCTGTGTTCGGCATGTTTATTAGGCCCCATTGTCTGTCGCCTGGTTACGCGCTTACACGGAATTCCGTCGGCGTCGGCCCTTTGATTACCCTTTTGCCAAAAACGAAAATATTTTGGCTACTGTTCGACACAAACATAATTAACGCCTAATGATAATATTTCCATCCAAGCACTAGGCCAAGAACAAAGCGAAAATGCCGAATCTCTATACGCCAGGGAATACCCCTAGTTTCCTACGTCTTCTTATTCACGCTGTTTCTGTTTCTGTTTTGTTATTTTCTTCTTCTTTTGGTTCGAGTTTTGTTTTTTAAACAATTGCAAATTGTTTGCGACTTTTTGCTGGAAGCACATTAATTGAAAATTTGCTTAGCTGTTGTCGTTTCGAGAAGATTTTAAAAATTGCATTTAGAAAAATGTATTTTATTTTTTTGATGAAATACATTTTTCGAAATTTAACTCTTGATATTAAGTAATTTAATATGTATGTATGTAAATATATATATATATATATTTTTTAGATGCATAGGGCATTCCCATATCGAGTACTTATCTCAGGATAAGAAAGAGATTTTAGGTTATTTTTTACGATTTTAGGTTTTAGGTAATATAAAATACATCTGAGGTGATAATTTTTTTAGGAGATCATTCATTAAAATGTATCCAAAATACTCTCGATATAAGTTAAACTAGTAGTAGTTAGAGCGACACTACTCTATATGCTACTATTATATTATTATATTATATATAAAAACTGCAAAGTTCGCCCATCTATAGCAGATTAGGCAGTTAGTGTATGATCCAATATACATATGATGTAGTATATACATATTTAATATCTGATCTATCATATGTTATGGTATAAGATATGTCATTATATACTATATAAAATGATCCAAAAATGTAGTACCTTTTTTTATAGTGTTTATGCGAAGGTATTTTAAAATCGTATACCTAAGTTCGATTTAGAATATTTTTGTGATATTATCATGTCCACTGGGAATTTAGGAAACATTTAAAGGTATCTATTCATTTCGAACAGATTTTTTGCTTAGTTTTGAATTTTTTACTATGTAAAAATAATGGCGCAAAGTATCTGTATCAAGATCCTGATTTCCCAAACCTAAGATCTCATATGATTCCTATGATCTCCTATGACGATTTCTTGTGAGAAGCTGAAGCGGAGAATAATATCAGGATGACCGTAGCGTGCTATGAAAGCATTGGACAAGAGGATCAGATATATAATATAATATATATATATAAAGCTGACCAAATGGATATGATCCTGACAAAATAGCTAAAAACTAAATTAAAAATAAACTAACTAAAGATAAATATTAATAAAAATAATAATTAAATAAAAGCATTTGTAATACTCTTGAAACACGCCTCAGCAAATAAAAATTTCTGCTGACATTTCTTCAACACAATAAAAAGCAAAATTAGCTGCCCGAAACCTAACCAAAAGGCCGAAATTTGTGACGTCTTCTTGGCCAGTTTTCGTGTTGCATAATCTGCGCTGCGATCCCTATCATAAATTGGCCATAAACATTTTTTTGCCTTGCTTTTTTTTTAGGAAAACAAATCTGGTAAACAAAGCAACTCGAGCTAAAAAAAAGTACAGAAGGAAACTAAAAATTAAAAAAATGATGCAAATGACGGTCGTAGGATTTTCTTTTTTTTTGTTTTTTTTTTTTTTTTTTGCGAAATCTACGAGGATTTTCTATTGATGCCATTTTTTCGCTATATATTTTTTTTTTGCATTTTTTACGTTCGCGTTTTATGCAATTTTGTTGCGTGTGCGTTTTTTGTTTTTATATGTATTTTTTTCGCTCGTCCTTTATGGCCCGAACGCGCAGCGCCCTTTGTGCCAGCCCTTTGTGCGGCTGTCCTTTTTTTGCGTCTAGTTTTATGAGCCAGTGGAACTTCTAGTTGCGTGCAGTTTTCTATATTATTTTCATTTTTTGATGAATTCGCGACTTTGTTGTTTCGTTTTTCGTTTTTCGCTTTTTCAGATTTGTAGTTTTTTAGGCTGACACGCGGCGGCGTTGGCCAGTTCGCGGAACGAGCGCGACTGCCACTTTATGGCTTGCGTAATATGGCAGGGCTGTCAGGCTGTCAGGCTGTCAGGCTGCCAGGATCAGCAGCGGCGTTCGCTGTAACTATTATCGAGGCAAGCCTGGGAGGTAGAGACTCAGCCAGCAGCAGCAGCAGCAGCGGCAGCTGGACCTTGTCCAGCACACACACACACACAAACACACACGCACACACACACACGCTCTACAATTGGCACTCCAGTTCTTAGCTTCCGGGGTGGCCTCAGGCTGCTGCTGCTGCTCATCTATTGACTTTGTGTCAAATTGAGTTATTCAAATGTCAGAGCACACACTCACACACACACACACACACACCTAGCACGCACATGGGCACATTTTGATAATGCGCTTGGGTACATAATTCTCAATTGATATCCTGTTGCGTTGTTTTTACAAAATATTTACCTTTCTCATAATTGAAGTGTCTGTGCGGAGTGACGTGCCACATCCTTTAGCAGCCTGGCGTGCAATTTTTGAGCCATTTGTGCATGCTCCGCTACAGCTCCCTCTCCCTTCCTCCCGCTCGCTCGCTCTCTCGCTCACTCTGTCTGCTCCTGCCTTTTCACGCTTCGCCGCACGCCGTACTCTGCTGCTGCTGCTGCTGCTGCTGCTGCCCCGCGGCCCTGTGGCAAATGGCCTCCAGCATCTCTCGCACAGCGGACGCACTGCGCCCTGCTGCCTCAGCCTCAGTCTAAGCCTCAGCTTCAGCTCTGCTGCTGCTGCTGCTGCTGATTATGTTGTCGCCGTTGAGTCGAGTGCGCTGCACTTGCTGCACGGCCAGATCTCCCGTCGTTTGACCCCGTAAATGAGAAACGCTTCTTGCCTTTGACTCAATTCCATTCAGAAAAAAAGCAGCAAAGAAAAATAAAATGAAATGCAAAAAATAAGTCAAAAAAAAAAAAAAAAAAAAGAAGAGCAAGAGGAAGAGATATTTGCACTAATTGTTCTCATTAGGTTTCGAGCCGAACTCAATGAAGTCGTGAAGTTGCTTTGTCACCTGCCATTGGTGCTCCTGCGGCTCCTGCTGCTGCCGCTGGTTGAATGGACCACAGGCCACTTGAGGGTCGCTGGCTGTACACATTGCCAAAACAGAAGAGAGCAAAAACCAACTGGGTGGCATGCAACAATGCTTGCCACACTTTGTCAACGATTGCATTTCATTGCAACTGTCAATATTCCAGCTATGAAGACATCAATATGCCAGATGCTCAGCCAGTCAATGCATCAATGAATGCTCCTTCAAGGAAACCAACTGCCACAACAACTGACAATATACATACATAGATATAGATGAGTACATCTAGCTCAAAATGTATTTATATCATTTTAGATTATAGTACAGACTATTATAATTAATCTCTAGCAGAATGAAGGATCTAGAAAATTTATTTGCTAAATACTTAAATCACATGGGATGAGATCAGATGAGATCAAATCACTTCAGTTCAGTTCAGTTGAGTCGAGTTCGCTCAGTTCAGGCAGCAAAATAAAATGCGAAAGATGCCACATATCATATCTAGTCAAGAGTTTAAAGATTCTATATCATTTCAAAGCCGGAAGCCTCACTCACATGCTCTACTTTAAGCTGGTTTAAATTTAATATCAACCAAAATTACTAAATAATTAAATAAATAAATATATTTTCTGGCATTCAGCCTGTTTTTGACTAGAATAATATTATTTCTTTTAATTTCAAAATATTTCTAGCCGTATATATCATATATGTATATATAATAAACAGTTCACACAAAAATATTTGAATGACAATCAAATCTTACAAATCTATCGAAAATACTTGATAGTAAACATCTAAAAAAATAAAAATAAATAATAATAATAAATAAATAACAAAATACTAAAAATAAATAGAAAAATTAATAAATAAATAAAAAATAAATTTATTCGAAAATACTAGCTAGTAAAGTTCAAAAGATCTTTTATCAGAGTTAGGTGAAAATCTAAAAAAAAAAATTAATCAATAAATTATATAAAAATATTTAAAAATATTAAAAAGAAATGAAATAAGTAAATAAATAATTAATATAAAAAATCTCTGAGTACAAATTGGTACGCCAATTTAATATGCAATTTGCAAAAAGGTACATCATAAAAAAATCAGATAAAACTAGTTTAATCATAAGAAGATATGCAAAATGATGTGAATATTTTTTTTTAATATTAATTTTTGCATTAAAAAAAAAATATATATGAAATTCAGTTCAGTTTTTCTATTATCCATGTATTTTTACGCCATTCATGAGTTTATAGATTAGAGCAAAACAAATTTACTACTAAAACAATTAAGCAGGCCACTCAGAAAAAGTAAAAAAAAAAATTAACAGACTAATACTAAATTTATTAGTTATTAAAATGAATAATCTCAAAGAATATTTCAAGAATTATAAATTGATTAAATAAAGAAATCAAAGACCTAATGGGCCTGCAAGGCAATGAAAAGTTACGAAAAAAATCTGTATAAAAATATAACGTTGCCTTATCAAGAAGAACAAATCGGATCTTTCTTTACGAGAGTAATATAATCAGATATTCGTAAGTAATCACTATAAACCTCTGTCATTTGAATCTCGAGAATATCGAAAGGGTTTGACGCTGCCTCAGGCTAGCCATTTATATTCATAGCTCAAGTTTTGGCTTGGCTCGGCTCGGCTGTTGCTGGCTGGCATAAGTCGGGTCATAATCCGGCATTTGGTAAATCTGTTCCACATATTGGGGCTAATCCGCAGCGCAAATTAAGTGATCGAGCATTTGAAGCGAACTGATTCGCACTGCCAATGAAACATTGCGAAACGAGAGGCAAAAGCCAAAGCCAGAGCCAAAAGTTTTGCCAGGGCTCAGACGAGCCAGCGCATGGCCACATATCTGAAAATCAAATAGATAAATTGCGGGTATTTGGAAATACGTATGCAGACACGGCTAGAGACACGTGCACGCCGCTCTGAGTCGCCGAGCCAGAGCCAGCTCTCAGACCGGTCGCACTCCCGCCCTCTCCCAGTCCGATTCAACCCTTTCGAGGCACAAATAAATTGGCATTATTAAGCTTGCGCTTGCAGGGCTCAGGCAAAAATTGATTATGGACACGGGGAAAAAAGCGCATTAGGCGATGGTTTTATGTGAGCTGATTTTTATGCCTCCCGGGGCAGGAGCGGAGGGGGGCGACACATGTTAAGGTTGCGCCTTGTCCTTGAAAGTCCTCAAACAGCCACCCCGAACGAAGGCGGCTGGCGAAAGTTCTCTGGGCAACTGCGAAAATTAATTTAATTTAGTATAAAACAAAAGTCTGGCTGAGTTTAAAGTGCCTAACGTCTTTAGTCTAATCAAACTGAATTATTAACGCAGGTGCCAGCCAAAGATGCTAACTGCATGGGAGTGAGATCCATGGATTTGACTCATAGTACTCGATATAGTAATGGTTCCAGGTACCTCAATATAGAGATCCTTTGTACATTCATATTCGTATTCATATTCATATTAATAATCGTATTCATATTCATATTCATATTAATATTCATATTCATATTAATATTCATATTCATATTCATATTCATATTAATATTCATATTCATATTAATATTCATATTCATATTCATATTCATATTCATATCATATTCATATTCATATTCATATTCATATTCATATTCATATTCATATTCATATTCATATTCATATTCATATTCATATTCATATTCATATTCATATTCATATTCATATTCATATTCATATTCATATTCATATTCATATTCATATTCATATTCATATTCATATTCATATTCATATTCATATTCATATTCATATTCATATTCATATTCATATTCATATTCATATTCATATTCATATTCATATTCATATTCATATTCATATTCATATTCATATTCATATTCATATTCATATTCATATTCATATTCATATTCATATTCATATTCATATTCATATTCATATTCATATTCATATTCATATTCATATTCATATTCATATTCATATTCATATTCATATTCATATTCATATTCATATTCATATTCATATTCATATTCATATTCATATTCATATTCATATTCATATTCATATTCATATTCATATTCATATTCATATTCATATTCATATTCATATTCATATTCATATTCATATTCATATTCATATTCATATTCATATTCATATTCATATTCATATTCATATTCATATTCATATTCATTTTCATTTCCATTTTCATATTAATATTCATATTCATATTCATATTCATATTCACATTCCCATTCTGTCGAAAGGCCAAAGAGTATGGAGTCCGTGTTCATCAAGTTTTTGTCACTTGCGGCACTTGCAACACATGCAACGTATGCAACGTGCAACGTGCAACAGCCTTGGTCAAGGTGAGATGGCGGATTAGTGGCACAAGCAGAAGAGGAGGCAAGGCGCGTCTAAAGTCAGTTAATTATAACTAAACCCGTTTAGTATAGTCGAGTCGTTGCCTTCGAGCGAAACAACAAACGCCCCTCGCACGTTCCGCATTGTGGACGGGGGCGTGGCCGGCAGGCAGCTTAGCAGGCGATGCGAGCAAATGTTAATTATCAACTTTGGATAGCGGAACCAAAGTAAGCCACACTTTCCGGAAAATCGGAAAAACTAACCAGTGCTCTAGCCGCTGTCGCTGCCTCGCTGCCTTGGCGATTCGCGCTAAGCCAACTGTCCGTCGGGATGAGCCGAAAAAGTCAAAGGATTAATGCGCGGATCAGTGACCCAGCTCGCCTCCGGGTAAAGGGGTGTCGCTTGTTTTCAAAATAAACAAATTGCGAACGCACCGGCGACGATTCGAACTCGAACGCGAACGTGAACGTGAACGCGAATGCCAGCTCAAATTGTCACGGGGAGTGTGAGTGTGAGTGTGAGTGTCACTGTGACTGAGCCGACGCCCACCAGAGTTCGATAGATCTTTAGCCTTGTGAGCGACCGCGAGCGTCTCTTAATTGCCTGCAACTAATTATGAATAGAATGTGCCCGAGGCCTAAAAGGATTGGGAAAAGGAGTGATCCAGGCAGCAGGCAGACCGGAGTAGTCAGAGCTGTCCGGCTGTCCGGCTGTCTGGCTGTCTGGCTGTCTAGCTGCACGGCAGTCTGGCAATCGGGGCCAGAGTCAGGCAGGCGAAGATACGATACTACTGTTTGCCCTTGCCGCGATTGTCGTCATTGTTGTTTGCAATTGTCATTTTATAGATGATGCCATTGTTCGGCTCGGCCAGCTCTTTTCAATCCGCCCACCGCCGCACCCGCACCCGTAAAACTCGGCCGGATTAGTGGGTATGGAATCTAGCTGCTTGGCAAAAGGATTAAAACGAAATTAGTTGAGTGCAGAGCCTAGGCCATATATGTCTGTATGTATGGAAGAGGGAAGAGGGTAATATAGCAGTAGCTCAAGATGAATATATAACACATACATACATATATATCATGTACATAAAGAAGGTAATGTGTATATAGCAGGGTATACATACATTTATTTTGGATTTTTTTTTGTGGTTTCTATAGCTTTAAAGTTATTTATACTAGTCATTGAAAGTTATAAATTATGAATATTCTTTATGCAGAAATCCTAGTGTTTTCATGGCAGAAAAAAGTCCATTTACATGGGAGCAATTTGATATATCTGAGTTTAAGAGATCCAAAAGAACAAGAGCGCAAAAACAATTTTATTTTAAGCATCTAAATAATTCAGCTAGAGTATTTTAGCTGTTAAAAAAATAAAATATAAAATAAATTGAAGTAAATTATATATAGATTATACATATGTTTAAATTGAATTGAGAGAGACTTATCTAACCGTAAGAAGTGGCGGAAGTTTTCAGATGCTTCAGTCTAGTTTTTCTCTAGCTCTGTGTACACATGCACTATATGTAGAAGGCAAGTATTTGAGATATATCTCTAATCCTAATCCTAAGTCTATGACTGATAGTAATTCTTTATAAATATTACCTTAAGGCAGCACATTAATATATTCGTAGATATTAAGGATAAATTAGACAATATATTGTAAAAGTTAAAAAATTGATTCAAATTTTTGGCCGAGAATATGTATATATATATATATATATATATATATTTTTTTATTTTTTTATAGTATATATATATATATCTTTATACAATATTTTTGTTTTTGTTAATTTTGTATTTTTTTTTTTAAATCTCTTATTACTGTTTTCTCTTTCTTCTTTTTGTCATCTTTTGTCTTATTTATCAGAATTATATTTCAATATTTTTTGCTATTTTTCTTTTGAATTATATTCACTGTATTCATTTAATCTTCACTCTAGCACTTACATTGCCTGCTGGGTATATTGTAGTCGAGCATATTTTCGTATAGCTGCAGTTATTTCGAAATGCAATTGGCCTGTGTGGCGCGTACATTTTCCCATTCGGCATTTCATATTTAATTTATTTTTGCTATTATTATTAAATGTTGCGCTTGCCGGGAAAATGCCGCGTAATACCCCTAGAAACCAGTAGCCGCTGCCTAAGCCGAAAAATACCAAAAATTCGTGCGACGAGTGTCAAATTAATTAAAATGTCAGCAAAATATGTTCAATTGTTGTTTGTTCTCCCGCTGGTTTTTGGGAGATGGATGACAGTTGCCTCGCTCTCTCTTGCCTCTCCTGCGCAGCGCCTCGCCTCGCCACGGCTTTTGGGCTAACTGTCAAACTGCATTGACAATATTGGCATTTTGCAGGCAGATACAGATACAGATAGGCGGACGGTATATACAGGAAGAGCCCCTGCCCTAAGCAGCCGGACGTACGACCGACCCCTGTCCGTGAGGTTTTCTCATTCTCCCACTCTCTCTCTATCTCTCTCACAGTTTCTGGACACCCAAATAAGACCCATTGCGTTGTCATATTTTCAATTTCGTTATTCGCACGGGCTGCTGTGCGTGTGCTACCCGCTCTCGACCCGCTGTACGCTCTGTCCGCACCGTCCGCTCGTAATCTCATGCGTTATATACAGGCTGTAACCCCCCCATCAATAGTTTTGAGGGTTGCCGTTAATGTGCGTTTGACATTTGTGAAATGAGAATCTGGGCAAATGATTCGGATTTATAGCAAATTTGTCGACCGATTTATGTCGATTTACATGAGTGCCAAATGCCAAGTGGCCACTCGAGGACGCCAGCCAATGGCAACAACAGCGACGACAGCGGCGACAGCGGCGACAGGAGGTCCTTTTTGTATTGTCAGCTGAGGCTGAGCAGTCAACGGCTCACAAAGTTACCAAATTGTGGGCCAACAAACGGTTTTCACATACGTCACGTCACGAGTCTTCGGCTCAGTGAACAAACAAATGCAACTTGAAGTTAAATTAACTCGAAAGCTTCGAGTGCTAGCACAAGGGGCTATATTTTGGAGTGGCATACACATACGTGAATATCGTATGTATCCAGATGTAATAAGTAAGACCAATTTCGAAACATATGAATTTAGATAGTATGTAAATCAGTGCAGAGTACATAAGAGCATAAGTATATTCATTTATTTTCATTTACATTTGAAATCAAATAAATTAGTTTAATCAAATATCTCAGTATTCTCTAATAAATCAATGAATATCGAATATTGATTGAGGTCGATGTATTTCGACTAGTAAATAAATTTCTATAACTCTTTCGCAAGATAATATGTTTTTAGAAATACACTAAAAATCGGTAGAGCCGGAATAATAATTTGATTTATATATCGAATACAATTAAATATAAAAATAGATGAGTTAAATAACTGAGTAGATTAATTATATAATGAACTGAATAATTTAGGTTATATATAAGAATAAATATTTTGATATATCATATCATAATCATATATTTATATTTTAAATATATTATAGATGTAGTTTCATGTATATAAATATTTAAGATAAGTTAAATATCAGAATATATTGAAAATATATCGGAACGAAATAAATTATGTATCAGAGTAGATCATAAATATATACGTTATTAAAATAGAATGCGTTTCATATCGGAATAGATAAGTTAAATATTAAAATAGAAAAGTTATATATTAGATAATATCTATTATATATAAACTATCACCATACATGTATATAACATAATAGGTAAGACATATTAGATGGAATAAACTACAAATCAGATTTAAGAACAGATAAGTTAGCTAACGGAAAAACTAATAACTTTAGAACAGAATTACATATATATTCAAATATCACACTAGATAAGCTAATGTTTTATATCATAATATTTATATTATGATATATATTTATTTATGATAATATTATATATTTCTATATGATAATATTATCTTATGGAATAAACTATAAAGAAAGTTTAAGAAAAAATAAGTTATCCAACAGAAAAAGTAAGTCATATAAAAATAGATAAGTTATATATTAGAATATAGAAAGGCTCGATCACATGCAAGCATAGACAAGTTATGCTTAAAAGTTGATAAGCTGGAAATAGACGGGATGGGACATGTGGGAGAACAGTTACTAAGCTAGCACTTTTAGTTTATAAAAGTAGCTCTATCATATATATATATATATATATATATATATCTATAGCACTGTATAAATTAAGAATATATACGAGTCTATGCTCTGAATTTGCAAAAAACCAATATACTCATTTAAGTTTAGTGAATGAGCATAATAAATTCCAGCTTCGCAGCGCCTCCTGCTGAGCGTATAACATCTCAGGGCTTGAGCAAACCAACTTAACATAATACATATATATTATATATTCCAAATATCAAGCTGCACAACAGACCAGCTGGGTTTGGCACTCTGCAAAGCCAATATACTCTTCTTTCACTTTGTGTGAGTGCAAACGGAAAAGAGTTTCTGGCCAAGTCAATTGCTTGACACTTTCTGTTTAATATGACACACGAACTGGCAAGATTTCGACTGGGTTGAGCTCGGGCTCGGGCTACGTCTATGTACGTTTAGCTAGAGTATGAGGGGGCTCTTCACTTCTTCACTTCTTCACTTGTTTTGTTTAAGCAAGCCATAAAAATTTGCAAAAAGCACAACAAGCAACAACAATGCGTCGCAACGGCGTTAAACAATGGCTCTAAAGGATGTTTCGCTCACGCTCTCACACTCACACTCTCTCCCTCTCTCTGTCTGTTGACTTGGAGTGGGTGTCTCGTCATGCTTGAGTGAATCCTTCCTGCCCGTCGCTCAGTTGTTCCGTGTTTTCGTTTATACTAAGAGAAAACAAAAATACTTCAACCGCCTTTGGAGTTTTGAACTCGGCGTCAACATTAAATAGGCAAGTGTTCATATTCGCGATTTCTTTGTGTGTGTGTGTGTGTGTGTGTGTGTGTGTTGGTGTTGGTGTTGCCTGGTTGGCTTGTTGGTTAGCTGCATTCAGCGCCGAAGGAGTTGGCTTGCTCCTGGTCTTCCTTCCACGTTGTCGGTCGCTGAATGCGCCATAAAAACGTCAACGGAATTCGCAATCGCAATCACCTTTTGTGTTGTTTGAGTGTTGCTTGTTGTTGTTACCAGTTGTTATTATTGTTGTTGTTCTTGTTGTTATTGTTGTGCAATGCAAACAAATGACAGCAGCAAGGACGTTGCTGACAAAGCCAAACGCGAAAATGTCAGCGCACAATTCAAGTGAGGGTGTTCGAGCCCTTTTTTTCGCCTTTACTTTTTCTCTATTACATATATACAAGTTAAGCGCACCCACACTAGAGTACAAGTGATTGGGGACGCTGTGTTGTGTGTTCTTGTGAATATATAACAACTTGGTGTTCGATGAAATAATATATTTTATATAATTTGGAACAATAGGTCTGAACTGTGTCTGGTCCGAATATAAACTGAACCAAATCAGGTCTACTGATCAGGTTCTCTTCTTGAATGTCTGACTGGACTCTCCAGCCTCCTTAGATTGTCGATAGTCTTAACTTACATATATATATATATATATATATATATACATATATGTATGTATGTATGTATATTTGCTTATTTATTTTGTGGAGCGGGGCTTTTTGACTTGCAGCCGGAAAGGATTATTTTGCCAAGTAAATAATTCAATGAGGATAAAACACTCAGCTGCTAGCAGCAAGTCGAACTATCTATGCTTTATGTTATATATTTAAATATATGAAAAAAAGAAATAAATAAATATTTTTACAACATAATTTTAAATGAAAGAATCACTATTCGATTTGTCAAGCATCAATTGGTAAATAAATATATATATATATATTTTTTTAAAATATATTGTTACAACTGATGTAAATAGTAATTTAGTAATTAAATTTGCAGTTTCCAACTCTAAAGCCGTTTGCCACGCCTCCAATTAGCGCAGATATATGCGCCCTATGAGCCTAAATGAGTTTTCCGATTTACCACGCCCCTAGAGAGCGGATCGGGTAGATCTCGACATTTTATAATCCGGGTGGGCGAGTATACGTTCAAAATTTCAAATCACTAGTGCCTTGCTTGCATTTGGAGAGATGGATAGCCGGACGGATAGATGAACAGACGGACGGATATTGCGGAAAACTACAATGAATGAGCATTGAAATTATAATATAATAATATAAATATAAATGTAAATATGTAATAAAAATAATATAATAATAAAAATATTATAATTAAAGGGGAATTTGAATCTAAGGTAAGGAAAAACCAGAAAACTAAAAGAATTCAAATTTTATACTGATTTCAGTTGAACAGCTTTTCATATATACTCCAAAAAATGCAATGCACATAATTGCCTACATAGTCAAGTGACTTTTGTGAGTCAGTGTACAGAGATACACAGAAAATATGCTCTGGTAAAACTCAACTCAACTCGCAATATTCAATCACGCAAAGTACACAAACAGAGCAACATTTAAATAGATGATCATTAAAATTTGTTTATATTGTATGTTCTGTTCGAATGGGCATATAGTTTGTCTACTCATCCTCCTCCTACTTCTGCTGCCCTGCTTCAGCTTCTATGTATTTATATGCTCATCAAATTGTTGAATAAACATGGCACATAAATTATACAAACAATATGCGAAATATGCAAAAGGAATCGGAACAGATCTTGAGCTGCTTTGTATATAAATTTGCATGGAGATTTTGTTCCCCAACAAATTTTGCGTTCTCTTTTTGGTTTATTGTTAATCATTTGGTTTTCATATTGCACGAGTGAAACATAAAATCAAATTGCTGAAAATGAATTGTCCAATAATTGTTAAAAATTCCTAAAAACTTCTTTTGTATAACCTTGCATTAAAATGGAAAGGAAATTAAAAATACTATAATTTGTTTTTTTTTTCTTTTTGCCTTGAGTTTCAAGTAAAATAGATATTCACAATATAAATATTCATATTCAAATATTAACAATTACGAAATTGTTTAACTACAAAACCAATATACTCATTTCACTTTCGCGAATGGGTATACTGAGGCGCTCATGTTACTTAAGCACCTGTATAACATAAACTGATCCCATCAGACCAAGACTATTCGATTCCAAAGATTTGAAATATGCTAGAGCTCAGATTTCTCTGCGCTTTCCACTTGGCTCGTTTTAACTCTTCGCTTTTCATTTGTTTTTCTTTTGGCTGCTCTTTGATTGTTTGCTTTCAACGTGTTTGACAAATAAAATGTCAAATTATGAACACAACATTGTTGTTGTTGTTGTAGGTTGATTTCTGTTGCCTTTGCTTCCTTTTGCTTTGCTTTGCGCTGTTTACTGTGGCTTGCCGTACCGTACCGTTCCGTTCCGTTCCGCTTAACCTACACGCAGCCCTCTACTCCGGTGGATGCGGGACGTGGTGGGCGCCTGCAACAACAAACAATCGCTTCCCCCGCCACGCCCACACAAATTACAAGCCAAAGCCCAATGGGCCCATGTGTCTAGGGTAAAAAATCGCGACATATTGGCAATAAACAGCAGGTGGCGCTGACATTGCAAATGAATTGCAAAAACAAAGCGACAGCGACGTGCTCCCTCGCTCTCTAGATGTTGCTATCGCTTGTTCTTTAGCTATCCATCTCCTTCTCTCTGTGATCCTGACTATTTTTACAGACGAAGTCAAATGAGAGTTGCATCAAGTAGTGCTCCAATTTGTATTGGGTAGAATTTAGAGTGTAGACACTGCATATCTCATGTGAGCTATCACTCTCTTTTCATATATCCGACTCGCTCTCTCCTATAATTTTACTATAAGAGCTACTAAGGTGACACAAAATAATAATACAGTTCTTGTTTAACCCATATCTCTATATATATTTTTTTTTATCATTTTCGCCCTTACACGTTCTATCTCCTCTATCTCTCCTCTCTCTTTTTCTCTCCACTAAATACATATATACCAAGAGACCATCTCTCTCACTCTTTCTATCTGAAGTTTTCTGCCAGACTCTAAACATATTGATAAATTAGCCAAATAATGATAACCATTTGCATGCCATTATATATCCTTCTCGCTCTCTCTGTCTTTGTATCTCTCTCCCTCTATCTTTTAATGCCCAACTATTGATCACTTTATATTTGATACAAAAATAAATATATGTAGATACAATCCATGCCCACTTCCCTTTCTCTCTCTCTATCTCTTTTTTATCTCTATAAATAAAGATATATATATATTATGTATTATGTATTATATATATAGATATAGATGAAATCACAGTCTATAAGAGCCTCTATATATCCTTTTTTCTGTCTGCCTCTCTCTTCATCTCTCCCACTGTCTCTCCCTTTATACGTCTAAATGGTGACTAATTTTGTGTTAATCCGTAGAATTGAATAGCTTTAATCACAATCTCTTTTCATATCGTTTCCTCTCGTTGCCTTACTACCTTCCCCTTTGCATAAGACTCTGCTCTAGTTCTCCGACCACTTTTTAATGAACCTTTGCTTATCTCTCTGTTCTCTCTCCCTCTGCCTTCTTTTAGCTTTCCCAGACCATACGAAAAACCAACTCTCATAAAACTCTGCTCCAGTTTTCCGACCACTTTTTAGTGCATCTTTAGTTTAGTTTTTTCTCTACCGTTTTTTTTTCTTCTTCTGTTTGTGTTCTCATTTTTAGTTTTTCCGCATAATTTTCCAGTTTTTTTCCTTCTTCTTTTTTCCGAGTCACTTTTATGGCGTTATGCAAAAAACCGAAACTAGATCTCGAGGATTAGACAGGCAGCGGGAATCGAGGTGCCATAAATGCCGACACCACCCGCCTAAATTAGTTCGAAATGCGGACGATAATCATCCTGTTCGCCATTTACATAATCCAGCGAGCCAATTTTATGAGAGCTACAGCGACAAGAAGAAGAAGAAGAAGAAAAAAACTAACAAACAAACAAAAAAATAAAGAAAAAATTCTCTGCATTTTTATTATGGCAAAAAAGAAGAAACAAAACTAGCAGAAAAAGTAGAACATCTCACAGCGGGTCGAGCGGCTCGAGCGGTTCGAGCGGTTCGAGCGGTTCGAGCGTTACAATTGTATTGCCCGAGACTGGCCCTAGGCTATTGCTCGGCCAGTCGTCCCAGGCGTTACGTAAGCGTCCTGCTTGGCCAGCGATTGTCCTTGTTTTACGATCGTCCTGCTCTCGTTTTACGCGGCTTAGGTAATTTTTAGGCCAATTTTTTGTGTGTTTTGGCCAGGATCACGCCTCCCTTCTCCGCGGCTGAATGAAGCAGGCGGTACGGGAAAAAAATGCAAATTATTACGCAAGTTCTTCCAGGAAAGTTCAAGGCAAATATGTATTTTCTTCGTCTTTTTTCTACGATTTTTTTGTAGGCCGAGAGCAAGAGCAAGAGAGAGCGAGATTTATGAGTCGGGATCGCGCTGTGCTGCGCCGCTTGACCTGATCTAGTTTCAAAATAAATATGGATAATTTTTATGATTCTTTTTTAACAAGCTCATAAAAGACGGCGCATCGATCCTCGGCTCTGTCATACATATATACAAATGCATACAAATTTTGTTTTTCAGCATAATTAATCCGAGGACTCGACACGGGATTTACCCGGAATCGATCGGGACCGCCGTTTGTCCGTGCCTTTTGTTGCCCCGATCCCGGTAGAGAGAAAAAACGCAACTGCACAAAAAACAGCACTAAAAATTGGTCAAAAAACTGGAGTAGAATTTTTATATCGGTCATTGTATCGGAGCTCTACTGTTCCCATTTGTTCTCGTCATTTTTTTGGCTTTTGGTCACAGTTTTGTGTTGTTTGTTTTTTATTTTTGCGGTCAGAGCGCAATAAATGAGGAAATTCGTTTAAGATTATTTCGAAATTGGAGTTGATATCTGGAATTTTATATGGATGTCATATTATATGAAGAGCTTTCTTCAAACTGAGCAGAAATAAGCAAAAGGAGCTAGGGCACAACTTGACCTATATATAAGTTATTCAAACAAGTCAAAAAAGTCTCTTAGGTATTCTGGTTCTTTGGAAATGGTTAATCTATACCAATGTACTTAGGGCTACTAAACTCTGTAGAATTATCAGATGTGCCCCTCTGCATGTAAGATCCCAATTCTTAACCCTATAAAGATATATGTATATGTATTCTTTTAAGAACTTATTTTTATAGATTTGTGAATGCTCCAGGGATCTTTGTGATGTTGTTTGCATATGATCTAGCTAAGGGGCGTGGCGAATCAGGAAAGAAAATCATCCCCTTAGCTCGCTAAATAAATGTTAAAATGTTTCCATATGGAAATAATATGGCCGTTCTAATATGATCCTTCTGTGTAGTACTTACACACCTATAACACTTATTGATATGGGTATTACTAGGGACGATAATAATAATAATGATATATCAATATATCAATCATAAATATCTCAATATATCACTATAAATATGTCAAAATTTTAATATATCTATATATCAATATATTAATATATAAATTAATCATTTCATCAATACAGCAATACATCAATACATCACAATATAAAGCTTTCAATATGTATATCAATATATATTTGTATGTATATGTATATGGTATATCAATTCATCAATACAAAAAATAAAAAAAAGCCTAAAAAAACATTTGCTCAAATTGTAATTTGATTGCCGTTATTTATTTCTTGTCTGGCGGCCATATGTGCTCTATATGCATAAACAGTTTATGGCCAACAACTTTTCACACCGTGCTTTATGGCCCAGTCATTTCAACCCCCCCCCCCCCCCCACAATTGTTGTTGTTGCTGTGAATAAAGTTGTTTGCTTTTATTGCACTTATTAAATGGCTTCTATTTTAAACGATAAAAGTTAATCAAGCATTTTTGGTTAAGTCAATATTTTTGTGTGTTTTTTTTTGTTTTTTAGCGGTTTTCATATATGTGGTTATGTGTGTGCGAGTGTGTGTGTGTGCGTGTGCGTGTTGACCAATAACCAACCACGGTTAACCAGACAAAAGGCCACAAAAATGCCACGAAAATCCCAAACTAAAATGCACACAAACAACAACACGCTCCGCACTTAACTAGCCAGAGAGAGAGAGAGAGAGAGAGAGCAAGAGAGAGAGAAAGATATTGAGAGAGAGAGAGCGAGAGAGTGTGGTAAAGAGTGTGAGAAATAGTATGGAGCAGACAGAGATAGACGCTGTCAAGCCACACATAGCAGGAGTGAGTGTATGAGAGAGAGAGAGAGAGAGAGAGAGAGAGGGCGAGCGAGTGAGCGTGCTCCAACTGGGCTGGAGAGCAAAAACTGCGCAGCGATGGCGCCCCACAAATATAAATACAAGGCAATTATGCATATGAGCTGACAACTTCCAGCAACCAGCAGCAGGCGGATGCTGCCACCGGCACTACCCCCAATCCCCCTCCCCCTACCCCTCCCACCACCCACACAGTGCCAGCGCCGTTGGCGACTCAACACTTGGCAAGTGTCAATAATGACTCTTTAACGCTGCGTATTTCTATACGCACGCAACGAGCCCCTCAGACCCCACCAGCCCCAACCTCATTCTCATCCTCATCTTTGTTCCTGCCTCCACACACAGGCGCGCATTCTATATCGCTCTCACTCTCGCACCCATTCCCTCTCTCTCTCTCTGTCTCGCTTTGTGCCCGCATGCGGGCGATAAAGTTACGACGACTTTGGCCAAAAAATACAAACCAACAAACCGCGTTTTGATTTGCAACCCTTAAAAAGCTCTAAGACAGCCACCGGAATAACCAGAGAAAAACCAAAAAGTGGGTGGAAAGTCGGTTACTGCCAGCCGCCGCTGACGCTGCTGCTGCCGCCACTGCTGCTGCTGCTGCTGCTGTCGCTGTCAAGCCAAAGCCAAAGCCAAACTAGTTTTGTGGCAGCCCAACTCGACAACAACAACAACAACAACCGGCAGCAGCGAATAGGGGTTGGGCGCTGCAGCGACAACCCCTTGGCGAGCTGCCGCTGTTGCTACTACTGCTAACTGTGCTTCGGCCTTTGTAAAAAAGTAACGGGAAAAATACATAGTACATTTTTTTTTTTTTTCTTACTTTTGTTTTATATGTGTGTAAAATCGTCGCTGCGACGCGACTGCGAATTTCCAAGACGACGCAGCGCCGCTGCGCTCTTCGCTCTTCGCTCTTTTGCGCCTTTCAGGCTGGCTCTCTCCGCACTGGTTGCGAATGAAACATGCAAAAAAAGCAAGAAGCAAGCGAAGAAAACGAAAAAAAGGAACTGCACAAAAAGAAAGAGTTGTCATGGAGCCAATTCCTGGAACGAGGCATTGCAGTGGCGCTGTCAAGGGGGCTTTTATAAAAGAGAGTCTATGAAGTTTCAGCAAGAAATTATTATTTATTAACACAATATGAACTGTGAATTATAACGTATATATAATGTATGTAACATTATTTATATGAAATTTAAAAATAGCATTAAATTATTTAGTTAATTATTTTATTTTTAGTGAGATTGCATTTTTGGAATCAATTATAAATATATATTATTATATTATGTAAATATAATTGCTTTCAATTATTGTAATATCTGCTATTTATTTCTTATCGCGATTATTATTATACCTATTTATTTTTTTACGATGATTGTAATTATTCCTATTTATATATTTATATATTGATTTTTTTAAATAAATTTTTCTATTTATTATTATTGTTATTTGTTTTTTATTATGAAAGTCTTTGCTGTTTTTATTAATTACAAAAAATATATTATTCGTTAATATATTTATATTTTATGATTATTTATATATATTTTTTATTATTTGTGATTTTTTACATATAGGTTTTTATTATTGTTTATTTTTTTGTGATTCTCATTTTTGTTTAATATTATTATTATTTTTATTTATATTTTTCTCTCATACTGTATGGTAATAAAAAACTCCTTCTGTGCTCTGCCCCCTTTTCTTGCCGCCTCTGGCTGCGGCCAGAAGATAAAAAAATCATTTGCAAGTGACGCTCCATCACACGCTTTCCACACTCCACATCCAGTCCTTCCTCGCTCATCGCCCATCGCCCATTCCCACTTCCAAGCTGCCTGCCCAGCGATGCCCTGCAAAGGAGCGTTGCGGCATATTGCATTTGGTCAGCGATACGTAACAAATGGAATTTCACGCCGACTGTTTTCCATTTTGCATTGCAAAAACTTCAAAATGGCCGCCAATTATATGAAATTTGATATTTTTGATGAAATCCAGTTCTCGTTGGGTAATTTTTACAAAAACAAAACAACAAAAACTGGTTCCTGTTTCCTGTCTCTTAATCGTAGATGTGGCGTATATTATCGTAGTTGTTGTTGTTGTTGTTGCTGTTGTTGTTGTTATTGTTGTTGATACTCTTATGTACATACATATATAGGGCGCAATCGTATTAAGGGCCCATCGCTGGGCTCCCAACGGATTTGCAGCTTTAATCTTTATATTGTCTATGCGCATTTCCTGGAGTGCCGCTGCGTCGAGGGGAGGGTAGGTGCCCTCGAGTGTGGAGTGTGCTCACTCATTATCTCTATCTCCCTCTCGCGCTCACATCATCTCTCTAATATTGCCATCATTATTTTTAACAATATGTATCACATGACGAAAAGCCGAAAGCCCGAAAGCCGAAAGTTGCAATGAACTTGGCCTGCGGCTAAGTGTTAAAACAGAAAACAAGGGGGTTACGAACTGCGTATATTTATAGTGCAGTATATACATATACATATATGTACATATACATATACATCTACGTATATGTATATGTATATAGTTATTTAAGGGTTTGTGAATCTGTCCCAAGAAACTTTTCTACTTTTAAGAACCTTATCGGTTGATTTTTTGGGTATAGATTTGACTTGAGTTGGGTGTCGTACGGAATCACGCCACATTCAGTACAAATCTATTTTCACTGCCTATATATAGGGCAATTTACAGGCCTGATGTAAATATCTAGAAAAATCATTTAACAGAACTATATAATTAAATAATAATATCTAAAAAGTACTCTTTTAAAAAATGTTCTTAGAATAACAATAAACAATTATACATATACCTATGTCTACATCTGCTAGGAATGGTATTGAATTTAAGATCTATTACGATATCAATCAAGAAATTCTATTATAGTATATCATAATATACAAAACATATATAATATTATATTATAAGTCCAAAATAAGAAGATTTCAAAGAGAATGTATTATTATATATAAACATATAAAATAATCTGATCTATTTATTTAATATTAGTATTTTTGTTTTCTTTATATTTCCATTAATGTTTTCCCATCTTCATTATAATTTATATGTACTTATATATTATGAAAGTCTGAATTTCTTAATTAAATTATAAAGATGCTTGTATTTAAAATTAAATATTTCTATTAAATTATATACAGTCCTTATTTTTAATATTTCTTTAACAATATAATACTTTTACTATAATAGTCTCCAAGGTATTCTATAAAAATAATTATATATATATATATATATATATATATATATATATATATATATATATATTATATATATATATATATATGTACATATCTATATTTAAAATATTTTTATTAAGTTACGAATAATAAATAAGTTCATATAAACTCATATGCATTGCCTTAACTACATACATAATTCACTGTCATTTGTCTTTCCAACAAAAAACAAAAATAAACAAACATGAGAAAACAGATTACAAACACTTTGCCTGCTCCTAATTTATCCAATGCTCATTCCCCAACAACAACTGAAAGAAGAAGAGCAACAACAACAAGCATTAAATATTTGGAACGATCTGCAGCTGTTAATTGACGCGAGCCGCCTTCACTTATGAAAGGAGAAATAGAAGGCGAGAGAGAGAGAGAGAGAAAGAAAGGGGCACGAGCAAAAAGCTATAGAACATCTACAGACACACGCACACACATACATACATACATACATACAATGTAAGCACATTCCATGAATTGGCTACAAAATGCATTTATTTGTTTGTTTGTTGTTATTGGAATTTGTAAATACAAAACAAAATACAAATTGAGCAGAGGCCTAGAGAAATTAGAAGAAGTGTACAAAGGAGGGGGGAAAGAGCATGCAGCAGTGACATGTGTCGACGTCTTTGAGAGGCTCTAGCGAGCACACAGCCGCATTGGCAGCTGAAGGCAGAGCCAAGCAGGATTGGAGGCGAGGGTACACGGCCAGCCAATGCTTGGGCGCAGCAGCAGCAGCACCAACACCAATACCAACATCAAAACACCAAGGCAGACGACATATTACACAAACTTGTGGGCACAGTTGTCGATGTTGTGGTCCCTACGTGTAACTGTTGTTTTGCTGTGTATGTGTTGTGGGAGTGTCAACGGCAGCTGCTGCTCTTGCTGCTGCTGGCATCGTAGCAGGCGTAGCAAGCGAGCTGCGAAAAAAAATGCTCATCTTCGAACTCACCACAGTTCCTCAGCTAGACTCTCAGACTCTCCAAGTAGCCACCCCAATCTGACAGCAAGGCAAAAGAAGAAAAAAACACTCAAAATAAAAATTTCCAATGGAAAGGTGGCTGACAGTGGAAGTGTGGTGATACACTCTCATTTGCAATGGGCACTCAGTCACTCTCACTCACTCACTCGCACACTAACACACGCACACACTGACTCACTCGCTTACTTGTTCGCTCTCTCGCTCGTTCGTACGCTCGTTCGTTCGCTCCGTCACGCACGGGAGAGCTCATTCATGAGAAAGAGCGAAAAAATTCAAAGGCTGCCCTCAATTTTTTGTGCTTGTTTATTTTATTTTTTCATTTGGCATTCGGTGGTTGATCCTGGCAGCGCCAGCAACGCAACAACGCAGCGGCGCAGCAGCGGGCGGCAGTGACGTCTACGTTGACTGCGGCAGTGGCAGCGCGCGCCAACCAAAACAACAAACCACAATTCACTTACAAGCGACGTTCGCGGTCGCTGCCAACTCGTCGGCCGCAGTCGTCGTTGACGTCGCGTCGCAGCATTTTAAAAATGGCTCTCAATTGCGGCGCGCTCCATCTTGCTCGCTGTTGGCGCTGGAACAGAACAGTTGAACTGCGTTGGAACTGCGCTCGCTCTGAGTTGTTTCGCAACGAGCATTTAGTGTTGCCTAGTTAGTGGCGGCATGGTGCAGCAAGCGGGGCACACGGCATTCCGGCAGCTGTTGGCTGGCAATTATTGGATCACCGATCGTCGATCGTCGATCGTCGATTAGCGGCCACTCCTTGGAGAAGGGGGCGGAGTCAGTAGCTAATAGCGTGTCGGGCGTCTCGCTCGCGCTCCATTGCAACAGCCATTGGAAACGCTTGGTCGCCTCGCACTCAGAGTGAACGGTGTGCGTGCGTCTATTTATAAACAACCCCCACAAACAACGATCGTGCGCTCAGCAGTGGTCGTGGCTCTGCTGCTTGCCACTGGTTGGCTGGCCTCAAATCTGTGGCAGCGCCCCCTTCTCCAACGTGTGTGCATGTGTGTGTGTGTGTGTGAGTGAGGGCTGGGCCCGATCGCATCGTTCCAGTTGCTCGCACTGCGTTCACGCGCTTCCACTCGTTTGGTCGACTGTCGCGATCGAGAAGAGGGAAAAAAGGAACGGTTTGTTGTTTTCTTTTTTTTACAGTGCGGTAAATTAATGATTTTGCATTGGCAATGGAAACCGGAATTGTATAGGAAATAATGTGAAATATTTGGATTAATAAAGATGAACTAAAATATGAAAACAATAAAATACGAATTTCTTAATATTCTAGGCATGTTTTTTTTTCAGTTATGTATATGTATTCACTATATACCAAATGATCTTTCGCTTTAACCGTTAGGGCCAGAACGATTCCCGTTATCGGTTAGCGGTTGCCGGCTACAGGTTGAGGCTTACCTGTGAAGGTGATCTACTGCCTGGCGGCTCAGATCGCCGCGGATCTGTCGGTTGCTTGTGGGGCGGCTAATCGCCCAAAATATTTGCTGGGCGTGCTGGATAATCCAGGCGATTGACTTTCATAAGTAAAGGATTAAGAGGGAGTGCGGCGCTCGCGATTTCTGATCCGCGATCCGAATGTGGTTTGTCTACCTGTCGAGGCCCGCGGACAGGCAGTGGGTGGCTACCTGATTGCGAAAATGATTTTTATGCCAGGGGCTTTGAGCCACAAGAACGAGAAAAAACGATCGTAAAAAAAGGGTGGCAGCTGCAACAAGAGAGAGTGAGAGAGAGGAGGGACAGAGAAAAAGAGGAGAGTTTAGGTAGAGCTGCAATGATATTAGAATTTCGTCTGCTTCTCCTTCTTCTTCTTCTTCAACTGTTTTGCGACTGATCCGTTTTGTGTCCTGCGGCGCGATGCGCGTGCAATGCGCAGCTTCTGTACGAACTGTTGGAGATCAGCGGGTGTTGAATGAGCCACGCAAATTGCCGTGGAAAACGACAGGATAACGCTGGCGGAACGTACGTACGCACGGCTAGGAGCCCGGCCAGTTCGCTGGAACGGCTAGCTGAGAACAATCAAAGCCTTGCCGGCTACGTCCTTGTCGCACGCTACTTGCGAACCTGTATCACCTCATCCTCGGCCGGGCGCGTCCTTGCCGAGGCTTGCCTTCTTCTCTTCCAGCAGTCGAATGCCCTTGTTGCTGTTGTTGTTCTTGTCACAGCGAGCGGGCGCGCACGCATTGACAGCGACGCCGACGTCGCTGTTGATTGGAAGTGTGCGTGTACTTTCCCGACGCTTCGGCTTCGCTGCTGCCCTCACCCGCAGCGAGGCGCGTTCTCGCGACATTTTGGTTGGCTCGAGTCGAGTCACGACCTGCACTTAAGATAATTCCCCTCCTCCTCCTCCACCGCCACCCCTTCCAAAGCATCCTATCCCACCACACCGGCACCCGCAACACGCTCTCTGCTCCGCTCTCTCGTGACAGTGGCTAGCCAGTTGCTCCTCATTGTGGTTGCCCTGCCATCCATCCATTCGCTGCTCTGCCTTCACTCGCTCTCTCCCGCTCCCACTCGCGCTCCCTCTCCGTCCGCGTCTCCTCCTCTTTGTCCGTCCGTTCGCTCGTCTGTTTTGTGTGCAGCACTTGTGGCCTCGTTTTAACTTGCTTGGTGCTCCGCAATTTTTTGGGCTGCCGCGAGTTTGATTTGTCGTCCTCGCGGCAGAGGCGCATCGCATTGAATCTTCTCCAGAGGGGGGGGGGGGGGGGGACGAATATTTAAGAACTTTCTACTGTATAAAAACTAAATAAGAAGTATTTATATATGCGTATAAAATATGTATTTATTTCAGTTTGAATATTTAATTATATATCAGTGCAATATATATTTATTTCAGTTTATTTCTTGAGACTTAAATAATTATTTTATATCAACTACAAAATTTGTTGAATGCAATAATTCCATTCGTTTTCAAACAGTTTTTCGAAATATTCATTTTGTTCTTGATTCAGTTTTAATATAGCAAAACTATTGTTGAATATGATTTATAAAATAATATAGTTTATTAGTTGAAATATAACTGTTTATTTATTTAGTTTCTATATGTATAGTTTTTCTATTATAATATGTATATTTTTTTAAATAAAACGATTAATAATTGTTTTTAAAATGACGTTAACTGAATAATAAGATATAAGTATTTTATTTGTATTACTTAATTATATTTTTCGTCAAAATAGTTTTCTAATAATAAACGAAATCGTGCTTACAATATTTGTCATCATTTTCATATTGTAAACAAATCACTTCCGTAAAGGCTTAGGCTGAAGGCCCAGCTCAAGTAACTAGATCAGTTCGGACTTAATTACAAATCGCTCAGATCTTGCGCAATTGGCTAATCTGCTGATTATCCATCCATAATCCTTGACTAATCCAACACAACAACATCTCCAAATTAATATCACTAATATATGTGTATATGCATTGCTAACAGGATCTATTTAGCGATAGTTTTTGCTTTCAATGCACCCTCACAGTGGACGCCACTGTGGCTGCTCGCAGAATTGTGCCGTTAGCCGCTACCTGTGGCTCGGGCATTGGGTGCGTAGGATTGCCAGAAGAAGCCTGGCACTGTAGACTGGACGCGGGGCCGTGGGGTGTCTCCTACACGCGCGCTGTTGGAACTGTTGAATGCCGTTGTTAAAGTTGCGTGCGTAAAGAAACTGATTTTCCGGCCTGCGACCGCCCGTCGGGGGGCGAGGAGTAGGCGAGCGAATGAGCGAGTGACTGAGCCGGCGACACACAGCGCAATAGAAAAATATAGCGAGAGCGAGCGAGATAGAGCGGCGAGAGCGCAGCAATTGAGAGCAAGATGAGTTATTCCTTTTTTTTTTTAGAATGTGCTTCGTGTTTTTTTTTTGCCACGGTTTTCCGCATGAGTTTTCATAAAACCCCAGTCAGTCAGTGAGTGTTTTTTATCTACGTCATTTTATTTTTTGTGCGCCCGCCTGCGCCTTTCCAATATGCTCAGAGAGCCGCCCCGCTCTCTCTGGCGCGATGCGCTCTCATGGCACATTTTTATTTTGCTTCCAACGATTTTTTGCCCTCTTCGCCTTTGGTGTTTTCAATTTTTTCTTGTTGTTGCTGTTAATTTTTTTTTCTCTTTTTCTTTTCGTTTGTCGGTTTGACCGCGCGTCCCTGGCCACAAGTAGCATGGCAACAACAACGCACGCCTCTTCCTCAGTCGCTGCTGCTGCTGCTGCCGTCGACTTCCCTTATTTCTTGTTGCCTTTGCTGCTGCTGTCGCTGCTGCTGCCGCTGCCTCTGCCTCTACTGCCGCTGCTGCTGCTGTTGTTGTTGCTGTTGGCCGTGTTTTCTGTGTGCGCGAGTGTACACCGCAATGGAAAAATGGGAAATTTTTACTGTGGTTGTTGTTGTGGCAATGGTGGTTGATACCTGCCCCGGTCACCACCGCCACCGCCGCCGGCAGCCGTTGCACCCTTAGCCCATACACACACACACACACACGCACGCACACACAATAGGTAAGCGAACGAGCCAACCAAACCACGCAGCGACGTCCTGAATTATTGCAGCGAGTGCGAGCGGGTGCGCCTCATCGTCACGCTACAGTGCAAGCGAGAGCGAGCGACTGAGCACGCCACTGCCGTCTTGCAGCGGCGCAACAGCGACGCCGACGCCGACAGCGACGGCAACGCATTCTACTTTAAATACTGGCAACGATCGCAGTTGAGAAACAGTTCACACAGCGACTTTAACGTGTCGAGAACGCAGCCAGACAAGAGAGAAAAAATTAAAAGAGAAGAAGAAGAAGCGAAGCGAGCGAGAGCTGAGCACACAATTTTCGCCGCGTTTCGTTAGTTCAAAAGTGAACCGTAGTGAGCAACATTTTGTAACTGTAACTGCAACGGGCACCACCGAACGAGCGAATTCGAAATTATACTAAAACGAAAGACTTACAACAAATTTTTTTGCGTGTATCTTGGAGTGCGAAACGGAATCGAAGCGTGCAAAGGCAGCGGCATTGCCAGCTAGCTAGCGTTTCTTTGATTTATCCAAAAAAAAAAAAAAAAAATCTCTACTTTTTTTTTGTTGTTAAAAAACAATTTCAAAGTGCCAGTGCAAAGAAGGATTACCCAGGATAACGCAACTTGGATTACCACAAACGCAGCAACAATTTATTTTTTTTTGAGCACGTGATATTAAAGTGAAATTGTGAGAAATGCATTTGCCCACTGGACCCACCCTGGTGGCCAATACGTCCGCCCACACCCAGGTCCTGGCCGCAGCAGCAGCAGCGGCAGCGGCCGCAGCGGCGGCCACAAATGTTAGCCAAGGCAACATCAGCACACATTCGGCCAGCAGCACGGGCAGCTCCACGCCGGACAATAGCCATCACAGCAACAGCAACAACAACACCAGCAGCAGCAGCACCAACAACAACAACAACAACAGCAGCAGCCACAACAACAACAACAGCAACAGCAGCAGCAACAACAACAACAACAACAACAGTTCAAACAGCTCCAATGCGAATGCGGCGAATTTGGCGAAAATGCCCAGCTCGATGACGGACATGTTCGCCAGCCTGCACGAGATGCTGCAGGAATATCACGGCGAACTGGCCCAGACCGGCTCGCCGTCGATCCTGTGCAGCGCCCTGCCCAATCACTGGCGCTCCAACAAATCGCTGCCGGGCGCCTTCAAGGTGATCGCCCTGGACGATGTGCCCGACGGCACCCTCGTCTCGATCAAGTGCGGCAACGATGAGAACTACTGCGGCGAATTGCGCAACTGCACCACCACGATGAAGAATCAGGTGGCCAAATTCAATGATCTGCGCTTTGTCGGCCGCTCCGGCCGTGGTAAATCCTTTACGCTGACCATCACCATCGCCACGTATCCGGTGCAGATCGCCAGCTACAGCAAGGCCATTAAAGTAACGGTCGACGGGCCGCGGGAGCCAAGAAGTAAGCAAAGTGAGTTTTTTAGTTTCCATTACGATTTTCAGTTCTGAGTGCCCCAAATCCAAAATCCAAAAACCCAAAACCTAAAGCCCAATTCCAATACCCATACCCATACCAAATCGATAACCAAACCCATACCCAAAGCCCGGTCAAAAATCCCACCCGGAATTCCAGTTTTTAAACAAAAAGAAAACATTTTTGATTTCTCTTACGGATCGTACTAATTTATGTTCTTCTTCTTCTTCTTCGTTCCGTTTTGCTCTCCAGGCTATGGCTATCCACATCCCGGCGCATTTAATCCCTTCATGCTGAATCCCGCCTGGCTGGATGCGGCGTACATGACCTACGGCTATGCGGACTACTTCCGCCATCAGCAGGCAGCCGCCGCTGCAGTGCATCATCCGGCGCTGTCCAAGGCCGCCACCTCGCCCAATGGAAGCAACAGCGGCGTCATTTCGCCGGGCGCTGCTGGTGGCGCTGCCATGCCCACCGCCGCCTCCGCCGTTGTTGCCGCCGACTATCCGCCGGCGCCGCCTGTCGGCGTGGGCGTGGGCGTGGGCGTTGCCGGTGTGGTGCCACCCGCCTCAATGATGCCCTCGCCGCCGGGCGGTCCGCCAGCGTCGGCGTACGCAATGCCCCAGTTTCCGTTCAATCATGTGGCCGCCGCAGCTGCCGCCGCCGCGCATCAGAGCCAGAAGGCCACGCCGCACGCCTTCCATCCGTATAACTTTGCGGCCGCCGCGGGCTTGAGGGCGCGCAACGCAGCCGCCGCTGCACTGCATCATGGCGGCTTGAGCGGCGCCGAGACGGCGCACATGAGCCCCGCCTCGTCGCGCCCGTCGAGCTCCTCGCCCACGCCCACGCCCACATCCATGCCGCACGTGCTGCTCAAGCTGAACACCTCCATCGAGACGAGCTCCATCCACGAACAGTCCGCCTCGGATGCGGACTCCGACGACGAACAGATCGATGTGGTCAAGTCCGAGTACGAGCTGGACAAGTCCATCGATTCGACGCGCAGCTCGCCCACCCAGCAGATCTCCGTGCCGCTGCGTATGCGCTGCGACCTGAAGGCACCGTCCGCCCTGAAGCCGCTCTACCACGAGTCGTCGGCAGCGGCAGCGGCGGCAGCAGCAGCAGCAGCAGCAGCGGCAGCGGTCGCCGCCGTCCATGCTCCGCGCCAGGCATCGCCCGAGACGACGCTGCCGGCGGCAACCAAGCTGAAGAATGCCGTTGTCCAGCAGAAGACCGTGTGGCGGCCATATTGAGCAGGAGTCGCAGCAGCACACACACACTCGAACACACACACACACACAGCGTGATATGGAGCAGGATGCAGAAAGCAGGCGCAGAGCGGCAGCAACATTGTGATATAGTCATATAAGTTAGGCACGTGCACACAGCAGAGCACAGCACAAATGGGGAAGAAGCAGACAAAAACAACAGCTCCGGCCGGCAAACGGAGCAGAAGCAGGAGCAGGAGCAGGAGCAGGAGCGGGAGCAGCACCAGCAGGATATCTAGTTGTTGTTGTTGTTGTTTGAGGGGCAGGCAAATTGGGGTTGTGCGAGGAGTTCACTCGAAATTTTATGCTCGATTCATAAAGTCGTGCGTTGAGCTCGTTGCACACACACACAAACACACACACATACACACACACACACACACACGAGCACAAATACCGAACTAGAAAAACCTCAACTGGAATTTCGCTCGATCGCCGCGCGGCGAACTTGAAGAAAAACTGTTAAACGTCTTCTGCTCTCAATTCCCACACTCGAAAAAAAAAACACCAAAATACCAAACCAACTTTAGTTCAATTTTATCAATTTTTTTTTTTTTATTATGTATAAAAATATTAACCCTTATTATTTTTTTTATAATTTTAACTTTTCAAAAACAAAAACTTTGTCTTCGTAGGGGAGTTCCCATAAAAAAAAAGAAATCTCGTAGCATAAATTGAAATTAGTTTTTTAGTTTCACTCGACTGTTTTGTAAATAGTGCGTTATCTATACTCTCCTCCTCTTCTTCAATTTTTTTTTTTTTTATTATTATTATTATTGAATCATGCGAATTTAGCTATTGATAATGTTTAAATGTTTAAGTTTCTAGCCATGTAAGGAATAAGCAAAACACAATTTTTTTTGTCTAGATTTAAGTTTTAGCGCGAAAAAATGAATGAACACAAACGAATTTCTGAAACCAAATAAAAAGAACAAAAAATCCAAATGAACAAATACCGAAAATTTTCAAATGTTTTTTTCTCTTTCTTTTTCTATTGCTGCCCATGGGTTGATTGGGAAACGTGAAATGTGGAAATGGTGTGAGGGGAAGTGGAAATTGAAGGGAATGCAAATATATTTTTGAAATTTCCAGCAATTTGAGCTTCTAGTTGAGTTATAGACTCAATTGCTTCACTCAGGATATCTAATAGAGGTAGATATTAGAGTGGAATTAGATGTACTTCTTTCATATCTACGTTTAGATATTGGATGAAAATATCATTTGATATTATTGTTGACTTTCAATTAAGATTTTCACTTTTCAGCCAAATAGAGTTAGCGATAATATTATACGATTCCAATTTGAGGATGGTAAAAGAGAACTCTCAGACAATCCTCAAAATTGTAACTTGCAAAAAAAAAAAATATATATATATATTAAAAATCAAAATTAATATTTAAACAATAAAAAAGAATGCCATAGATGATAAAAGCGAGTAAAACAAAATGAGAAAAATAAATTGATAGATAAAATAAATAGTTCGAATAGTTAAAGAGGTTTAGTGAATCAAGAGCTATTACTAGCTTAGCAATCTAGAAGTATTCAACTTCCTACAGCTGAGAATCTCCTAAACTTTGAATAATTTCGTAGTATTTTATTTTCTATAATATTTGATTTTACTATATAAAGTGGCAAGCAAAAGTAATCAGCCGATGTGCCTTTCCTCTCTCCCGTTTCTTTGCGAAAGTTTGAGGGGTTTGATGGGTTTTTTATTATTTATGGCTTACCCTGTAGAACATAATATAGTTCGTAGTTGTGATAAAAAGCGTAAGAAAACTGCTTTATGGAAGAGCGTGGCAAATGTTTCATTATATCTCATATTAGACATATAAGATTTACAATGGAAAATATTATATATGGCTGTACTTATAGCAGAAAGATTGGTAGCTGGATAGAAAGAGTCAGATATATGTATATATTGTATGTGTATACAAATCTTCACGTTTTGGCTTAAGATTTTGAGAATATAAAGTATGAATTCTATATACATACATATATATTTATACAGATATATAGCTATATACTATATGAAATGAAATATCTTTTTGTTTGGCCTACAAATCACTGCAAAGCAAGATTTTTTTCGGTTCGTATTAGATATTCACAAAATATGCTGTTGATAAGTAAATTCAAGCAGTCGGCTATGCCCGGTTGAGTAGTAAAGTGAAATTTCGCTTAAGAATTATTTCAATTTTTGTTTGTTTTTTTTTTTTTTCACTTTTCAATTGTGCCTGCATATGCTGACATTACCGCCTGCTGGTCCAAGTGTTCTTCTTCGTCATCTCCTTCCGCAGGGTGCTGCGATTCCTTGCAGGTCCTCCCGAAGGTCATTGGCAACCGCAGTGCGTACAATGCGAATCGATAATGGAAATTAAAACGCATAATTTGAGATGACGAGGCCTGTGGTCTGCTTTTATACTTTTTACCAGGTCTCTACCAGCTCTCTCTCGCTCTCTCTCTGTGTGGAACACCCGGTGTCCGATCGGCATGTGCCCAGTTAATGCATTTGTCGCATTAATTAGCATAACAACCTCAACAACGGCGCTGCTCAAGGACAACGCAGCAGCTCATTCCGTTAGCCCATTAACCGCACGGAGAGTGTCAGAAGGGAAGGAGAGGGAGTGAACAGAAAGAGCCCATAAGATGTTCCATCGATTGGACATAGTTAACGACCACAGATCGCCCATTGACCGGGACATAACCTTGCGTTCAATTGCTGATGTTTCCACTATCGTAATACCCTGTTAGCACTACCCGTAAAGTGTCTGTGTGGCCCGACCACTGAGCTGGTATACCCCATGCCTGGCCGAGAAATCGTCCTCAAATTGACATACGGATATTCGGTGCTTGTAGGAGATAATGAGGTCATACTCCATGGAGATATTTGGATATAGCTGCGAGGTCTGTTTTGAAAGTATTGCCAATTTTCAATTTGATTTCAAGAAAATCTTTCTTTTAATAACTAGAACAAGGCGTGGCAGATCCCATAAAGCATATACATATGTATTTATTACCAGTGCGATGAGCTTAGTCGATCTGGTCATGTGCTGTCCGTCGGTTTGACTGTACGTCTCTCTATTCTTCCGTCCGGTGGTTTGTTCGTTTTTCCGCCGTTCTGTTCATCCGAGTGTACGACTGTTCGTACTTTCTTTTGGTCTCCTAGACATTCACCTGACGGACGTCCGTCTATCTATTCGTCTATCTATCCTTCTGTCTATCCGTCTATCTATCCATCGCCTTTTTATCCGTCTGTCTCTCCATACGTCTCTTTATTCTTATGTCCGCCCATTAATTTGCTCCTCTATCTATACGTTCGTTCATCTCCTGTCCGTCGGTTCCTCTGCTCATCCTTCCGCCTGTCCGTCGGAGTGTCCGCCTTTTATAAACCAAAAGCTTTTACCTTATAAAGTATATATAATACATATATCATTATAAACAATTAGGTATATTGCTTGCACTCAGGTTGATCTCTTTCCGATTGAGTTGGGGCTTACTGTGAGATCTCTGATCGATTCGAGCTGCCATTGAGCGCATTACGCAACCAAATCTATGTCTATGGGCCTGCGGCTACTGCGCTTATTTCGCCTGCAATCAATGGAACACTTTACACTTTCGCAATGTGTTTTACACTTTTCCGGGGCTTGATTTTCCGAGCGATACTATACACACATATATGGTATATATGTGTATGTATATATGTAGTTGCTTCTGCTTCTTCTTCATTTTGTTGTAATTTCGCTGTAATTTGGGTGCGTTCCTTTGTTGTTGTTGTAAAGTGTGGCACATGAAAAACTATTTGACTATTTAGCATTGGTTGTTGTTGTTGTTGTTGTACGGTTGCCGCCGCAACTGGGGTTGACTGTGTGATTGTTGGCGGCGGTAAGCGAAAAACTGTGAAAGTCAGAAAAGCCTACGCACCCAAACATTCAGCCAGCCGCACACACTCACACACACACCCGCACACACACACACACAGTCTGTCCAGTGAGCGACAGATACATGTGGAGATGCATTAACAGATACAAATATTTTCGTATTGAGATACACAAAACCGCGCGACGCAACGCGACGTGCAACAAAAACGAAAACGCAATCGAAAAGAAAGAAATCAACTGAAATATATATATATATATGTGATAAAAAAAAACAAGAAAAACGAAAAGGGGAAAATAAAAATAAAAATGGCCAAGCATTGCAATGGAAAATGGTCGGCCAGAAATTACAAAGAGCGCATCAGTGGAAATTGGCGAAAGTACGGTTAGAGGTGAAATGCGCGAAATGCCCATGCAAAGCACCGGCACAGAGCACCGTCCGCAACAGACAGATAGACAGACAGACAAACGGACAGCCGTACAGAGATGCACATACATACATATCTTTCTGTATATGTACACGAGTATATGTGTGTGTGAAGTTGTACAAATTACAAACGAAATAAGAGAGTTTTTCGGGCATTCGAAAATGAATTGCAATCGCACTACAGCAATAGATTCTATTTGCTATTGTAGAAGCTACACTAACTGTGTGCATTATCAGAACAGTCCATAGCACTCAATAGGGGTTAAGATACAAAAAACAGAATAGTTCTTTAATTATATTGGCATCAATATCTCATAATAAATACATATTGATATTAATATAATTAAAGAGCTCTTAAAAAATACATTTATATACTCGTATGTATTTTTTAAAATTTATTTTTATTAATTTCGAAATGCCTAATGGAAGATATAAGCAATATAAGCTTAGGTTTTTAAAGCTTGCCTTTTATTAAAAAAAAAAAAATAATAATAATAAAAATAATAATAATATTATTATTAACAAAAAAAAATATTATTAACTTTTTTTAAAATTTTAATATTATTGATTTGAGTTTTATTAAAATTTTTTCATTTTTTTTTATCCAAACTCTTTTCATTAATAAAATTACGAATATTGCTAGAAATATTAATAATAATATACAAAAAAAAAAAAAAAAATACAATTTTGGCACTAAAATTTAAATTTTAAGAAAATTAAGAAAAGTTCATAGAACTCAAAGCAATTTCACTTTAATTTTATATTCAAGAACAAATTTCAATTTGCTGAAAATGTTTTTAATGATAGTTGAAATTTTCGTAGCTTAGACGAAACATTCTATATTTCTGTAATAAGATTATAATATCTTTAAAATATTTCAATAATTATTCCAAATGAAATAAAAAATTATATATATTGGTATTATATATAGTTCAGATATCCGCAACTTTAAAAAAAATAAAGTGCGTTTTTAAGCCCAATGCTTATTTTTAAAATACATATTAAAAATGTCAAGCATGTAAAAAATAAATAGATTTTTATTTATATCGTAACTATTTTTATTTATGTTATTTAACTATACAACAAATGCAAACGGAATTAGGCAAAAGTTATTGAATTATAATTTTGTTATTATGTTAAATATTCTTTTTGGATTTGTCCTCGAATATTTTTTATATTTTAACTACTTTTGATATTTTTAACTACAATTTTAATTTTTATATTTATTGTCTTTTTGAAATAATTTGATTTAAGTTTAATATTTACATATTTTAATAAAAAATTTATTTATTTTCTTAATTTACACACTTTCTTTTTAATTGTAAAAAGGCTTAGAGCTATTTATCATTCTGTTTTATTTGACCTAAGCTACAATATACTTATACATTGCATTTATTTTATTTTATTTTATATTAAGTTTCGTTTAATTTCACTTCATTTGACAGAGCATCAAAAATTCGTTGTACGGCTTCTTTAAAATGCATCAAAAAATTTTTTTTTTGTTGTATCTGCATTTTTGGTTTGAATTTTTCCTTATTTAGCGCTAATGAAATGCGACGGGCAACGCTGATTGCATGTGGCCTAGTCCTGCCTACCAATTTGACCCAGCCACGCCTCCGCCGCCGCCGCCACCACCCCCTTCTCATCATAGGCAACGCTGACCTGTGCCCCTCCCCGCTTTTGGGGGCAGCGTCCACATGCTCGGACTGCTGATAAAATGAAGTGTATTTTGGCCGCATGTCACGCAAGCGAAGTCAATTGTGTGGGCAGCTTTAAAGCTGTCCGGTTTACAATTTAAATGCCAATGTTGCCGATTTGTAACCTGTCACTAAACGGCCGACAGGTGCCAGGGGCTGGGCAGGGGGCGGCGCGACTAGGCGTAGCCGGCTTGACCAACTGACTGAGCCGCCCATGGGCTCGCGGTTACCCCTTGAGTTTGTTCATTCTTAATCATTAACTGACTATGTGCTGCTGGCTTTTATTTATGGTCATTCGCGAAAGTGAAATGGGCATATTGGTTTTGTGAAATGTCCGTCCTACTGTCTGTCCGTCTGCCTGCAATAGTGCAATCGATTGCGCCAGAGACTTGAAATTCGGAGCATATTGTCGTGTTTACCCACGAATGATGAAATCGTCAAGATTTTTCCCATGCGCCCACTAGGGGCGTGGTAAATTGAAAATCTCATTTTCCGGTAGCTCAGAAAGGATGTTAATTGAAGTGCTACATAGTTGATATTTGGAATGCATGCTTAGGTTGATAACACAAGTTCAAAAAGATAAGGCCGACATATCTACGTCCGTTGGGGCGTGGCAAATCAACTACTGCTGTATCTTCAACAGTTTTAGAGCTAGAAGCGCTAAGTTTTCTACTGTTTACACGTATATCCCTAATCATTTGGGCCGTGAATGAGTATTCTGCAGTCGGTAATGCCTGACTGCAATGTTCTTACTTGTTGTTTTTTCTTTTTTCCTCTAATGCGCTTAGTATGGTTTAAAAACGCAAGAGACCAGCAAATTAGCTGCCTCCTCATGTGTGTGTGTGTGTGTGTGTGTGTGTGTGTGTGGGTATGTGTATGTGTTTGTGTGGTAGAGGCGCCGTAATCCTCAATAGCTGAGATTTGCTCTTCGCTGGCTTAGCTACGAAGTGGATATCGATATCGATAAGATTAGCAGCAAAATACATCGCCAATATATTCAAACCCCAAACAAACCCTTAAAACCCGGCCCCGCAACCCCAACCCCCCACCCCTCACCTGCTTTTACCCCGGGCATTGCTGTTTCCGCTTTAGGCAGTGGCACAGTCACAGCTAAAAGTCAACGACAGCCCTTTCAGCGGGTCTCAAGAACCACTTCATTTCGCCAATAAAAGCGCTGCAAAAAAAAAAAAAAATAAATAAATAAATAAATAAAATAAAAAATAATATATACATATATGCGTATATTTCACGCTAATTAAATGACATTCAATTTGATTTCAAAGCAAGCACAAAGCATTTGCTAAAAGTCACAATAAAATATTGATATGTATATACTGATGAAGCAGAGCATGGATAGCTCAAATAGGTAATGCTCGCTCTATTGTTTATATAAAAATCAATGACTAGCTAATGCTTAATATGAAGCGTAGTAGTTTCAGTCAGGCAACAAGAGCTCTCCTTTGGCTAGGAAATATCCGACTTGAATATACCCTGGAATATGTTACTGCGCTTTCGAGTGTAAGCGGGTAGAGGCATTCAACAAGTGAATGCCAGTTCTAATTTGTTTATTATTATTAATTTTTTATTATTAATAATTTTTATTATTATTATTATTATTATTATTTTCTTCAAAATTTCTGGCTTACATGCCTTAATTAGCCTATAATAATGGATATATTATAATAGAATTTATTACAAAATTTTGTGGCTATTTTGACACTTAATCAAAAAAGTTTCCATACGACTTTAATTGCTTTTCTTCCACTTCCATGGAATATCGTGATGCCTACGCTATATCGAAATTCCAATATTCACTTTACAATATTGATTTTCCGGATTTTCCAGATCATGAGAAAATTTAAATGAAATGAAATTTTACATCAGGTGTGAGCATGGGTTTATATTTCATGATCTGTAAGACTTTCATTTTGTGCAGCGATTTTCCCCTCCTATTTTATCTACAAGTTCTTAAGTTTCTTTAATATCTCTTTAGACAGTTTTCCATTCATAGTTAACCGTAAACTGGGATATAACTGGGACTAGGTGAATCAAATTATCCCATTGGTTTGCTGATATTATTAAAATAATATTCTACGCTTATTTGGGGTATGCAATTATTTTTTAGTTTATCTCTAAATTGGCTCTAGTTCTAGTCCTTGAATCAAACCTAAAGCGACAATCAATCTACTTTTTCAGATTTAACATTTAATATCTATGACTTTTCGACCCAATATATATCACTCTCGCTCAGTACGTTCGACACACTTTAATGTGACAGAGAACAATGCGGCTTCAAAGTGGGGGCACTGAAGAGGCTTGTGTTATTAAACTGTGCGAGTGTTTGGGGCTAATTAAAAGGGCCATTGGCGTTATTGAGCTGTGTCATTAGCTGGCAGAGCTAAAGAGCTGCCAACTTAATTACGACACACGAAATGCCCCATCAAAAAGTTGGCAGCTCGCAGCTCGAGGCGAGATTTAGAATGAGTGAGTGAGAGAGACAGAGAGAGAGAGAGAGAGGGAGAGTGGCGTAAAAAAAAAGTTTCATTTCGAACCCTTTTTGCTGCTGTCGCTTTGTTCAATGTCAGCTTTGGGTTTTTGTCAAATGCTTGATTTAGTGACTGACTGATTGACTGATTGACTGGCTGACTTGGCGTCTTTGTTGTGCTGCTGTTGCTGCTGCTGTTTTGCCCATTCAGCTTGTATCCTGTCCATCCGTCTGACCCTCTGTCTTGCCTGCTCCTGCCTTTGCTCGCTGTTGTCCTTGTTGACGCGCGACCGCATTTAATTTTTATTGAATTTATTAAGTGATTAAAAAGTTGTCAATATCAACGAGTCAGCATTGTTGTTGTTGTTGTTGTTGTTGTTGCCATTGTCGTTGCTCGCTTTTGTTTGCCACATTGTCACAACAATAAACATCTGCGTTGTTATTGTTGTTGTTGTTGTTGTTGTTGCTGCTGCTGTCGCTTGTACTGCACTGTCCACTTTAATCCTTGCTGTGGTTGCAAAACGAAAAAAAATGAGAATCAACAACAACAACAACAACAAGCAGCAATCGCCTCCTGCAACGCTCCTCTCTCTTTATGCACCCTGTGTAGAGATCGCTTTTTCAATATTTTCCAACAGCTTTTTGCTGCAAATTTATTAATGCCAAACTGTACGTGTGTGTGTGTGTGTGTGCGTGTATGTGTGACCTTTGTGGTTGCTGTGGATTATGCGGTTGGCTCACTTGTTGCAGATTGCGGCACAGCCACTGCACCGATTCATTTGCAACCGAGCATACCAAGCTTACCTGTCCCGTCTCCTGCTGCACTCGCCGCCGACAATTAGGCCGTACAATTTGCGTCGCGTCCTTGAACTTAATTGCACATCGCGGAACGCACAGTTGACACTTGCCCAGCCGGCCACCAGGCTTTGCCCTTGGACAGCGAGCGAGCTCAGGGCTAGCATCCAGCTGGGTCGAGTTAAGGCTCAACTTGGTCCATGGACGAAGCTGCTCGAGATGGAGATGGAGATGGAGATGGAGTTGCTGGAACATAAGCTGTATAATTAGGTATATGAAATATTATTTACAAATGTATTGGCATTGATATAATATTTGTATAATGTACAAATATTATGAATAAATAAGGAAGATATGTCATTAATAATTTGACAGGGTTTAGCTTAATTTAATTCATTGATTAAAAAAAAGAAGTAAGTCTTTTGGTTATTTTATAAATATATTATATATTAAATACATTTTAGATATATATTTAAATATTATAAATACTTATCATTTTATTTTTTTATTATTATTATTATTATTATTATTATTATTATTATTATTATTATTATTATTATTATTATTATTATTATTATTATTATTATTATTATTATTATTATTATTATTATTATTTTTTTTTTATATTTTTTTTTAGAGAGAGGCATAGAGAGAGACAGAGAGACCTATAGAGACAGAGAGGGATAGAGAGAGACATAGAGAGAGAGAGAGAGAGAGAGAGAGAGAGAAACCAAGTTAGGAACAAATGAGTGAGAGAAAAAGGAGCGACAGAGACACATCTACATAGAGGAGAAGACAGAGAGACAGAGGCAGAGAAAGAGAGAGAGAAAAATGAGAAGCGAGAAACCCGCCACGCCTTCTTCTGCCTGTTACGTATATTTCACATAACCATTATAGCCCCGATTACCCATTTTTCATGGGCTAAAAATAAATCTAAAAGATATGTATTCAAAATTGTGCATCTTATAAACATTCTCATCCTCTAATTTCTGAGTTTTAAGTTCTTCGTAGAATGAAACACAAGCTGCTGTCATATCAAATGAATCATAATGTAAAATATAATTAATTGTTAGCCAAATCCTCTGTAATTTTTGTTTGGACTGCAAAGTCTTCTCCGATTATTCTCTTTAGCCGAATCCCTTCCTTCTGGCCCAATGAGCTCTTCGATTATTGTTGGGCTCATTTAGCACTGTTTTACGTCTCGCTTAAGTAAATATGTACATATATTCAATTCTTGGCTGACTCTTCATTGACTTACCCACCTCTCTCGCTCTGCTTCTCGCATTCCATGCAGCTCGTTCGAGCAAACAGTTTGCACTCTGCGTTCCCTAACTGTGACCAGCAGCTCCAAATTGTTCGCTCGCTGATAAATTTTTGGCCAATTCGTTAAAACCCATTGCGCCATTGTGTAACAAACCAATTAGCAATCAAAATGAACTAACACGCTGGCTGGCTCCGTTGCTCCGTTGCTCCGTTGTGTGCTCTCCACCCACCTCCCCCACATCTGATGCCCCACCAGTCCCTGCGCTTCTCCAATTGCTAAGCCAACTGGCCCCTCATCTGCATCTGCTGTCGCTCTCGGCTGCTGCCACAAAACCATGCAGTCGGATGTGGAGCAATGCGCACTGTTGACATGTCGTCGGCGAATTATGGCAGAGCGCCCGACTCCTGCTCGACTCCTGCTCGACTCCTGCTCGACTCCTGCTCGACTACTGCTGACTGCTGACAGTGCTGCTGCTGCCAGGGACACGTTGCCTGCTCCGCTGTCTCGCTCAAAGTCAATAGCAACCGAAAAGGCGAGCTAACATTTTACGTTAAGAGTTAAATTTTCTGAATTCAAAATTCGCAAGATGGCAAAACCAATATGGAGCTGGTCATGGCCATGGCCCAATCCCGAGCCAGAGCCAGCGAGTATCGAGTGGAGTGTGTGTGTGTGTGTGTATGTGTGTGGAGTGGGCTCTAGGTATATTCGAATTGGGCATGCCACGGTAGCCATGTTAACAAGCAGAAATCATGACAACGTTGATGGCACTTGATGGTGCGTCACGGTCCTGACTGCCTGACTGCCAGCAGCCCCATCAGCACTTGGCTGGCTGCTTGTTGCGCGCTCAGTTCATTAGGAGACGAATGCCAAAAAAAAACACACGAGTACTCTAGTCGAAACTGCTCGACTGGCGGATACCCTGAAACCTGACAGCAGTTGATATTCCCATCAATCGCTACTTATCTTAAGCATACACAAAACAAAATATCTGTAATGGTCAAGATTTTAGTATTATAAATAGAGCGGCAGAAGGCATAATGTTTTTAAAATCTAAAAATTACAGAAATACCGCAATAAATTTGAAAAATTCTAGCTCTAACGGCGTGGCTGTGACTTTAATAATCAAATCATCAATTATTAGCGATATTTTAGGAATGGTGTGAGTTATAAGAAAAAATATTTTTGAATTATACTGCTTTTAGAGACACGATTATACATTTAAAATTTCAACTCTCTAGGTTTTGTGGTTTACGAGATCTCGGCGTTCAAACTGACGGACAGATAGGGGAATCAATAGACGGACGAAAGGGTGAACGAACGGACAGAAGGGCATTCGAACGGGCGGATGGACAGACAAACAGGCGGATAGATGGACAGACGGACAGACTGTCGCCGTGGTGACGATACAGCAGTATCGGATTAGAACAATGCCGCTTATACGGTTATAGCGTCTTCCGGGTAGAGCGCCGATCTTTTGAGCTTATTTATTTATATTCGATGGGCTCTGCTACGCCTGCGGCTGCCCGTTGCATACATAATCAGAGAACCAAAGTATCCGGCTTTGCTTATTTTCAACGGGTTCAGGGTATACAAAAAAAAAAGAAGAGGAAAAAAAATCAACAAATGACAACGAAGCCCCCGAGAACGGAGACTAGGAAGCAGGCAATAGAGATTTGTCGCAACTGCATGAAAGCTGCTGCTGCTGCCGACTGACTGAAGTCAGCTTTAGTCCTCACTGATTGCACTTATTAGTGACATGCCACCTGACCCGTTTGCTGCAGCATTAGAGGGCGTTAGCTTGCTTGCAGTTAGCAGTTGCCGTGTGCCGTTTGCCATTTGCCATTTGCCATTCGCCAGGTGGCAGCTGTCAGTTGTCAGTTGGCAGTTTAAATGTTGAAGCATTACATTTTTAATTTGATGGATCAACAGAATAAACGAATCGTAAGCGTAGGTAACGTCGAGCACTGAGGTAATTGGGAATTGGTTTGAGCTCTCGGAGCAGGAGTCGACGGTTTGGCTTTCTGTTTGGCTTGCCGGAGTTTCACAATTTTGACAGTGGCTGCACCTGAACCTGAAGCTAATTGTCACAGTTCACATCAATGATTGTTCGTGTGTGTGTGTGTGTGGGTGTCATATTTGAGGGGATTTTTGGTAGGCCAGGTGTATGTTGCGGCTTTCTGATATGCTGACAAGTTATGCTATGATATGCTACGATTGACAGCTCCTCCAATTACAGCCAACACTTGAGTTCGACTCGAATGTTGGCTGAATGTTTTTCTTTGTTTGCTGTTGACTGTGGAGTGGCACAGTAGTTACACTGATGCAATCAATGCATGGAGAGAATTGCACTTGGAATTACTAGTTAAGCTAATAATTATGAGGATCTTCACTTCACTTCTTCAGTTCTTCAGTTCACTTCCGCAATTCAGTCTCTGGCTTGCTCGCTCTGCTCATTGTTATGCTCTGCATCCATGGATATTGAGTTCAGCGTATGCGGGTATAGAATTTTTTTTTTTCCATTTTTTTCGAGACTTAAGTGTACTTACCATATAAGAGCTACATCTCCATCACCTTCCCATTCACCTCCTGCTCTCGCTCTCTCTCTATCTCTCTCTCTCTCTATCTCTCTCTATCTCTCTCTCTCTCTCTCTCTCTCTCTCTCTCTCTTCCTATTCCAATCATCATTATCAACTAGCAAGCTGAGCTATTATATAGTATTAGAATAGCACCGTCTCTTTCTGCCCAGGGAATTTCAATCACATACATCAATATATCATTATCAACGCCTTTTATTCATGTCTCTCACTCTCTCTCTCTTTTCAGCTGCTCCTTCTACTAAGCTCTTTTTGTCATTCATCTCCTTCTCCTGTAAATCTCCTGCTCCTCTTTATTATAGACTTTGGAGTACTTCAAGCGGATAGCTATTGGCATTATCTCATAATTGATGCCGACAATACGCCACATAAAAATATGCTTACATACATATCTACATTTGTATATATACATATGTATATATGTATATATGTATATATGCAAGCAAATCATATTAAATACAGCTTTTGCCAGCATTGAGTATTATTTTTAAGCCTTTTACCTTATTGCTCGCTTCTCGATTGCGGGTCAGCTTTTTGGGGAGCTGGAGAACGGATGCCGTCTCCTGCTCCGGACTCTCGCTCGCCGTGGCCGTGGCGCCTCATCTTCGTCCAAAAATCGTGGCAGCTGCTTTGATGGGCAGTTAAGCTGAAGCTGGCAGCGCTTGGCCCAATCGACCGGCTCGCCCGATGGCCATTAATCATGTCATGTAATGCCGCCATAAATCCAACAACAATTTCAGCCCGTTACCCCCAACCCCCTCCTCCCCCCTGGCGAATGCATTGCCAGCCTCCGCATGTGGCGGCTGTGCTGCATTTTATTAAATGGCCAAATGAAAAGTCGCGCTTATTGTCTGGCCTGCGATGGGCAGCACAATGGAGCTACAGCTCCAGCCACAGCTCCAACTCCAGCTCCAGTTGCAGCTCCAAAAGCGTCCTGTAAAAGGCCGTTAGTGGAGTGGCAGGGGTGGCGGGAGGAGGGCTTGTTGCATATTTGCGGCGCGCATTAAATTTGGCTGACAACGGCGCATGAAACATGGCCATCAATATGGCCACGTCAATGTGTGTGTGTGTGTGTGTGTGCGCGAGTGGGTGTGGCATGTGTGTTTGACTGTGGGCGTGCATGCAAACGCAATATGGCGACCGCAATGCTTCGGCATTGCCAGCGATGCCTCGCAAACACACAGAAAAAAAAAAGAAGAAAAAAAAAAAAAATACATCAGAAAGGGAAAAGGCAACGCGACAAAACAAAAACATGGCCAACATGGCCAACACTGGCGGCTGCGGCCATAATGCCGCAACAGCAACAACAACAACAACAACGAGCGGCGAACAGCAAACAGCAGCAAAAACAACGGCAGCCAAAAATCAATTGAGTGCTAAAACCAACAACAATAATAACAACAAGTGCCATTGTCGTTAACGCTCCGGACAGTAAAATAAAATTGCACTCCAGAACTTTTAAGAGCATTGCCTTAAAGCAAAACAGCTGCGACTCCTGCTGCTGCTGCTGCTGCTGCTGCTGCTGCTGCTGCTGCTGCTGCTGCTGCTGCTGCTGCTGTTGGCTTTGATATCAAGTCAGAAATATGGCCAAAGTTTGAGCTGCAGCAGCAATGGAGTCAATGCATTCATCCATATTCTCAAGATGAAAAATACATATATCATAATTTATAAATGATAACAAAGAGTTCTAACTATAATCTCTCCTCGCTTTCAGTTCATCTTAAGCAAATCGCAGAAGTGAGCTGAACCATAAGCTTGATAATCTGGCATTTCTCTCATTTTCTATATTGATTTCTGATAGCTTGGCATAAGCTGTAAATTTAAAGATAGAGTATTCAAATTTTGCACACACGTTAGTAATATTAATACAAAATTTCGGATTTTTTTTTGGGCCACGCCCTCACTCTCGCAAGCCCATGCTGAGCTTTCTGTCTCGTTCTACTCTACTTTTTGCTGCATATTATAAATATTTTTCTTTCTTTTTTATATGTATATATATATATTTTCTATTTTACATAATAATTATATTTTAATTTCAATTTTTTATTATTATTGTTTTTTTCATATTGTATTTTGCAAGTTTCCATTAGTTAATATCGCTGCTCACATATGGCTGTGAGTTGGGGTATTTGGGGCTGAATGTAGCCCCACTGGATTGCTCGTATTATTGAACAATTTTTCGTTGTGCCCTAAGCTATTAATTTGTATTAATTAATTAATTCTAAAGAGTTTAAAGAGGGAATTATATTAAAACAAGACTAAAGCAACCAAAGCCAGTCAAGCTAATTTATGTCAATCAACTGCTGCAGGCTGTGTAAATATTTTCTGCACGAGTTGTCGATGCAGAAGTGTTTAATTGAAAGCATATTGGCAATTTGCTATATTTCAATTATATTTATTATATACACATACATATGTACGACTACAGTAAGCGTGGCCCAATCTATAAACCACAAATGTAAAATACTAAAATTGATCAGTTTTCTGTGAAAATTTCGTAGTTTTTGTTTGTTTATGTATAGTATAATTTTTTTACGGTTATACTAAATTTATGGCTATCTATCTCTGACAAGATAATTTATCAGTCTAAAATTTGCCATTTACACATTTCGTACTTTAATAAATTTTTAATATTTTCTCTTGCGCTTGAAGTGAAAAAAATCGTATAAAATCTATCAAATAAATCTTATAAATATTTAAACTTAGAGACTTGGCAGCTCAATATCGACATCTTAATGAAAATCAATATTATTGATTTAAACACCATTTTTTTTTATTAGTTTAAATATTTGTTTCAAATAGTTTTTTAAATATTGAGTGCACTAGTACGTTTGTTTTTTTTTCAGTGCTACTTCTATATCTATTTTTCTTTTTTTTTCTGTATATATGTATATTAAAAAAAAAAAAAAATGAAGCCCTTTGCTTATACAAAATATATACAGTCTTTATTAATTAATAAAATTTGTGCGAATCTTCAACAGTCTTAAAATGGCAAACTTTATTTAAATGTTCGTGGCTGGCTCCACGTGCTGCACTCTGACCGCTGCATATTAGCCTTGTAGCTGGCGGGTTGGTGGGTTTTGTCTGGCTAAGTGTCGGCCATACGGCGGCTCCACAGCTCCACAGCTCCACAGCTCCACTATTTCAATTCGGCTGCTGTTGTTGCTCTGAATGACAGGCGGCGGCTAATGCACTTTTGCAACCGCAGCAACGTCGGCAACTTGAAGCCGGCGTCAAATAAATTGTCAAAAAACAAAAAGGGGGAGGGGAAAAAAAAACTAGAAAATACGAAAATGCATTGGAAATGGTGGGCGGGGCAGGCGTTGGGGATCAGAGGTGAAATACAATCGCAATGGTCAGAGATTGCAGGGCAAACTTTTTATGAAACACTCTTCGTATGCGCAAAACGCGAGCAGCAGTTGGGGGGCTTGGGGCTTGGGGCTTGGGTCTGGAGCGAGCCAAAAAGAAAACAGTGTAACGGCGAATGAATGTCACTGCGAACACGATGCGACATGTGCACTTTATGGCGGCCAGGCGATGGACGCTATTGCCGCAGAATGAAGTGGAAGGAAGGGTGGGCGGGCGGTGGTGGGGATTTGATGGAGGTAGAGTTGGCAACTGCTACGAGCCATGAAGCGACAAAATCAAATTGCGTTGCAACTGATTGCGCATTGGTACGGCGGAACGGGGGATCGTACGGCTGCATTGATGTCTGCCGGTGGGCTGGTGGAGGGTGGATGGAGGGGGGGGGGGGTTGGTTGGTGAGACGGTTAGGTGGGGAGGTTGGTTCGGTACATTCGCCTGCCTGTCAAGCACGGCGGCAGCTGTCACTTGGACAGTTGTACGAGCAGCGCGCGTCGTGCGAAAAACGGCACAAAACAAAACGAATGAAACGAATGAAACGAGTGAAATGAGTGAAACGAGTGAAACGAAGCAACAGCAACAACAATAAGGATCAGCGCCGAGGGCAGTCAGCGTGCAGTTGCAATTTGGCGGGCCAGCAAACTATGCTTTATTCTTTCATTTTACAGCTCACTCTCTCGCTCTCCGTCTCTCTCTATTCTTGAGGGCAATGCAGGCCAGGCAGACCCTGATGCAGCTCGGAGCAGAGTGCGCGGCTGACGACTAACTTTGACTCTGGTCACTCAGCTGGAAAATCAAGTCAAATTATGGTCAACACACACACACACACACACACACACATGCTGTTGTCCGTCATCCACATTTGCTAATTGTTGACCAAACATGTCCGATGATCAGCCACTGACAGCGGCTGCTAAAATGTTTTCGCTTTGATTTCATGCAACAAATTGCGGCAGATCTGAATTTTAAGTGCCGCCATACATGGCGTATACTCAACGTGCCACAGCGACAGCCAGCGAAGTTTTTAAGTGCTTGGCTTGCGGTGTTTTGCGAAACGGAGCTTTGGCCAAGCTAAACTGCAGCATGCAGCATCATGCCGCACTCATTTATTCAATTAGCCGTCCGACCCCAAAAAGTCGACTATATATACATACATACATACTATGTATATAGACATATATCTATAGAGTTACTTAATTTTTAAATGGATTCAAATGTTATAGCTGTGTCGCTTATGTGGTTAAGGTAACAAATTGAAATGGCATAGGCTTAACACTTAATAATATGAATTTTTAAAAATTTATTTAATGATTTGTTGCATTTGCTGAAACTGCATTTTCGTGATATGACCAAGATAGAGTCTATAAATAGTAGATTACGATATAGATTATAAGGCAGTCATTCTCAGTTCTAGTTGGGGCTGAAGTTATACTTCTTTATTAAGTTTGTTCGGGTGCATCAGCTGAAGCTAACATACCCTATAGCCATCATCTAGATAATATTCTTTGATTCAACTCGACTTGCTGGGAGCATAACTTTAGTTTGAGTTTATACAAGTGAAGTTTTATGGCTCTTCACATATTTACTTACTTATTTAATTCCTTACTAATTTTGCTCTTTAGCTCCGGCATATTTTTAAAAGTCCATTATTATTATTATTTTTTTTTTAATTTTTTTTTATCTTTATATAAACTGTCAATAAATATTTCTTTTTGTTATGCAAAATATTTATTGCCAAGTCGGCAGATTATAATAAAATACACGAAGACAAAAACTGTTTATATAAAACATTCAGTTGCCCTTGGTTAGTTTTATATAGCCTTTGTCTGGTATTTGTTGCTTAGGTTTAGCCAATCGTACGCACTATATATGTATGCATATATTTGAGGTATATTTGTTTGTCCTCCCATTTAATTATCCGTCTATCCATTTGTCTTTTCCTCCGTTTATACATCCACCTGTCCGTCTTATCATACATATGTCCGTTAATTTGCTCCATATTCCGTTCGTTTGCTTGTCCGTCCGTCTTTCCGTACATTCCGTACGTACACTCGTTTGACTACTTGTTGTTCGCTCTCTCCGGCCACTTGTCTGTTCGTCCCACACTCGCTCTGTGTTAATGAATATCATCTGTTAACAATGCGACACGATATATCGATAAACGCGTGTACCATATCGAAGTAATAGATACCACCTCTAAGTTTTTAGTCACTAATAAACGTTTGTCACGAAAGCACACAAAGCACGGCTCGCTGCTGTTCGTTTCGTTTTTCACTATATTTCTACTTAAATATAACTTCCGTCAACTTGGATAGAGAAAAAGCTTCTATCCAACAGGTTATGGGCCCAGTTGCGGATATTTAATAGAATTATAGTGGTTTTGTTCTTACTTACGAACTATTAACATCGGTGTGACTCAGGACTGTTTGATAATAAGCTATGAGCGGGATTTATCAAATAGAAAAGTTGGACGAAGGCAATTATGGCACTTGGCAGGTGCAGATGCGGAGTGTGTTGGTACACCAGGAGCTATGGAGTGTAGCATCAGGTGAAGGGCTACCAACGGATGCCCCGGAGAATGTGAATTGGCAGGCCAAAGATGAGAAGGCGCTGGCAGTGATCACATTGAGTGTGAACGCTTCACAATTGGGCTATTTGAAAGATTGCAAGTCGTCGTCGGAGGCATGGAATCGGCTAAGAAATGTCCATCAGCCAACTGGAGCAACACGCAAGGTACAACTCTACAAGAAATTGCTTTTTAAGCGCATGGCGCCTGGGCAAAGCATTTCGGGCTACATAAATGAATTCATGGGAATTCTGGACGCCCTTGGTACAGTAGGCATTGAGCTGTGCGACGAATTGCGCAGTATTATTTTGCTGTCGAGCCTTCCAGAAAGTTTCGAAAATTTCGTTGTCGCCATAGAGACGCGCGACAGTCTGCCAGCCTTCAACGCTCTATGCATCAAAGTGAAGGAGGAGAGCGAGCGGAGGGAGAACGCAGAAGAAAAGAATGAATGCGAAAAAGCATTTAGTGCTACTTACAAGCCAGCCGCGCAGAGGGCGCAAAAGCAGAGAAACAAAAATGTGATATGTTTCAAGTGTGGCGAGCGCGGGCATATGAAGGCTGAGTGTAAGAGAGATAGCGTTAGTGAGAAAAAGGCAGGAAGAAGAGAGAACAAGCAGTGCAGTTTATTAAATGCGATGAGCGCAGATCATTTGAAAAAGAGTATGTGGTGTTTGGATAGTGGCGCTACATGCCATATGTGTTGTGATAAAAGGTTATTCACAAAGTTTGTAAAACACACAGAAATGATCAGTCTGGCTGACTCCGGTCTGCTTAGAGCAGAGGGAGGGGTGAAGTAAAGCTAGAGACGGAATTATGCACGTTGCTGTTAAAAGATGTTCTCTATGTGCCAAAAATGAACGGTAATTTTTTCTCAGTGTGCAGCGCTGTGAAACATAATTGCTTTGTTACTTTTGGGCAAGATTATGCAAAAGTAATGCAAAAGGGTGATTGCATTGTTAAAGCAAATAAATCTGGAGATCTGTATATGTTTCAAGAAAAGCGAAATAGCTGTTATGCTGCTGTTAAGGCAGATGGCGTGCTGTGGCACAAACGGTATGGCCATTTGAATGTCAATGGCTTGAAAGACCTGATCAACAAAGAAATGGTGCGCGGGATTGAAAATATGGTTTTCAATGATAACATGAGTTGTAAAACTTGCATGCTATGCAAAATTCATGTGCAGCCATTTCCTGCTGCAACTGCCAATAGAGCACAAGGCATATTGGAGTTGGTTCATGCGGATGTGTGCGGGCCTTTTAGCACACAGTCCCTGGCTGGATCGAGGTACTTCTTAACCTTTATTGATGACAAATCAAGGCGTATCTTCGTATATTTCCTTCGGAGGAAGGATGAAGTCTTCAAGAAGTTCGTCGAGTTCAAAACGTTGGTTGAACGGCAAACAGGAAGGGGTCTAAAATGTATCCGGAGCGACAATGGAGGTGAATTCGTCAATAAGCAGTTTGATGAATACCTGAAGAGTCAAGGGATCAAGAGACAGCTGGCAGTAGCATACACACCACAGCAAAACGGCGTGGCTGAGAGGGCAAACCGCACTCTGGTGGAGATGTCAAGGTGTATGCTGATGCAATCAGGATTGGGCGAATCGTTGTGGGCTGAAGCAGTCAACACAGCCGTATATATACGAAATCGATCGCCAACCAGTGCTTTAGGCAGTATGACGCCTATGGAAGCGTGGACTGGTAAGAAACCTTTTGTCGGCCATCTAAAAATGTTTGGTTCAATTGCAGTGGCTTTGGACAAGGGTCCAAGGAAGGGCAAACTGCAACCAAAAGGCAAAGAATATCGGATGGTTGGGTATTCGGTAGTAAGCAAAGGCTATCGTTTGTATGACCCAATATCTCACCAGGTGGTTGAGAGGCGAGATGTTCTTTTCGACGAGAGTCAAGATGACAAGGAGTCATTTGTATATGTGTTGCCCACTCCTAGCGTTACCATGCAGTTTGGTAATGGAAGTGATGACTCTGGCATCAGCGATCGGGACAGCGGCGATCGAGAGAGCAGCGTAGGGCGCAGCAGCGTAGGGCGCAGCAGCGATCGGGACGGCAGCGAGGGACGTAGCGGCGATCGAGAGAGCAGCGTAGGGCGCAGCAGCGAGAGTCGCAGCAGCGTAGGGCGCAGCAGCGTAGGGCGCAGCAGCGATCAGGACGGCAGCGTTAGGCGCAGCAGCGATCGGGACGGTAGCGATGGAGGCAGCAGTGATCGGGACGGCAGCGAGGGACGCAGCAGCGATCAAGATAGCAGCCATGGGCGCAGCAGCGATGGAGATCGCAAAGACAAAGTAAGCGAGGACGGTTCTGTGAAAGTCACTCGCATTGGTCCTGGTAGACCAAGGCTGATTCGAACCGGCAAGCCAGGCCGACCTCGAAAGCAGCACAACGTACTTGGGGCTCTGGTTGCCAGCATGCAGCAGATTGGTGCGATGCGATGAAACGGGAATCTGAGCGCACAGGAGCTGGACAGTAACCCTGTTCATCATTCCCGGACTAAGCATATTGATATTAGATATCATTTTATTCGTCAAGTAGTTGACGAGGGTCAAATTAACTTAAAGTATGCTTGTACAACAGATATGATTGCAGATATCATGACTAAGAATCTTTGTAAGAACAAGCATGTTAAATTTACTGAAATGTTAAGTTTGAAATGAATTATGTTAAATGTATTGTAATGTTAAGTTAATTTGAATCGCATTATGTAAACTGAATTTGTAATCATGATCGCATTGAGGAAGGGTGTTAATGAATATCATCTGTTAACAATGCGACACGATATATCGATAAACGCGTGTACCATATCGAAGTAATAGATACCACCTCTAAGTTTTTAGTCACTAATAAACGTTTGTCACGAAAGCACACAAAGCACGGCTCGCTGCTGTTCGTTTCGTTTTTCACTATATTTCTACTTAAATATAACTTCCGTCAACTTGGATAGAGAAAAAGCTTCTATCCAACACTCTGTTCCTTCGCCTTTTCATCTGTCCGTCCGGCAGCTTCAGTCTCACAGTTTCTTAAGCATTTTTAGTCAGATTATTCCAAGTATAGGAATAATCTCTAATCGCTGTTCCTTTACTCTGAGCTGTTTCCGTGCTTAGCTGTTTCTTTTAATGAGCGTATCACTCCTCGCTGCTCCTCCACGTTCTTCTTAAATCAAACTGCTGAACTGGGGGGCCAGCTAATATTAATTAAGAGCTTACTGCATTTGCATAGGAAACTTGAGATTCGCAAAGACGCACACACACACACACACACACACAAACACACACATACGCACACGTGACATCCGTAATGTCACAGTCACAGTTGGAGTCACAGTCAAAGGCTGGCGTGGGGTTTGCCACAGACAAACTTCACTTGCAGTTGCAGTTTGCATAGCTGGCAGCTGCGGCTGCAGGAGGCGTGGCCGTGCCGGGACTGAAGCCCCGCTACCCGTGCCGGCCGCCCATCAGCAGTGCCCCGCCTCCACGTTTGCTGTCAGCTTAGCAGCGCCATTTTACCATTGTGTTTGCCAGCCTGTCTGTCTGACCGACTGTCCGTCCGTCCGTTCGGCTGTCTGTCTGCCTATCTGACTGACCCGTCTGCGTGTCCATTGTCCCTTGTCCGACTGCGTGGATTATTTGCGCAAGTGAATATTAAATTTGAACCACAGCCGAACGCGTCGAGCCGCCAACAACAGCAGCAGCAGCAGCAGGAGCCGGAGGGGGAGCAGCAGGAGGAGCAGGAGCAACAGCATCGTCAGAGCGAGGGAGAGAGAGAGAGAGAGGGACTGTAGGCGGTGTGGCTGGCTGCTCTGGCCTGCCACGCAAGTTAACTTCCGCTCTTGCGGGTAGTCACAGCAGAGTGTGAGCGAGAGCACGGGAGACGGAGTGAGCGAGAGAGAGGGAGATACATTGTGTATTGGGCATTGCATCCAATTATTTGCCAGAAGCCTGCAATTCCGGGCGGGGTTGCCCGATTGTTTATCCTTCTTCTACTTTTTTTTGGAGCTACTAATGTAGTGGTGTTGTTTGGCGGTTTCGGGCAGACGGTTGCAGATTATTGTGTTTGCGTGCTCTCGTTTTTTTTTTTTTTTGTCTTATTTAATTTCGCACTCAATAAAAATAAAACATAAAAGGCTCTCGTTGCGAATTTACAACTTATAGCTTAAAAATCGAACATGAAAGGAGAGCATACGTCAATACTGTTATAGCAGCAGGAGAAAGTATAATGTTAACGAAATGTTATATAGGAAATGTGCTAAGAATTTGAGAATGCACAGGAGAAATAATTTGAACATGAAAATAAAATAAAAAAGAATTGTTTTGATTTTTTTTAAAACTAAATGTATCATCATATTAATTTATTATTATTTATTATTTATTATTTATTATTTATTATTTATTATTTATTATTTATTATTTATTATTTATTATTTATTATTTATTATTTATTATTTATTATTTATTATTTATTATTTATTATTTATTATTTATTATTTATTATTTATTTATTTATTATTTATTATTTATTATTTATTATTTATTATTTATTATTTATTATTTATTATTTATTATTTTATTATTTATTATTTATTATTTATTATTTATTATTTATTATTTATTATTTATTATTTATTATTTATTATTTATTATTTTATTATTTATTATTTATTATTTATTATTTATTATTTATTATTTATTTATTTATTATTTATTATTTATTATTTATTATTTATTATTTATTATTTATTATTTATTATTTATTATTTATTATTTATTATTTATTATTTATTATTTATTATTTATTATTTATTATTTATTATTTTTTATTTTTTATTTTTTATTTATTATTTATTATTTATTATTTATTATTTATTATTTATTATGTATTATTTTTATTGGCTTAAGGTTTCTCTCTGAAAGCCATATATCTTTAATCTGCTGCCAGCCAAGTTTATCTCCTCTAGCTAATGGATTCTAGCGACACTTAACAAGAGATGGATATATACATATGTATGTATATAGATACATATATACATATATAATCAATATATACATATATAATGCTCAACTTTGTGACATATGTTAATTGATATGTCGCGTATTGAATTGGCGTTTAAACAAGGATTAAACAAGAATTTGTGTATTTGCATTTTAGCTTAATTAATATGCAACAGTTTATGTATAAATATATATATATATATATATATATATATATATATATATATATATATATATATATATATATATATGTATGTATATGCATACATACATGTACTGCACATATATGTATATTTAGCTATTTACTCAAAATTCATATTAATTTGGCTGTTGTGTGTGGGTGTGTGTGTGTGCGTGTGTGTGTGGTAAGTAGAACGCATAATGCGGCAAAGGCATAAACTTATAAATATTTATGTGTATCCGGGCCAAAGCGAAATGGCGGGGTGTCGATTTAGGGTGAACGAACACAAACAACAATATCAACAACAGCAACTATATCGAGTGGTAAACATTGAGTGGTCACTGACACAAAAATATATACATACGGGTGTGTGTGTGTGTGTGTACTCATGTGTGTGTATGTAAAGCAGATTCGTAAGTGAGAGACACAGAGTGTCCTGGCATCCGGGTGCGCTCGTCCTGCCAGATTCGCGACTAAAGTAAATAAAAGCCAGCCTCTGCTCCGACTGCTGCTGGCTGCTACTGTTATCTTTTTTGGAAAATCGCTAACAATAAATAATTTATGTGCAGGGCGAATGATAATGAAAAAACCACCCCGTGCATGGCCAATGGGTCGGCTGATGCGCGACTGATGCTTCTCAGCAACAGCCCCCTGTGATTCGGGCCAGCCCCAGCCCCAGCTCCTGGCGGCACTTGGCTTGGCCCAACCCAGCCCGACCATGCCCATGCCGAGCCGAGCCGGGGTTGCAGTCGGTCGTCGTTCGCGATTTTCGCATTTTCGAAATGGACTGTTTAAGGCGATTTTCCCAGGGCGGCAGCGGCCAGTTGAGTGGCATTGAAATCAAAATCCAAATCGTACAACCACTTCAAACATAGCAATGCCCGCCGCGGGGAGGGGGTTGCACGCCGCTGAAAGGGCTGCCGGGAGGGAGGCAGGGATGCAGGGTGGACTGCATGAGATCGTATGCGTGAAACGATGGGCATACACACATTATCAGGCATATGCAGACAGTCGAGCAGAATAAGGACTCGCTGCGTTCGACTTATGGTGTATTTTTTTTTCCGGGGATCGGCCCCCTGGCGAGCATTAGATAACCAAACAATGGCGGCACACACGCAAACACACAAACACACACACACGCACATGCTGAATATATAGCTGTGACTCTGGTAATGCAAATGCACTGCAGCCGCATGTAAGCCAAGCCGCTCAACAAAGGCGCAAAGGGGCAACGTGGCAAAGGGGCAAAGGGGCAAAGGGGCAACGGGGCAACGGGGCAACGGCGCTGTGAGTGCTCTGAGTGCCATCATTAAAATATGTGCGAATCCAGCCCTTTGGCGGCCATTGCCTGAATGTATGTCAAGGATGGATTTGAATTTGAATTTCAATTCTAATAGGAAATTCCTTTAAAAAGGTGACGCTAAATTTGAGCTGGACTATGTTTGTAATAAAGACTTTTATATTATTATTTTTATTAGTATTTTCATATAATGAAACACATAGATAAGATCTTTGGGCTGCACAAATTTTGATAGTATTTTGATAAGATTTTCAACGATGATTCTTTAACTCATTCAAAAAATGGGGAAAAAAAAAAAACAGAAAAACCTATTAATTTTGTTTCATAAACAAATCGTAACTACAAAGTTTTAGACATCAATCGCTCTTGAGTAATCTGTTCTTTTGCAATGCTATTCTGTGGTATATTATATTATATGATCCACATATTGCATCCCCGTAAAATCTTGAATTAAGCTATTCAAATTGTTGCATTTATTACAGTCAAGAGGTATTCTGTATTACATCTAGTTCAGCATCTGAACAGATCAATAGTTGACAATTTTAAATTTGCATATGCATAATTACACTGATAAATGATTGGCAAGCCTATTTATGCAAATTTCCATTAAACTTGCAACTTTTCTGCACAGGATTCATTTAGTCGCCTTTGGCATACAAACAATTTGGTTTTAATATCCAAAAAATAATTGCAAATGAAGTAAGCAAACGCATATTAAATATGTTGAAATGTAAAGAGAGATGCAAGTTATTATGTATTGTGTATATATATTTTATATTGAGTATATATATATGTATATGTATTACAATCGACATGTGTATGAATGTATTTGGAAACAAAATGAGCTATGAATAATAAATAAAATAATATAAATAAAACTTCAAATATATATTAATATTTTAAAGTATATAAATATGAAATTTAAATATACAGATAGAAAATTAAATATGAGTATATATCTAAATAGAAGTATATAAAAAAAATAAAAATAAAAAAAAAATAAAATATGAAATGTATATTCATATTTTAAAATATATAAATATGAAATTTAAATATATACATAGATAGAAAATTGGATATGTATATACAAATATAAGTATATAAATAAAAAAGAATAATAATAATAAAATAAAATATAAAATACTTGTAAAACAAAATTAGGTTAAGCTAAGAACAATAAATAAAACAATACAAATAAAAAATAAAATGCATAATACAAATATTTAAAAAATGTATATGAAAACTTAAATAAATAATATTTAAATAATATAAAATATAAATAGAAATATATGTAAACAGATTCCGGAAGCTGTTGATAATTTCATATATTAATCAATAATAAAAGCATTATATTTATTATATATATATATATTTGCTTAAAATGATATTTTTTGGTTAAATATCGAATGAAAAATTAAAAAAAAGTCTAAAATGCTGATATATTGATTTTTTTTAAGCTGAATATCAATTTGATATTTTTCAAAACTTAAAATATCATCGAAACGATATTTTAAAAATTTTCGATAACCCTATATTTAAGTGAAATATATAATGTAGATAAATAATTTAATTTTTTAAATTTACAATGAATGAAAAAGAAGCAGCAATTCAGTTTAAATAAAATAATATAAATTAAATAAATAAATGGCATACAGCTATCTTAAAATCGTTTTGCAGTCACACTGTCAATATATTTTCCTATTACATTTAAATCATCTATTAAATTACAATTTCTCTTGAAGCTCTGCTGCCCAATTTAGCATTTTAGCAACTGCAACATCATCAATATAAATAACAAAATTATATTAAAATATATATATTACACAATTGTCTAGGCAAAAGCAATTGGCAAGCCAATTGCCATATCGGGCGATAGTTGTTTTGTTATTATTATTTATTCTTTTTATTTTATTTTATTTTATTTTTATTTATTTATTATTTTTTTTTTTTCTAGGCAAAAGAGGCCTGTCAATTGTTTGCAATCATCGAGCCCGCTAGAAATTTCTAGCGCTGCGCTATTAAAACGCAAGCAACAACAACTAAGCACAATCTAAACAAAAACAAAACGGAGAAGCGAACAACAACCACAACAGCAACAAAGTAAAATAAAAAATAAATAAATAAAAAAGAAAAAGAATTGGAATCAAGCAAAATGTACTTCCAATGGGGCCATAAAATTCTGACAATTTTCTGACAGCAAACATGCCAACACTCAAAAATCGTAATATACATACATGAGGTATGGGGCGTGGCTGGCATGGGCGGTTGGGCGGTCTCGAATGTTGAATGTTGAATGTTGGAGCTGGAGCTGGAGTTGCGGTGTGGCATGTTAAATATACGTCACAGCTAAAACGAGCACATGTCTAGCGCCAAAAAGTTTCAAGGATATAACCAAACGCCAACAGCAAAACAACAACAACAACAACAACAACAGCAACAACAACAATGCACGCTAAGTTGTTGGCGGCGTCGAAAATTAGCCAGTGGCATCAAGGGGGTTGCCAGTCAGGCCAGTCATTCAGCCAGGCAGCCAGGCAGCGCTGTTGTCCTTGTTGTCCTTGCCTTGGATCCTTGTCGTTCGCTCCTGGTCTACTCATATTTCAAAAGTGAACACACTGACACGACGACATTTTACTGGCACAAAGGACACTTATTGTTATTAGCACATTCGGGGCCCAAAGCGCAACGCTCGCATCGTTGGCCGGTGCCATTGTCCTGGCCACTGGCCACCACATTCACAGCTGGCTCTAGCCCGCACTGGCCCGCACTGGCTCCTGGTTACCAACAAAACGTGTTAACCTTTTGCCGCGCGCACATTTCAAAAGCCAATTACATGCGCTCTTAAGCGTGTAAAGTTTTGTAATATGATTTGTGTTTGGCCTCTCTCTTTTCTTTCTTTTTTGCGCCCTTTTTGGGCGGCATCTCCAGTATCCTTTGGCGTCCTGTCCTGTCGCTACCTGTCGGCCTGGCTGTCTGCCTGCCTGCCATTTCTACGACGATGTCCTGCCAACAAGCATGCATATTATTCTAAAGCTTAACATAACAGTTATGCACTGCGTGTGTGTGTGTGTGTGTGTGTGTACGTGTGTCTTTGGTCTACTCCTGGCGTTGCTCTGCACTTGAATTGGCGCACAACTATACGAATGTGAGAGGCCGCCTCTCTCTTTATGTGTTCTAACCACTTGGAACAAGCCGCTGAAAATGTTTTGCTTACTCTAATCAATCATTAAATATTATATTATTATATTATTTACTTTTAAAATATTAATCATATAAAAAAATTAATCAATTAAAAAATATTTTTAAAATATTAATCAATTAAAAAAATATATTCATTTAATTTAAATAATTTATCTAAAAAATAAAATCATATGTGTAAGGATCAGAGACAAAATAATCTGCAAGAAATACTTAACAAAAAAAAAAAAAAAAAACAGAGTTGTAAGAGCGCTTACAATGCTCATTTTATTGCAGTTTTTTATTAAAAAATTATTTTTAATTATTAAAATTATTTTTTATGACAAAAATAAAAAATTTGTATTACAAAAACTAAAAATAAGATTACAATTTGATTTTTAAATAAAAATTGAGCTGTAATAATTATTTTTTTATTTTAATTATTATAATTAATTTATAAATTAATTATAATAACTAAAAATAGAATAATTAAAAAACATATAATGTATCTATTAATTATAATTATTAAATTAATCAAAACATAATTGTTTTTCTTAATTATTATTTTTAAAAAAAATTTTCCATAAAAGTTATAGGCGTTACGGTCCCTGGTGTTTTAGATCCCCTTTATCAGAGCAAGAACCTTGCAAGCTCACTTCATATACAATCAAATTTGCTTGAACACTTTGAATAAGCCTTCTTTTGAATTAACTTACTTAGTGCAAAGATGAAGTAATTATAATAATGATATGATGTGCTTGAATAATTTTTTTATTTTTTATTTTTCATTATTGTTTTATTGTGTGGTATACGAAATCCGAAAGTGTTGCAAATTATTTAGTTATTTTATTTATTTAAATAAATTGAATATTTTAATTATAATGATTGGGCCATAGTTCTCTCTCTCTCTATCTCCTCTCCCTATCTCTTTCAGGCTGGGCTAACGCCTGCGATCGGTTGCCCATGCAATATACCTACTCTTCATTTCGCAAACTGGGTATATGTGCACCCGATCTTAATGCACACAAATATATTACATAAATTGACAAAAATATTTAATATGAAATTCTAAATAAATATTTAATGAAATGTATTTAGATATTTCCTAATATTTGCCATTGGTCACATATGAATGCAGCCATTCAAAGCCGCAGCTCAAAGATGCTGGAATAAATGTGAGCAGGCGTGGCTGGGGCGTTCAATGTGAAGCCGACTAATGTCAGTGTTTGTCAAAGCTTTTCAGTTATATTTCATCGGCATACAGATCGGGTTACAAGCACGCTTCAAACTTTTAGAAATTCGCTTGGCGCTCGCAAAACTTTTCCGTTTCGGTTTTAAAATTCAAAACGCCCACAAAATAGCAATGGCGTCGAATAGCAACAATAGCAGCAACAACAACAGCAACAACAACAGCAATATTAGCTACAACGGCACCGATTACACATACACAACTACCAATAACAACAACATCAGCAGCAGCAGCAGCAGCAGCAGCAGCAGCAACCACAGAAGCAGCAGCAGCAGCAGCAGCAGCAGCAGTAGCAGCAACTACAACACGTACACTCACACGCACAGCGAGAGCGGCACCAATACCCACAACAGTACTAACAACAACATCTACAATTCCAGTCACATTGTGATCAACCGACGTCGCCGCCACAGACAAAACATTTTTGACTATATGCAACGCATGGATATGCCGATGATGTTGCCGTTGACGATGCCACAGACGATGCCGATGCCGATGCCGATGCCGATGCTGATGCCACAGCCGATGCCGATGCCACAGCCGATGCCAGTGCCAGTCACAATGCCAATGACAATGCCAATGCCAATGCCAATGCCAATGCCCATGACAATGCCAATGACAATGCCAATGCCAATGACAAACCCATTGCGCACCCAAATGGAGCGTTATGCAAGACAGCCGCTGCCAAGGAGGCACCTGGCCGGCGGCTGGGATGCGATGGGCAATGAGGGCCAGGCTGGTGATGTTGCCACTATTGGCGATAATAATCATGTGGTGGGCATACCCACAGTCGCGCCCGCCAATCACATGGCCCACATGGGCGGCGGCGATGCAGAGATCATTATTGAGGCGCCATTGGCGCCGCATCATCGCGGCGCCGGCGATGGCGTTCAGGGGGAGGCGGCACAGCCGCAGCCGCAGCGTGTGATCCAGCCACCAAGACGTGAGACTCTCGAGCAGCGTCGCGAGCGCAGCGTTCAACAGATCTTGCGCCTATGCGACTTCATACAGCAGCAGCTGGCGACCATTGCCGCCCAGATCGATGCCTACGAGAGGAAACTGGCACAGCACAATCCCCCGTCACCGTCGCCCCCGGAGCCCGACGGCGATGTCATATAGACAATGAGACTGACTGCATACCGTGCTGCCGCTCTTGGGGATGCTGGAGAAGATGGGCACTGGATCTGCAAGAGTTGGAGGAGCTGCGTTGCTGACGCTCAGTACTCTGATCTCGGTTTCCTTATTCGCACAAAATTCGCTAATTGTTGGCGTGTTTCATTTTGTTTGCACATTTTAATCAACAATTCCTTTTCCAATCCAAAATTGCCTTCGAGTGCACGTGTTATCGTTGGACGCACAAATGAAGCAAGTAAAATGTATGCGCTCCAAGAAATCCAACCGACTTTTATTTGCACTCCCACCCAGCTTCCTATCTCTAGCAACATCTCTTTCAATTGGCCTTCAGTGATTGGACCATGCTTAGGTCTTTATATATCGTCAGTACTTCAATCAGTCCGTAAGTCTGGAAAATCTTATGAACCGACTAAGCTCGTACATCATTACAGTCGGCTGTTACCGACTGCGGAATACTCGCTTATGGCTCAAACGGCAGCTAGATCCTTTTTCGATTTAACACACCCCCAATTGGTATGTATTTATTAGATCATCAAATGAGATTAAACAATTTTGAGTTCTTAGTTCTTAGAGTGTGCTCACGCCTCCAATGGGCGTAGGTATTTGCACCATATCTTTTTGAGCGTGTGGTATCAACCCAAGCATGGATTCCCAGTTTCAACTCTCTAGAATTTTACTGGTATGGCTTTCGAGATACTGGATAGTGGGCTCTACAATTCGTCGCGCCTCTACGGCGGATAGGGAACATTTTGACACTTAATAATTTGAGAGTATACACGACTATATGTTAAAAATGTCAAATCTCTAGCTTCAATAGTGGGCAATGGGTTTATATGGGGACGGAGTGACGGACAGTCGGAAAAGCAGTCGGACGGGCAGACGAATGGACGGACGGACAGCAAGATGAACATTGCACAAAGCCAATATACTCGTTGTAATAATAATATTAAATTAATTAGAGAGAGAGAGAGAGAGAGAGGTGAGAGAGAGGCAGAGAGAGCGTAAAGACTGGCCTTTAAAAAAGTCCTATATATACATACATATGTATGTATACATTCAGTATATGATATAATGAGATTGTTTAAGTCAATGCGCATCAGTTATATCGTATATACATGTTTTTCGAAGTTGGAAAATAAAAAACCGAATATTAATGTTACTCACTGTATACACTTGCAATCCAGTACAATTTGGAATTATACTGAAGTATACCAAGTTGCATGCATGAATACTTGTATAACTGTAAAATACAAGTTAAATAATCCGTTATATACTAGAATCAGCTATATACTGAATTAGATATATACAATGTATAATTCGATTCACATATCTGAAATATACGAAGTTTGTTGTATGTAGAAATGTAAAATACAAGTTAAACAAACAATTGGAAACCCTTAAAGATGAGTTCGCTTCGGCATCTGAATTGACAGCTGAGTCTCGTCGAAATGCACAAAAAGAGCTTGAGATTCCGTGGTTCAATTAGAGGCTTTACCGAGTTGTTTACTGATGCAGTGCTGGGGCACGGCTCATTCAGTAGTTCTGCCAGCAAAACACCCCCATGCCAGGCCGTGTCCCATGTCCCTTCGCCACTTCGTGCAAAATGCTCAAATTTTCAAGTGTGCTAAAGAAATGACATGCAAATTAGTTTTGTTCGAATGACTGACAAGTTGTAAAAGCGCACCGGCTCGAATCGTCGGGCGGGGAAAGTGGCGGGGCGCGGCTAGGCGTGGGCTGTGCACTGTAGTGCAGTTGACCGAGACGGCAGCGCCGAAATATTTCCAATGAAATAAGGGCTGCCGGCGCGGAGCCGCAGACCCGATTGAACGGGGCCATAAAGCCTAAGGATGAGTAGAGCAGCCAGAGCGAGGGCGAGAGCGAGAGCGAGGCAATCACCGTTTGCTCTGGCCACACAATGCGCCGACTGCATAAATAAACAACAAACAACAGGAGCAGCAGCAGCAGCAGCAACGGCAGCGGCAGCGGCAGCGGCAGCGAAAAGGATCGATGGATTTTATGAGTGCCCGCGTGCTCAGCTCACTCCTTTTAACTCTTTCTGCTGCGTCGCTGCTTCTGGCAAGTGACATTGATCTGAGGGCCATGGAAATGGGCCATAAACCTCTGACCCGGTTGGCATATTGTTTGGCTGACCAAAGCCCCGTGTGCACAATGCATCGTGCACTCTTCTTGTCCAGCTACCTGTATTGGCTAACCCGTTTCCTGCTCTCTTCCTTTTCCCTTTTTTTTGTCGTCCTTCGACTGTGTCCTGTTGCTGCTGCTGCTGCTGCTGGCGCGCAGCTGGCGAGCATTTAATTAGCTGCAAATTAGTTGAAGCGCTCAGCACAGTTTTGCTTGCTCTGCCACGCCCAGCAGCAAGAAGACGCGCCCACGCCAAATATTTGACAATTTAATTAGTCTAAAATGGGGATTATCTTAGCATGTGTGTGTGAGTGTGTGGGCGTGTGTGTATTGCACGCATTAACAGCGCATTAAGCAAAAGGGTTTTTCGGTGCGTCTTTATGCTGCTGCTGATGCTGCTGCTGCTGCTGCTGCTGCCTCTGCCTGCTCTACTGCTGTGGCAGCAGCAGCTTGTGGTCGCCGTTGCCGCATCAGCGATAGCGCTTGATCCTTTGATCCTGTTTTGGGGGCCGTCGTCTGCGCGGGGGCGGATAGTGTGAGCGTCTGCGAGTGTGTGTGTGTGTGTGTGTGTGTGTAAGCAAATTTTTAATTAAATTGCTGCTGCAGCTCATTTAGCTTATGCCCTTTGGCCTTTGACCTTTGGTTCGCCTTGCTTTTTTGCTTTTGCTTTCGAGCTCTTTGCTTCGTACCCGATGCGCCGTGGCCAAAATTTAATTAGCTTAGATTGGGCCACAGTCCGAACAAAAAATCCTTTGACAACGACCAAACATGTGCGCTGCATGTAGCGCCGTTATTAACAACACTCCGGCACAAACACACACACTCACCCACACACGCACACACTCACAATGTGTGTCTAATCTCCATAACCCTTGCTGTGAGCACCCACACACGCTCCCCCTGGGCGCATCATTGTACGCCGGCACAGCACATAAACATTTAAAGGAGCCAACGGCAACTCGACTTGGGGCTGATAGCGACAACTTTTGCTGGGCTTCAGACAATTGCGAGGCTCGGGCCCAGCACTAAACACAAAGTCCAATAATTGAATATCGGCTTTCAGCGAACCAAGTGACAAACAAGTGAGCGCATTCAAAGCAATCCGCATACAAAATGCATTACATTTAACAGCCACAATGAAAGGCGGCCTGTCCAGGCGGGCTGCCGAATATCCCAGCAAACTAGCTGCAAATTTGCATACGTGCATACAAAATATACACAGAGACTGTGGGAATACCCTAGATCCAAGCAGCTTTGGCATAGCCAACAACAGAGCCATAGGCCTAGGGAAAAGTCTTTGAAGAATGGAAGAAGCATTTAAGGATATGTATTCGAAGAAGATATTAGCGAAAGTTTGTTTATGAATTCAGATCTGTAGTCAATTTAAACAATAGTTTTTAACTATTGTATTCCCATTTCATTTACTTCAATTTCTATTTCACTATATTGTTAATTTATGAATGAAATTATTATTATTTGAACACCACAAAATAATACATTAAAAAAGTTGCATTTAATTTGTGTAATATATACATATTATATAGTATATCAGAAAATACGAATATTTTGAAGTTTTATATTTTGTTTGCAATTTCTTTTATAGTATATTCTTTATATTATAGCGAAAAATAAATAAATTGAAAAATATGTAAATTTTATATTTTTTCTGTTTGTTCACAAAGCTATGAAATTTTATAATTAGCAAAAAAAGAAAAAAAAAAAATAGAAATTTAATATATATAATAAATACGATTTTTAATTTCTGACAAATAACATTCAATTAACATTCATTTAACATTTAATTCTGCTTAGTCAAACACTCTGACAACATTTCGAAACTAGATTTATTTACAACCACTATTCGTTTAGCGATTATATAAATCTTTTATTTTCAGACATATCACATTTAATTAACATTCATTTAACACTTAACTCTGCAGTCAGTCCAATACTCAGATATACTCAGATTTTATAGCTAGCACAAAAACGAGTTTTAGCTTAATATAATTTTTAATTTAAGACATATCTCATGCACTTAACACTCACTTAACATTCATTTAACAAGTAGTTCTGCAAATTAAAATACTCAGATATACTCAGATTTCAAAGCAAGATATATATATATACAAAGCACAACTACAAGTATTCGCTTAATATAATTTTTACTGTATGACAAATCACATACAGTTAACATTCACTTAACATTTAACTCTGCAGTCAGTCAAATACTCAGATATACTCCGATTTTATAGCTAGCTTTATTTAGTATTCTCTTGATATAATTTTTAGTTTAAGGTATATCTCAGACACTCGACAATCACTTAACATGCATTTAACATTCACTTAACACCTCATAGATATTCTCTGTAAATTGTAGCGTATGAGCACCGTCTGCTTGCTGCTGGCCGCATCGCTATCCTTTTTAAGCTGCTGTTTCAATTCACAGGACATTGCCGCGTCGCGTTGCACGTACAAACGCAACGGAAGCGCATGCCATCGAACATCAAACAGCAACATGACCAACAACTACAACAATTGCAACAACAAGCGACAGCAACAAACAACAAACAAATTTCAATTCGTTCACGCCTGCATGTTATTGTTGCTGTTGGCGAATGATAAAACGAAAAAAAAAATAAAGTAAAAAAAAAATAGCAGAAAACCAAGTACAACAAAATGTGCGGCAATGGCAAGCAGGAGCGAGCCGCCTTTATTCCTTTTGCATGCAGCATGTTTTCTAAACAACACTAACAACAGCAACAATGCCAGCAATATAAACAACATGCTGCTGCTGCTGCTGCTGCTGCTGCTACAGTTGCAGTTTTTTGCCAATGCAATCTAAACCGTAATCCAATAAAATCGACTGCAGGAATGCCGTCTAAGCCAGCGCGCCCCGCTCCCAGGCCATGCCGTCGCCAGGGACTCCCCAGTGGACAATATCGAGACACGGACGCACAAAAAGATTTGACAGTTGCTGCATGTGTGTGCGCAGTTGAAGCAGCAAAAATCGACGCGACGGCAACCAAAAACAGTTACCAGAAATCCGTTACAATGCGCCCGGGAAACCCATGCAAGCCCCATCGCCAAAATGAATAGATAGCCCCAACAGCAGCAGCAGCAGCAGCAGCAGCAGGCCCAAGTTAATGGCAATGCAACGCCTGTACGTGGGCGGAAGGGGGGTGGGTTCATTCGGGGGTCGGTGCTCGACCCGTGCCCGTGGGTGCTCAGGCTTATCCGCTTGAAATTCTCAACCCTCAATTCTGGGCCTAAAGTGCTGAAAGGAAAAACGAGCAAATTTCCAGATGCTGCTGGGCAGAATTGTTGCGAAATTGCTATTTGCACTCAATAACGCACTCACACACACACATACACACACACACACAGATAGTGTCGTAGAGAGAGAGCGGGAGAGTGGGAGGTGGGAGGTGGGAGGTGGGAGTCCGCCCACTTGGCACTGTGAAACCCGCAACCAGAACCATTCTGGCCACAAGCACTGACCCAACTATATCGGATACCCGCAAAAAAATGTCTAGGTGGAGCATGGGGAGCGCGTCGAGAATATGAAGGCAGGAGGCGTGGCAGTTGGACAATTGCAGCATGTTACAGAAAACAGAAGCGGGCGGTTGCTGCTCCTACTCCTACTCCTGCTGTGGCTGGAAAAAATCCCAAACAAATTTTGCTTCATAAAGCAAAAAAAAAAAAAAAAATAGTAGTGCAAGAAAACAAAGTACGAAAAAATGTTGCAACCGGATGCAATCGACTGCTGAATACTCCCCACAAAGTCTAAGTTAGATGCAAAAGATTTCTCAGTTGCTCATTAGCGAATGCAACGTGGATGCAATTCTCAGTAAAAACTATAGCAGATCAGTGGACACATATATCCCATTTAGATTTCAGTTTATTAGACATCATATTGTACGCTCAATTCCGACGACGATTCGTGCTAATATACCCGTTTCACCTACCAAACAGAGCAGGCTCTATTGAACGACTGACAAAGCACTTGCCAAAGGCTTCTAGTGGGGCTGCATTGCAGCCCGGGCGGACACTGAACACCGAATTGCCGTGCTTTGGGCTATGTTGCTAATGCTGTTCCGACTCCCGCTGCCGATTGTTGTTGCTCTGGCGTTGCAGCAGTTTGGGGGCACTAGGGGAGCAAGTGAAGGGGCGTCAAGCAGTGCTCAAAGGAAATACATATATGAAATATATTTTATAGTTAACAACAAATTACAGCTCATATATATACATAAAACAAAATCAAATCAAGTAAAAACGTTGCTGTCGTGCATTATCGACTGAAGAATACTCATTTATGGCCCAAACGCTTTCAGAGCCATTTTCCAATATGCCACGCCCCCAATTATTATAATATACATATAAACAATATATTATTAAGTCCATACAGGACAGTATTTTAGTCGTTAAGTATGGAGTTTCTAGCTGTAGAATATGCTGTTTCAACCAGCCCATAGTGGGCGTAGATATATCTGCCATATCTAGTTGATCTTTCGTTGTCAACTCGAGTACATACGTATTCGAAATTTCAACTTTCTAGCACTTCGAATGTCAAGAGATATCGCGGAATGACAATTTGCCACGCCCCTATTGTGTGGATAGAGAACGGAGGCACAGTCGAACGGGCATTCGGACAGCCGGGCGTACAGTGCACGCAACTAATATACTCTATTACTTTTTTGAATGAGTATAATAATGTTACATTTGAATGAAAAGCTTATTACAAGATATGCTTGATCAGAGATCTATTTGAAATTCATAAATTATTATTATTGTATATCATTATTATTACTATTAATATTTATTTCTTTATTTTTGTGTTTCTTTATTCGTTTCACACTTTGCAGTATCTCATTATACATATGTATATATGTTGCTCTACGATTAAGTCATCAAATCAGTTTGATATGAAATGTGAAATATTTCTTGTTGACATTCCATAAACAATTGTAGCAAAATGCTGTTTGATTTTCGCCTCGTTTGTATATCGATGGGCAAATCAATTGCACCGCATGATGTCCTATTAAATGTGCGTGGCCAACAATAGATCGAATGGCATTTAAGCATTGGAAATGATGCACGCATATGCACATACATATGCATGCGTATAGGTGAGGCAAGGAAGCGTGCAGTGGCAACGCCTCCCGCCTCGCTCTGTGCGTGGCTCTGGGCTCTGGGCTCTGGGCTCTGGTCGCGGGCACAGCACGCGACTAGCGCAGCGGTGGCACAGCAAGAGGCTGCTGCTTGGCCCACAGGGAGCTGCGAGTCGGGCACCCAACGAACCATGCTAGCTGGGCTGCTCGCCGAACAACCGGAGCGCATTCCAATGAATCGAGCGTCGTAAAGCTGCAGGCGCACGCAGTGTTCGTAGAAAGTTGTAAACGGGACACACACACACACACATATCTATGTCTATCTCTGTCTGGCAGCAGCTCTCGCTCTCTGTCTTGCGCTGCTCCGCTATCTTGCGATTCGCGTGCGCAGCTCAGCGGGCGGCAGGAAGGTCGCTGAAGGTTTACGGGCTAGAGCAGGACCCTCAGTGCAAGTGAAAGAGAGAGGGAGGGAAAGGGAGAGGCAGAGAGAGCGCGCGCTGGTGCACAATAGGTGCCGAAAAGGATGGACAGCTTCTGTGCACGCGCAGGCTCAGCGAAAGGTATGGAAGGTGCACGGATCCGGGCTGACTTTTGGGCAGTTAACGGTCGAGGACATGGCCCAGCAGTTGGTCCCAGTGCATCCGACAGTTGCATTAGCATTAAATGAACTCAAGGACACAGCTAGCCGGAACAGCCGGAACAGCAGGAGCGGGCGAGCGATCGAGCGGGCGAGCGCAATTGGGCGTGCTAAATGCATCTAACACAATCGCGTGGCCATCGAGCATCTAGCGCCATCTAGCGGCAGGACAAAATGAGCTCATTCATAACTGAAACTAAACTGAATTTTCATGCAATTCAATTCAAGCCGTGCCTATTCCCTTATCAAAGTCATGTGGATCCCCTATTCAAAATATTGTAAACAACATAAAGTGATTTTGCAGGCTTTTGCTCTTTCTGAATCGGAATTACATACAATTACATACAAGTGCGCCGGCCTGGGCACGGTTTGAGGAAAGTTACAAGCCGAGCCGGAGTCCAAATTGGGGGCGAGCGGAAGCACAGAGGATATTAACACATGGTGCCAGCGACGTTAATTGAGTTAGTGTCTCACACGAAAATGGGCCAGACGTATGTCTATATGGCTGTACGTGTGTGTGTGTGTGTGTGTGTGTGTGTGTGAGGGGGCGTGTCGCCCAAATGACCAGCGGCTACAAATACCAACTCATTTAGCCCGAGCGACAACAGGGATTGAGCAAAACATACGACATATAAAAAAAAGATGAGTCCAATTAAAGTCGGGCATAGCCGACTGCAGGATATGCTGTCAGCAGCAGATCCCACAGATCTTAGTAGTTGGGGATCCTGATAAATATCTGACTAGAGCCGAGATAAGGTCGGGCATAGCCGACTGCACAATAGAAACTGGGGAGATTTTACGTAATGCTCGACTTTATGTAGTTCGTTGTAGAAGAATATAAGATTATAGGTTGGCCATAGCCGACTGCATAATATACTGCTAAAAGATATTCATTTAACGAGAAATTCGAGAGACGTTAATGATCCGATAAATAGAGCCAAAATAAGGTCGGGCATAACCGACTGTACGATATACTGCCAGCAGGAGATTTCAAATATATTAGTGAATGCTCTGTTCTGGAACTACCCCGGCTATGAATAAATATGAGATTAAAACCGAAAAAGTGTCGAGCTGAACCAATTACACAATATATATAGCTAGCGAGAGATTCGAGAGTTTTTGGCAAATGCTCTATATAGTTCGATATCAGACAGGATATACATACATATGTATATAGCTTTACATCTCAGCAGTCTCAGGTGCGTATATACTCGTCACATTCAAAGCAAACAGCACATGGCTAACGAGCATAGTAAGCTGGAGTTGCGTTTTTGTCGACAAAAACATAAAAACTCAATTAGACTCATTATTCGCCCAATTATGTAATATGAAATAAAGCGTCAGTCGATGAGAGCTGGACGATGATGATGGGTCCCATGCTTGAGCATGGCAGCTCCAGCATTGAGTGTGCTATGGGCATGTCCAGGCGCTGTGCCCATATGCGACGACTCCGTGTGTGGGCGATGATCCTTCATTTTTCGTTTTTCGCTTCACGGCCCAGTTGAGCAGCAAAATGGCAACTCGTAAATCGCGCTCGCCCGTCCGTTGCTCTCGCTCCACTTGCTGCCACGGATAGTTGTCTAGGTGGACGAGAGTTGATTCTGGTGCTGGCATTCATTGTTCTGCTTTAGCTTTTTCGCATTTTATGAGCCTGGAGCGCCAGAGCGCACCACCCGTGCCTGATGCCTGATGCCGATGCCGATGCCGACGCCGAGCAGTAGGCGGATGGGTGCAGTGCCAGCGAGAGTCCAGGCCGCCAGCATATAACGGTACTCAACTAAATTGCCAAAGCGTTGAACATTTTTCACCCAATGTGGGCCAATAAATATAACGAAACTACCAAAGTAACTAAACAACAGCAGAGGACACTGGACGGCAACGATGCGATACGATGCGATGCGATGTGATGCGATGCGATGGAAATGTGATAAGGGCAAAGGCAGAAAGGAAGAGTACACAACAAGCAGAAGAACGAAAGTAAAAAAACAAAAAACATCAAACGACTAAAGTTGCACACGTTGTGCAGATACCTGGCAAATACTCTACGAAACAAGGGAGACTTTATTTATTATAAATTATATAACACATAAATACAAAATGTCGTTTATTCAAAAAAATATTTATTAAACCAATTTATTACAAAAATATTTATATATTATACATAGTATTACACAGCAATCTGGACATTTTGTTTTTCTTTTTATACCCTGAACCCATTGAAAATGGGAAATCAGGGTATAATGGTTTTGTTAAAAGTATGTAACAGGGAGAAGGAGGCGTGGCAGACCCCACAAAGTATATATATTCTTGATCAGGGCGACAAACTGAATCGATTTAGCCATGTCCGTCTGTCCGTCTGTCCGTCTGTCCGTCTGTCCGTATGTATGAACGCGTCGATTTCTGAAGATATAGAAGCTAGAGACTTCAACTTTTTTTTAAAATGCTCGTATATAGCGCGCGCATATCGAGTTTATCACTAAAAATCGATAACTCATCCCGTTCTTTTTTTATCGATCAAAAACCTTATCGAAAACCAGTTATAAAATTATATCTCCTACACCTTTAGAGCTAAAGTCTCCAAATTTTAAATGTAGACTCTACTGCATGTGATAGAATTTCGGTTTTTGTTATAATTCACCCCCCACCCCTATATCCACCCCCTTACCCACATCTCTGTAAAAGGCGTATTTCAAATACTAGAGACTTGAGCTTTGGCAAATATACGCATAGTAATGATAAAACCACATTCTAAAAGTTTCATGAAGAACGTACGTCCAGAAAAAAAGTTATTGAACAATTAAGTTCCCATAGTAAGCCCACACTGCAGCCCATGCCTGTTAATGCGTGCGTGCCTATGGGTGTCTATGTATATGTTTGCGTGTGTGTGTGTGTTTGTTTAAACTGAATGACACTAAAAATTATTGAAATGGCTGTTGCTCGGAGGGTTCAGGGTATCTCGTAGTCGAGCAGTCTCGACTAGAGCTTTCTTACTTGTTTTTTTTTTTTTGTAATACAAATAAATTGAATACGTTGTGAATTTAGCAGCATAAAATATAAATTTTATTTTTATTTTTATACACAATAGTTAACGATAAAATAAATTTTATTTGTATATATAAAAGCTTACGATTTTTTTTTTACAAAAATAAAATGGAACAAGTTGTAAATTTAAAGATATACAAGCTTCTTTTCAACTTGATAATTAATTATAAACCAAATAAATAAAATAATTTGTTCTTGTTCATTCACGGAGCTGAAAAATAATAAAACATTGGTTTTGTTATTTAAAAATACTTTTAACAGAATTTTATTTTTATATGAATGTTTTGTCTTATCAAAGAAAAATGTAATTAAAAATACAAATATTAGTTAATAATATTAATTAAATAATTTGTCGTAAAATTAAAAAAAAAATGTAACAGTAACATTTCAATATATTTTCTTCATTTGTTTTTTAATTTAAATAAAATATTGCGTTTTCGATATTTTATAAAAATAACAATATTTTATTGCATAATAATGTTAAAACATTATTTAAATAAATACTAAAACACTTATAATATATAACAAATAAAAAATAGAATTTGTTTTTTTTAATTTATATATTTTAGAGAATATTGCAATACAAAAAATAATAATAATTTATAGAATTTTTATAAATGAAACAGAAATAATTTGTTTGATATAACTTTTATTTAATTTATTAGAAAATACAAATTCTTCGATATTTAGATATCATTATAAATTGAATCAAAAATAGTATGATAAATATTAATTGAATATTTGCATTTGAACATTCAATGTATTCACTTCAGACATTTCATAGGACAAGTTCCAGTCGAATCGGATATCGGTAGAGTATTGCTGTTGGCCAGGTCAACAAGGTGCCGGTGGCACTGGATTGCAGTTTCTGATGTGACAACCTCTCAAGCAGCCAAGTGCCCAGTCAGGGTTACATGGACGGCCCATGCCCGCACCCACATCGAGTAGCATCCACAGCCGCGCCCACACACATTCGGTTAGCCATTTTTTAGTGCGGACTTGGCGCTGTGGGTGGGACTCGTTTGGAATTGGCAATTCGTTGCTGCTGCAGTCGAGCGAGTTTTTCGCTTCTTTTTTCCTCTTTTCTCTTTCTCTTTCTCTTTACTTTTTTTTTGGCCTTGTTACACGTTGGTCGGTTGGTCTCCACTTTTATGGCCACAGGCGGTATTTATATGCAGACAAAACACCGCCCTCAACTATGCAGCTGCTCGGCTTATGGCACACCCTCATCCCAGCTCAACCAGCCCGGTTAGCCCATTCTTTAGTGGGCGCCATTCGAGTAATGTTGGCAATTGAAAGTGGCAACTGTGTCAAGTGTTGCCTACTTGTCGTACATGGCCAACTCTGACTTGGTCCTGGACTGCTGCTGCTGCTGCTGCTGCTGCTGCTGGTCCAAGTCCTTGTCCTGCACCGACTCCTTCTCCAATGTCAGCGATTTAAAAACAGAATTTTTTATTTCCCCTGCATGCACGACGTGTGTGGGCGGCATTGCACGGTACTTGGCTCAACTCATTCTATTTTTTTTTTTTTTTTTTTTTTTTGCTCTCTGCTTCGTTGCTCTTTACTGTCGCTTTTTTATTTCAACTTTTTCTCTCTTCATTTTTTTTGGGCACAGCCAACGCTTTTACTCTATTTTGTTGCCAAACTTTTCCCCTGGATATGGAAGTGATTTCAATTTATGAACATGCCGCTGTCCACACACCCACACTGGCATGCACATGCAGAGAGAGGCCCACATCGCCCACATGCCCAGACCCCTTGCCCGACATTCACACATGGCATTACATTCATCCATCAGAGGCAACGCCAGTGGCCATCTACAGCTTCTCTCATACCATTAACAGCTACAGTTCCAGTTCCAGCTCCGGCTCCGGCTGCTGTTGCTGCTGTTGTTGTTGCTGTTGCTGTTGCTGTTGCCTTTGGCTCTCCTTCCATTTCTGCATGAGTCGTCATGGTCGTCCTCGTCGTCGTCGTGTAGTCGTCTGTCTGGGCCAACAGCGCTGGACATGGGACATGCGTTTGGTCTGCTTTTAAAACGAATTTAAATTTTTCTATAATTGGTTCTAGGGGAAATTGCAGTTCTGAGTTCAACTTCCGTAGCTTAATGAATTACCAAAAGTGTTTTACTTACATATGTATAAGCCAAATGCCCTGTGGCCATCTGCACATCTCTATACGCACACACACACACATACACACAAACGGCATCTGCATGTGTATTTGTGTGTGAATAACTGGATTCTTGACTGATGTAAATTTAATGACACTTCAATTTCTGCTGCATTCATATTCATTCATTGTTTGCATCATTATGAGATCATCGTAATTTATTTGGCATTTCAAATATTTTCATAATTTTTCTGTTGGTCTTAGAATGTAGAGGAGGAGAGAGAATGAGAGAGACAGGGAATTTCTTTGAAATTAAATCTTATATATATATATATATATATATATATATATATATTTTTTTTTATATATTTTTTTTTTTTTTTTTTTTAATCCAAGCACTTTTTATTTATTTATTTATTTAATATACATTTTTCTAAATATAAAAATATGTATTTTTAATCAATTTAGGTATTAAAATATTAATGTTATTGAGTACATGATCTTGGTCCTTTTCTGAAATATAAATATGTATAGTAATTAAAAATTAATTTAATATAAATATTTATCAGATCATAAAGACTACTAATTAATTAACCATCGAATAATATAGGCTATCGACCCAGAGCATTGTGGAGAGTGAGAGTTAATGAAAATATTAAAGAAGTGAAGTCAAATTAGAAATTAAATAATTATTGATTATATTGTAATTGTCAAACACGAGTTGAATAATAATTGCAGGAATTGAAATGCATAAGCATCGAAACATGAATATTTTCTTATTAATTCTATTTTTTATTTTTTATTTTTTTAAAGATAGGTCACCATATTTAATTATTTGTTCATTGCAATCAGGAACTGTAACGACTATAATTTTAATAGAACAAATTAAAAATTAAGCATTATTTTCTGAGTAATCAAGAAAGAATTTATTATTAATTATTATAAATAATATAATATATCATTTTATATCAAATATAATTTATATGATATAAATATTGCAGATCGATTTTTATATAATAATTCAATTCATAACATATAATTTTTATTATAAAAATTTAAATTAAGAGTTATGATTAATTTTTCTTATAAAAATTGAAATTAAGAGTTATGATTTTTATATAAAAATTGATCTGCAATAAATATTGTTGATTTTTATCATATAAATAATTTTTAATAATTAAAATTTTTTTTTTTAATAAAGGTAATTTTTGTTTTGTTTTTAAATTTACGTAAAAAAATAGCCGTTGTGTGTTTTCTCCTCTCTTCTTGCGGGCTATTTTGTGCCTTGATTTTTTGAAGTTCATAACTGTTATTTGCGGTCCTTGTTTGTAATTGCATTAAGAACTCTGATTTTATACGAATCAAATTATGTTGTTGCTCCCAGAGATCCTCATCATATTATATACGCATATGTGTACATAGCTTATATATGTCAATTATGGCTGATTGCATACCTAATAGAGGAAATTAAGTTTAAATATATATTTATGAATTTTATATTGCCAATTGTTAGCTTTCGACTGCAGTATGAAAGCTTCTGCGGAAACTTGTATAACTCCTTAAGAAAATTCATATGGATTTATAAGCATTCATATGGACTCATAAAGATTGATTTATTTCCCTATATGCATATATATGTATATATGTATATACATACATTAAACAAATAATAATCATAAATAAACCTACTCTGCAGACTCTTCGCCTCGTTAGGCCTCATTTGAAAATGGCTTAAGCCATCATAAAAAGAAATTTCAGTTTCTATTTCACATTGCACATCCAGTTGAGTGTGTTTGGTTGCCGGCCACGCCCCCTTGTTATGGCAATGCCTAAACGGCAAGAATATCAAAATAGTTTACCGAAAGTGGCATTAATTAAATTTTTAATATGGTTAATCCGCAACGACTGTTGGCACTTAAGTTTTTCAATTAACCCGCCAACGTCTTGGCAACAACCCTCAAGGCACGACGCCGACGTCTGCCGTCTGCCGTCTGTTGGCTGGGGAGAGCGGAAGGTGGACAGGCAGGGATGGTGGCACGGGTGGCACGGGTGGTGCTGGTGGTGTTATTTTCATATTCATATACAGTATTAAACAGCGCGTGCGACAACATAATCAAACAGCGCAGATCAGATACGCAACTAGAAGGGGATAGGGTTTGCCGTCAAACAGATTGAGAGGGATAGTGGCAGAGCGACAGAGAGAGGGAGAGAGAGAGAGAGAGAGCGAGAGAGGGGAGGCATGCAGGGGCGTTTGCTGAGGGGCTACTTAAAAATGCCTCAAGAGTCACTCATATTTGTCGCTCAACTATTAAACATATGCTGGCAGCATTTACCAAGACCTGGAGCGGACAACAGCAAAAAGATGACGCGTGCCGTCATCGGCATCTTCAGTTGACAGGCGAGAATAGGCGCTGGCAGCAGCAGCAGCAGCAGCAGCAGCATGAATGCGTGTGCGTGTGAAGTGGGGCGGGGCGGAGTGGGGCGGTACACTTAAGACAAGTCACGAGCTAAAAGTCGCACTTAAGCGTTTTCTAATCTGCGAAGGGGCTGACGGGGCTATAAATATTTATGCCTGGGCGTATTTTCGGGCGCCTTTCAAATATGTGACAACAAACTGAAATTAAGCCATGCGCATTACTCACGCGCCAACAAATAGTGTCAACGGGTGGACGGGAGTCTTTATAGTCGAGAAGGAGGCGGAGGAGGAGGAGGAGTGGGGTGGGGTGATGGGTAGTGTGGGGTTCTGCTTATAAAGGCCGTTTGGGCTGGGGGAGTCATGTGATTTACCGATTCTCCAGGCATAGCATGCCTCATAAAAGCATCTCAAGAATGTTGTTAACAAAACAAATAGACGACGTGCCTCTGGGGCTGCTTGTGTGTGGCATTAAGTGATTCCAGCCAAGGAGCCACACACACACACACACACACAGATAAGGGAGAGGCGGAGTGGCGAGTTGTGAATGAAATATGCTGCCATCTATTGATTAGTGCCTAATTTTAGGCACTGAAACTGAAACAGTTTTGATAATTGTTCTCTAAGCAGAAGATATTACGCAGTTGGAACTTTGAATGAGCGCGGAGGGAGGGTGGAAGGCTGGGAGGGGGAGCCGGGAGACTGCCAGAAGGTCTGACAGCTGTGATACGCGCCAAGCACTGGCCTTAAGTACTTAAGAACTCAGAACTGAAATGGGAAAAAGTCGCCCAGACTATGAGAGGCAAAGCGCGTAGTCTATGGAAATGAAAAGTCAGCTTGCACTTAAATGCTCTGCACAAGGTAAAAGGGATTATAAGCAGGAGCATTCAGAGTATACTATTGATAAGCTGATTCTATGATTAACTGATTAAAAACTCCTTAACAGCTGAAATATAGATGTCAACTGAGTTGAAAGGGAGAAGAGAGGGAAAGAGAAAGAGAGAGAGAGAGCGAAAGAGTGAAGTAAATAAAATTTAAATAAAGAAATAAATAATAATAAATTACAATAAATATTAAAAAAAAAAGAATTGCAATAAATTATAAATAAATAATAATAATAATAATAATAATAAAAAATATACAATAATAACAAGAAATTATAAATACATTATAGTAATCAATTACAATAAATACGCCAATCATAATTAATTACAATAAATTATAAATAAGAACAAGTAAGAAAGCTCTAGTCGAGACTGCTCGACTACGAGATACCCTGAACCCTCCGAGCAACAGCCATTTCAATAATTTTTAGTGTCATTCAGCTTAAACAAACACACACACACACGCAAACACATACATAGACACCCATAGGCACGCACGCATTAACAGGCATGGGCTGCAGTGTGGGCTTACTATGGGAACTTAATTGTTCAATAACTTTTTTTGTGGACGTACGTTCTTCATGAAACTTTCAGAATGTGGTTTTATCATTACTATGCGTATATTTGCCAAAGCCAAGTCTCTAGTATTTGAAATACGCCTTTTACAGAGATGAGGGTAAGGGGGTGGATATAGGGGTGCGGGGTGAATTATAACAAAAACCGAAATTCTATCACGTGCAGTCGAGTCTACATTTAAAATTTGGAGACTTTAGCTCTAAAGGTGTAGGAGATATAATTTTATAACTGGTTTTCGATAAGGTTTTTGATCGATAAAAAAATAACGGGATGAGTTATCGATTTTTAGTGATAAACTCGATATGCGCGCGCTATATACGAGCATTTTAAAAAAAAGTTGAAGTCTCTAGCTTCTATATCTTCAGAAATCGACGCGTTCATACATACGGACAGACGGACAGACGGACAGACGGACAGACGGACATGGCTAAATCGATTCAGTTTGTCGCCCTGATCAAGAATATATATACTTTGTGGGGTCTGCCACGCCTCCTTCTCCCTGTTACATACTTTTAACAAAACCATTATACCCTGATTTCCCATTTTCAATGGGTTCAGGGTATAAAAAGAAATAACACTAAATACATAAATAATAGTAAAATATAAAATATATATATATTATATAATTTAATAAATTTAAATTACAAGAGTCGCATATTTTTAAGCTTATTTCAAGGCTACTTTTTTTTTATTGAACTAAAATACAAAAATATAGAAAACTAAATAAATAGATGAAACAAGTGAAGCAAACTTAACATTATTTGTATTGATAAATTAAGTAAACTACTTATAAATATAGTTTCAAATTCGCTCTATTCAAATATTATGCATTTTTAATCAAATTGTATTAGTATACTACTACACATATATAGTCATATACATATATGTTTACTCAAATTCCGGAATTATATTATATTATATTATTTTATATTATATTATATTATATTATATTATATTATATTATATTATATTATATTATATTATATTATATTCTATTATATTATATTATATTATATTATATTATATTATATTATATTATTATTAAGTAACATTATTATTTTGGTATCAGCCTTCACTTGCTGATGTTAAATTCTCATTAATTTGATGCTCTATAAACATTTGTTAAGCTTGGGCACTTTATTTTAATTAATTAATAAATAAATATGTGTTTTTTTTTTTTTTAATTTACCTTCTACAATATACTTGAACTAATGTCTGTACAGCTGACAAAGTTCGACTCATATTTAGAGCATAAATTACTTCAAATTGTATAAAAAGAGAGCTTCAATTGATTTTATTGCCAGTTGCATGCAGCAGCTATCAAAGAAGCTCAACTCATGCATGGGTTATGCCAGATTGAAGAACTCTAACTTAAACTTTTCAAACATCATATTCCAACTTGGCTTAAGTAGCTCACGCTTGACTATGAGTAATCTCATTATTTCGCTAATTTGAACATATGATTACAAGTATATTCCCACAATTCATTTTACTTAGAGTAGACTTAGGCCACAGCTGATGCAGCTAATTGAAGTGCTTAATAAATACAGCTGTAATATATGTATGTATGCCCTGGCTAGGCGGAACAGCTTCCAGTTACATGGCGCAATCCCGGAATCTAGGGCATTCTTTTAGCTAAACCGAAAGCCGACATTAATTCTGGCTGGCTGAAGTAAATGAAAAGCGGGCCAGCAGTTGGTTAGAGCGCCACTTGCTCATCCGTGTGAGCAGAGTTTGAAAATGACGCTAATTTAACACCTGGTAACAGGTTGCCACGGCTAAGTGGGTGTGGGGTGTGGGGTGTGGGTGGGGGGCCCGCTGAGCGGTGGTTGGTGGTGCGTGGGCAGCCATGCGGAAGTGGATTACAAATGTGCCATAAAATGGCGACACCAAATGCTGGCGATCTAATTCAACGGGGCGCAGGCAACTCCTTTGGGACACACACACACACACACGCGCACACACGCACACATCTAGCAAGTGAATCAAAAAGTCATTTATGCGTTTTGCTGTGCCGCCAGCTAGCTGGCTGGCTTAGGCTGGCTCCTTGGCGAACCCGTTTGTCCGGCCTCCCCCTGCCCTAGCCGCTCGCACAGCCATACCCTTGGCCAATGCTAATGACAAATGTGCACGCCCACCGCCCACTTTGGTGCTTGCTGCTTGCTGCGTGTGACAAATAGTTTATGAGCACAATGCGCAGATGAGGACGCATCTCTCGAGCGCGCACAACCCTTTCGCTTGGCTAGGGCAGGATTCAAGGATTCAAGGATTGTCGCGCCTTTTGTTGCCCCATTATGCGGCCGTCTTGTTGCCGTTGCCGTTGCCGTTGCTGTTGCTGTTGCTGTAGGGTGAGATGACATTTTAGTTTTGTTTTAATGTTCCCATTTGGTTGGCTTTTTATGAGTTTATTACCAAGCAAAGTAAATGATGCGGCGGCGCAACGCTACGGCCGCTCTTTATGGCATATCTGGACGTGCTGCAACCCCTGCCGTAACTCTTTCACTTAACAATTGTGTGAATATATTGCATTTCGCTGGCTCTCGGATAGACTGCTGCACATGTGTTACCTTCGCCGTCGCCAGCCTCAATGGCATTGTGTTGTTTAATTAATTATGTAAACATAACTTTTGTCGAAACCCTTTTTAGCAACCCCCAAACTCGAAACACCTCGCCCCATCCCAAGCCCTCGCCTATTTAACACAAACTGCGCCGACAGTTTTTGTGTGCTTTGCCTTTTTCGTCGCGCATTTATGGAAATTAATTTGCAACTGAAAATGAAAATGAAATTGAAACCGAATTCGAGCTCGAGTTCGAGTTCGCATCCGCAGCCGAGTCCAAATGCTGCTGCAGCCCATGCACGAATATGCCTCAATTGATAAATTAAGAGATTAACAAGCCGCCGCCGTAACCAACATGGGTCACATCCAGCATGGTCCAAATTGAAAACCCTTTGTCTAAATGGGCGTTCCTAATGTTTGTATGTCTTACGCTCCGAAGGTGACAATCAACATTTTGTTTCCCATGCTTCCTGTTTGGCGTTCACTTTTCACTCTTCGCTTTTCATTGTTTATTTTTCACATTTTCATTTGTAATGCTCTAAAAAAACAAGCCTTCGGAAAGTTATTTAATAACTTAAGCTTGAATTTGAGTTATATACAATTTTCTTTTAGAAATATATTATTTGAAAAATATAATTCTATGTACAAATAATTTTTTAAGAATATTTCATTTATTTTATTTTTATAATCTCAGTAAATTTTATTTAAAAAATTCACATTATTTTTAATTTAATAATTACATTATAATCAAATAAATATAATATAATTATTAAATAAAATTTAATGTGACTGATATGATGTGTTAATAATAATATGTGTTAATAATATATATATAATATATTATTGAATAAAAATTTATTTATTAGAGTATTTAATTTTATTAGTATTTTATTAGTAACACTATTTTTTGATTATTCAAATTTTTTAATTAAAATATTATTTATGTATAGATTTAATTTTACAAGTTTTAATTGTAAGAAATCATTATTCCAAATCAAATTTTACAGCTGCTTCAACATTACTTTCACGCTTTATTCTTTTTTTTTAAGTTATTTAAAAATTAAAAAATACATACATTTGAATTTTTCCTTTTATGTTGCATATCTAGAATATTTATTTTATTTTATTTGTATTGTAATGTAAATAAATACGTATGTAAATAAATATGTAAGTATATATTCTTATATTTTTTTTTGTGTGATAATATTTTTTGTTAGCTAAAGTTAATGTTTATTTAATTTTTTTCCTTACATTTTTTTTTTTTGTATTTCCATTTTTTTTTTTTTTTTTTTTTTTTTTTTTTATTATTATCATTCCAAATCCTCCTCTCTTTAAGCTATCCTATCCTATCGTAAGCTAAAGTAACATTCATTATTTATTTATTTATTTTTTTTTTTCATTTTATTTTTAACATTTTTTCTCCATTTTATTTGATATATCTCAATAGTCGCCCTGAGTTATTTTTATATTTTTCAATCTCGGCTTTATCTTTAAATAGAAACAGTTGAAAGAGTTTTTGGCCAGTGCTACATAAATTATATTTTGTTTCCCTGCAAAATAAACTCATTGTGAGGCAACAAATTGATGCAAGAGCCGAACAAGTTCATGTTTGTTTCCTTTTTGAATTGTCCAAAAGAGGGAATTGATTGCCGCATTTCTGCGAAGCAAATAGTTAAGGCTGGCAGCAGGGCTCGGCTAGCCATTGACGTTGTGTTGAAAAATTGCCAGCTAGCCACAAAAGTTTTACGATGCCACATAAAAGACGCGGAGGCAGAACAAATGAGGCAAGGCAACCGCTGCGGGGCAACGCATCAATAGCGAGTAAAACCCGCGCCGAGTCTCAACCGATTGGCGCATATTTGTATAACATTGCGACAAAGGGACAACGTGGCCAGGATTCGAAATGTAAATGGAAATGGTATGCGAGAATAGGGCCAAGATGGCTGGCCTAATAACCAATATTTACAGTTACGGGGCTGGCCAGACAATGGCACAGCCTTTGCATATTTGCATAGAGAGGACATTGAGAATTCGATCAACTCGCCGGCTCAACCGAAAAGGACAACTCAACGGCCAAACAAAGCACAAGGGCTGCGTGAGGAGTTAAGGGAAGGGAAGGGAAGGCTGTGTTGCCTTCGAATAGATTTCGTCAGAAAATTTGTCATTAAGCAAACGCGAATGCAAATGCAATAGAAATGTCGCGGCCGAGAGCAGCCCACACAATTAGAGCGAGAGCGAACGAGTCGATGATAAAACCCGCTCGTGTCTTTCATTATGCTGAAACGCTCGGAATGCGCAACTTTATATAATGCCCAGTTATTGTACAAGTTGTCCTATCCCTATCTGCTAGCCAACCCATATATATCGTTCCGCTGAACCATCGCAGCGGGTGAAATGGGAATTGTGAAATGTGAAATGCTCTAGTTTACGGATTGCATCATAAAACTGAACAGTGAAATCAGGCAAAAGGCGTCGTAAAATGTCCTGTGACGACGCAATGTTGTGGACATGCTTTCCCCGAAAATCCTTTATGCAAATTGCGTCGAAAGGTTGCGACGACCTTGAGACCTTCATTCCCTCAGTGTCTTGAGCGAACGAATCAATTGCCCAACTCCGTTTACCATTTACCATTTCTCAAAAATTTGCTTTCTCTTTATGAACATTTCTTTTCTGTTTTGTTTTGTTTTTTTTTTTTTTTATGTTGCATCTCTTTCTCATTTGTCTTTGGTTTTTGTATTCGTTTTTCGTTCGTTTTCAACCCGTTCTCGTTTCCATTATGCGCTCCCATTATTATATCCATTAGAAGGCTGGACAAATCTGGCAGCCGGAACGATTGCTAGCTGCATGATAAGGCAATATATTGCATGATTTATGCTAGCACCAGCCCAAGAAGGCGGCGAGTAAAGGGTGAGAGGGTGAGAGGCAGAGGGAGTGAGAGAGGCCTTTTGCAAAAATATCTATATACACATATTCTTATGCACAATTATCTTTCTTTATTATTTCATTTTTTGCAACAGCCTTGTTCATTGTGCGCTACGGCCAACCCTCCGTCCGCCGTCCGCCGTCCGCCTACCCATACCATTTGCGACAAATATTAACTTCAATAAATTTGACGCACACAGTCCAAATTATGGGTCATGGGCGAGATGAGTCTAAAAAAAGGGTTCGGCATTGGCTTCACTTCAAACATTTAATAATCAATGTCCCCGCAACACCCCTGGATCGCAGCAAGGGCAGTCAACCCTCAGCCGCAGCCTCAGACTCAGCCTCAGCTTCGGCCGTGCTCAATTGCTTTGTCATGTTCACAAGTTGTCGTACAGGGTGTTGATGTTGTACTGAAAAATTAAGCACTAGGTATAATGAAATCTGAACGGCTCAAAAAATGGAATAATAAAAGGTCAGTTAAGTCGGTTAGGAGTGAGGAGGAGCAGGAGGAACAGCAGCAGCAGCAGCAGCAGCGTGCGACGATAATCAGACAGAAAGAAATGAGCCAAATGTCGAGTGTCAATAACTTGGCCGAATTTATTGAATTTTTCATATACGTATATATATGTATATTTATATTTAGGTAGATAATTGAAATTGAAATATGACATTTAACTGAAGCAGAAGTGGATTTTTTTGTATGGCAAGACGTTTTGCTATAATAGAGGTACTCGAAACTTTTGAGCTGCTTTAAACAATGTGCATCTATTTATTGTTGATCTAGCTATGCGCTGTGCTGCTAACAAGCAGAAGAGGGCGTGGCAGACCCTATAAAGTATATAAATAATATTGATTTGGGCTGCCAGCTGACTCTGTCCGTAAGTATGAACGCGTCGATCTCAGAATCCATAAGAGCTAGGGATTTGAGAGATCCTCTTTAGCAGGCGCACATCGAGTAGTGTTCTAGAATCAAATTCCTAACTTCATCCATCTTCAGCTAAAAATAATAAATAAAATAATCTGAAATATAATTCTATTTTTTTTTTTAATTTCAACAATTTGCTTTAACTTAAATCTAATCACTTTGACACAATTAAAAAATTCACTTAGAGCTGCTATTGGCTAGCTATTCTCTATTCTCTGATTTCTATTCCATAACGAAACTCTATAGCTTAAAGTATTTGTGTCCAATAATTCCATATATGCATATCCAACATTGCACACGCGGTCAAAGCACGCAAAAATAGATTTTTCTCAATTAATTGGAACTTGGCTTAAAACAGAGAGAGAGAGAGAGAGAGAGGTGGTGGGGGGAGGGGGGAGGAAGGGAGAGAAAACAACAAACATGTTAGTTCACTGTTATGGATTTAACAGCAATGTTATGATATCATTGCTTGCCAGATTGTTTGGGGCTTAGCACAATAAATATTATAGAATGTGCGCAGAATTATTTTCTTTATTTTTATTTTTCATTTTTTATTTGATATACATTGAGCCAGAAACTGAAGCGGAAATGGGTAATCGGTGGCAGATTTGTTGTTGCCAAAGGGAATTGCAAATATTCTAAATTGCATTTTTTGCCTAAGCACACACACGCACACACACACATCACACAAGTGTTGAGTGAAAGGATTTGAAAAACAAAAATGTGTGAAGCTTAAACAAAAATTAAAACAAAACACAAATCGACACAAATAAACTGGCAAATGTTTCGATGTGTGTGTGTGTGTGTGTGTGTGTGTGTTTGTGTGTGTGCCTCGCCTTTTATTTTACTATTTATTTACTTTGGCAGACACGCGAGTTTATTTTTATGGTTTTAAAATGATTTTTAACCCTGCAGGCAGCGCGCTTTGTGCAATATCTACAGCAACCGTCTCGACCATTTGTTAGCCCCGCAACCGCCCACCAAACTCCCCCACACCCCCACTCGCTCTCTCTCACTCGAGCTCTGCCCACCTTAGCTCGCTGCCGTACGCTATGTACGGTGCTTAACCGGAAACGGATGCGAATTGCATGCGTCACGTGACACACGAGCGCTTGTCGACGTCGACATCGATGTTGCTGCTGCTGTTGTTGTTGTTGCATTTGTTGCTGCTGTTGTTGTTGAGCGTTAAGCTTTTAGCGGCCATATTCGCTACTCGTTACTCGTGCCCCATGCCGATTGTCGTATGCCGCATGTCGCCTGCCGCATTCCGCATGTCCCTCCACTGGCCCAGGGGCATACTCTCTCAGCAAGCCTGCAGCTTCCCACACACACACACACACACACACACACACACACACATACACACACAGCAACTGATGCATTTTTATTTACTTTTCTGGCAAATGGCAAACTTCACAACACGTTCGCATTTCGGTATTCGGTATTGATTATGCAGGTTGTTGTTGCAAATCTCTGCACCAGCAATGACAACAACAACAATGACAGCAGCAACAACAGCAACAACAGCGGCAGCAACAACGTCAACTGTAAACTCAATAAATCTAAATTGCGCACAAAAATAATTGAATCACTAAACCATGAACGACAAAAAGTATAGAACAGCTTCCATTTCGCCCTCTGGCGATATTTTGTATAACATTTTATATATATGTATATAAATATATATGGGTGTGTGTGTGTGTGTGTGTGCTATATGCATATTCTACTAGTTATTTTTCGTCTTTCTTTTTTAGTAGCTTTGTTTCTGGCTTAGCATTTATTTTGGTTTGCATATTTGCTGTCGATTTTGGGCAGATTTTTACAGTTCGCTGCGCTACTTTGGTGGCATTTATTTAGAAGCTTACCTGAGCACCTGCCAAATGGCCAAAACAGCACTGGGATAAATCGCATATAAATTTGTATTTCTAATATATTTCTAATGCAGCTTGATAAATGCAAAGATGTCAAACTGTGAGTATACAGCTCAAAATAAATGGAATAATTTATAATACAAATTAGCTATATTATTTAAACTCACTCCAAGCTATGCCTTGAGCTGCTGCAGAAGAGGGTGGCAAAAAAATCGGATAAGTCAGTTCTTTTACTGTTTTTTTTTTTTTTTTTAATATTTCTTAGGAGCTACTAGAGCCATGTTTCGTGCCATAATCTTCCTTGAGTCTTGTTAAATATCACTGATTAGATTATATACTAATTACAACTTACATACATGGAGTAGCTTAGGGGAGAGAAGGTTTTCTTCTTAGCCTTTAGATGGGTGATGACTTGAGTTGATGGAAATCTGGTTTTCCAGAGCCAAAGTGAATTAATTTTAAATATCTATTTCAAATATGCTTTACTAAAATAATAATAATAATAATAATAATAATAATAATAATAATAATAATAATAATAATAATAATAATAATAATAATAATAATAATAATAATAATAATAATAATAATAATAATAATAATAATAATAATAATAATAATAATAATAATAATAATAATAATAATAATAATAATAATAATAATAATAATAATAATACTAATAAATAAATAAAATAAAATGGCTAGTTGAGATGATTAGCATGTAAAAGGTGTTTGGGTTTAAGAATTTCGATAATGCAAGCATTTCAGTTGGACTCAATTTGGAAATCGAAATAGAGCATATGCAGATTGTATGTTTGTCTAGGCATTTAAAACTGCGAACTTAAATCATTTAAATGCGCAACGCAAATAGAACGCGCAGGGCGTGGCAGGCGCAGTGATCCGCTTCGCTTCGATCCGATGCGATCCGATGCGAGTTGAGCTGAGCGCGAAAGTGTAACAAACTGAAAACATCATTTGCATCTTGTGTGGAAATTAAAAAACAAAAAAACAAAAAAATCAGGCGGCAAAGAAAGGAGTAAATAAATAAATAAATCCTACTTAATGTCACAATCAATCCGTGGCAGGACAATAGAGCGGCGGGCTCAGTGTGGCCAGGAGCCCGCTCGGCTTGGTTACAAAACTTGCACAAGGGACGCAACAGCGGCCGGGGGCAGTTGCGGCTGATGTGCAAGGGGTAAGGAGTGAGCAGCAGTGTGCGAGGGGTGCGCGGGGTAAGGGCTGGTCTTGTTGAGGGCTAAAGTTGCTGAAATCTGAACCCCTATTAGCGCGCATTTAACTGTTCATTTGAAAGTTTTATTTGGCGCGCTGAAGCGTTAAATCAGCAACAACAGCAGCAACAACAACAGCAACAACAACAACAACAACGTGGCAGTGACTGACAAGCAGACAGGCTCAGCTGCCTCAGTTGCCTCAGTCGCCTCAGTCGCCTCAGTCGCCTGTAGCCAGCAGTCAGCAGCCAGTGACATGTATAATTTTAATCCAGCTGTAACATAAGTTTTTGATTTGACAAATCCTCGAAACGCTGCCGCCGCTGCTGCTGCTGCTGCTGCTGCTGCCGAGGCCGTCGACAATACGAAACTATTTGACAGAAATTGAAATGTTGTTTTGTGGCCATGGCAACGTCAGTCGAGGGTGGACCGTGATGCGCACAAGGATCTCGGCTACGGCCGGGGTTATTTAAATTACGCTGCGAAGCTCATACGCAAATATTCAGCCGAAAGGGTGGCCCACACCCCCTCTTGACAAAGAATGGAACGGACGAAAAAAACGCGTAAGGGGGTTGCATCATAAATATCTCAACATTAACATTAATTGCACTCCATGTCCTCGATGTCCTCTTGTGTGGGCCCACAAGAGCGGCATCCTGAGAAATCGAACGGCTGCGCCCCGAACAGCCCAGACCCAATCTGGCCCAAGCTGTGCCGCTGCTCCTTGACGCATTTCGCATTCGCATTGGCATTGGCATTCATTCCGATTGCCCGTTGCGCCCGCTGGCCCCTTTCATTGTGTTTTGTGTTTTTTGCTGCTGCTGCTGCTGCTGCTGCCTGCGCTTGCAGAGGGTGCCGCATTGGCCACAAAACACAGCCACCGTTCTCGAATAGCTGGTCCACGAGCCCTGCTTTGATGTGATCTCTGTGCATGTTCTCGTGGTTGTTAGTTTGGCCTGGCCCGGGCATTGTGGCATTATTTTAATAATGAAGCCACTGCCACTGCCACCGCCCGTTCGCATTCTTCTTTTACCATTTCCGCTCACACACACACACACACACACACACACACACACATATAAAGGAGCAGCACCCCCACAGCATCCAAACCTGATGGGCTTTTCAATGTTTTTTTGCACCCACTGACAAAGCACGCGGAATGGCATGAGCCACAGCTGCGTTCGATAAACAGCAACCAGAGTCTGGCCCTCGCCCTCTCCCGCCCCCTTCGCACACGCCCCTCGCTGAGTGCTGGGCACAAACTAATAAGTTGACGCATTAATTGGCTTACAGGCATTCCCCGCATTGCTGCCCCTGCGCCCGACCTTCACCACGGCTGCTGACTCGTTGCCCTTAGCCAAAGCAACTCAAACGTGGCTCGCGCCACCCCCGCGACTAGCCAACTGGCCATCGACTAGGCCTACTCCATGGGCCATGTTTCGATGCTACTCGATAGATTTGATTTTTGTCTCAATCCCAGGCAAGTGCTCGCATCGAGTGGAATTAAGGAAAGTTTCTTAAACAAGCTATAAAGATTATTATACAATATTAATATAATATATATTACTAATAAATATGCAATATAACAATTTTATTAAAATTTACCACAAAAAAAAAGAAGACTCTTATACATATATAAATACTTAAATATATGTTTCAGTTTATAATCTCGAGTTACAGATAAAAACAATATTAAAAATATCAGAGGTAGTATTTTATTATTATTATTTTTTTTTAATTTAATTGAATTTTTTTATATTTTAATATATTACATTTGTATATTAAACTAAATAAATAATTTATTATGTTTTTTATTTATTTATTATATTTATTTATTATTATTTATTCTTTATATTTATTTATATAATTAAAGACAACAAAATGTATATTATTAAAATATTCATGTATATCATTAAATATTAATATTGAATATTTACTATAAATATTACATCAGAAAATTTTGCTTACTAGCTTTCAAAGTTTAAAAAATTAATTATTGAATTATGGAAGTGTTATATAAAATACACATTTATTTTTATTTTTTTAAATTTAATTTAATTTTTTATTTTTATTTTTTTTATTAAATCATTAACTAGTTTGCTAAATATTAAATTACGTAAATATAAAAATCAATATTAAATTACATTAATTTGTTAAACATTTTTACTTCTGCAGTTAGTTAGCTAAATATTGAATAAGGAATGTATTAGACATATGTATGAATATTAAGTTGTAATGAATTAAATATTTTGTTATATAGCTTACATTTTGAATTTGTTGTCTGCGTAATTACTGAATATATTATTTAATTTATTTTAGTTAAGTAGTAATTTAAATTTGTATTTGATAACAAATCATTAATTAGTTTAGCTAAATATTAAATTAAATAATTAAATATGCATATTAAATTGAAATAATTTGTTTAACTATTTATTTCAGTTTAGCTGGCTAAATATTAAATCATATTTATTTTTTTGGTCAAGTGCTGAGCCCTCAACTTGATTATCTCTACGCAGACTTCGATATGAGAATATCTTCATGTGCTTCAGTTCGAGTATTAAAAGGCAAACAGTTTTGGGTGGCTTAAGTGCGTATCGGACGGGGTATGCTCGACTGCGCCAGGCGCAGGGTTAGGTATGTGGCTCGGCTTGACGAAAAGAAGACAAGGACATTGCTTTTAACTTAACACATAGAGATCTTGAGCGCATATGTGTGTGTGTGGGTGTGTGGTTGGGTGGTTGGGTGGTTGGGTGGCGTGTGAAGCGGTGCAGGAGGGCAACAAGTTTGTCGCCTGCTGGACACGTGTGCGCTTTCTTTTTGGGCGAGATTTAAGCCCGGGCACGAGCCGTGAGTAACGGAATCAACCACCCACAATAGCCGCGAGGCCGCGAGGTCGTGTCCATCCCCAACCTGGCAAATTGCCGTATGAATACGCTGTGAGTGTGAGTGTGAGTGTGGGTGCGGGTGTGAGTGTGTGTGTGTATGAATGCGAGAGAGCATTGGCGCATTGTTGTGCCAATTTTGAAGTAGTTGATGGTTCAGCTACGTGCCCGCTTATTGTTTGATGTGGATTTTAATTGAACTTAAGTTGATGTTGATGGTTGATGGCTGATGGCTGATGGCTTGGCTTGGGGTGGCAGGCGGATGCTTAACAACGGGACCATCGACAACCGCAAATATTAAAAAACCAAAAACAGAAAACAGAAAACGGCAAGCTGGAGTGAATGACGGACAGTGGGTGCACGAGATTCGACAAGAATGCGAACAAAAACACGTTGCACTCATTAAAAAGGCAGCCGAACGGCGGAACAAACGCCAGGATGCAGGAGAGCCGGCACACACACACACATACAGCTTTTCATACATATATATTCATATATATATATAAATATAAATATATTCGTAATTCACAACGCATATGCCACTCAATGAGGCGCAAAAAAAGGGGTGGTTGCTTGTTGTTGTCGCTGCTGCTGCTGCTGCTGCTGTTACTCACTTGTCAGGACTCATTGTTAATGACAGGACTTATTGCCGAACAATTGCGAACGCAGTGCCAGCGTTAATTTGAATTTGATAAATGGTAACAGACGGCGACGTTTAGTAAAAACCAGTGCCAACCCGAAGACACAAACTAGTCCTTCCGGCCAAGCGACGCATGCTTATAAGCCAACATTGCTGTTGGCTTTAAAAAATATAACTTGAAATATGTGAAATTGAATTTCATTCTCGAATATTCCCAATTTTCATTGCGCTCAATCTCAGCCTGAGCTCTGCGAAATTCTGCTGTGCATATTTCTTGTATTATTTGGCTTGATCTTTGGCACTGAGAGTTTCGCTTGGCTAATAAGCCGGATGCGGTGTCGTGGTCAAATTGACAGCCAAACTGACAGTTGGCAGCTGTAATCCGTCGTCACTCGGCCAGCACCACAGCCACGCAATTGTCACAGCTCACATTGTTGATCGGACAGTTTCCATTCAATTATATGCACGCAAAAGTCAATGGGCAGAGCATTAGGACTTTGCCAAAGGAGCCGAAGAAGTGCGCACGTGTGGCTAGCTCTTCATTTGGAAAGACTCTAGAAGACTTTCGCTCTGTCACCCTCTCTCGCTCTCTCTCTCTCCCTCTCTCTCTATCGTAAATTGAATGTCTGAGATTAAGGAGCTCATTTTGGATGAGAGAAAGAAAAAAGAGAGACAAAGAGACATTTTTTCTGTTTCTCTCTCTACGAAAGAGATGCAATTTATCTAACTCTCTCTGTTGTTTATAGTCTCTCTCTCTCACTCTCTCTCTCTCTCTCTCTCCCTTCCTCTAAAGAAGCATTATAATACCTTTAGTGGCACGGAGATGATATACACCTAGCTTAACACTTGTAAAAAAAATATTTAAAGCAAAAATAAATAATTAAATACATTTTTTTATAGTAGCTTTTAAGTTAGATTTAATCGGTTGTAGAAAAGTATTTAAAATTAAAAAAAATATATCAATCAATAAATATTTTTATAGGAGTCTTTAAGTTCGATTTAATGGGTTTTACCATTCGAATCCTCTCACAGCAAAAAGAGATTGCAGGTATTCAGAGAGACAAATGGGATATGTGACTTAAGTAATTTCAATTTACATATAGATATCACGTTTTTAGACTCTGGCATCTCTGGACTTCTCTCTTGTGCATTTTTATTCTACACTTAATTAGCTCCTCTCAGCTTCCATTTCTGTTTATCCCTTTGCTCATTTTAAGTAAATTTCAATATTAAAAATTTTGAAAGTCCCTAAGTTAGCTATTCGAGCTTCTTCCATTACATATATACACATACATATGTGTATGTTTATGTATTTGTTGCATATGAGCCAGGCCTAGTAGCACTACATTTCTGTATCAAACACCGTCTTTGTGAGCAATCAACAAGGAGTAACGCTGTTCTTATACACACGTATTCACATATTTCTTATCTCATTTGTTCAAATCGGGCTTACTTAAGTCCATCCACTAGTAGCTAGACCTATTAGCACTACATTTCGGTATTAAACACCGTCTATACGAACAATCGTAAGTTTGTTTCTAGATATATTTCTCATCTCATTTGTTAAAGTCGGGTTTTACTTAAGTCCATCGACTTTTAGACCTGTCTTAGTCCTATTTTTTGGTCTTCAATGCAAGCCGAGTGGATCGCGTGGCTGTTGCAAAGGCAATTAAAAGTGCATTGGCCACGCACGTCGAGCCAAGTGGCCAAGTGTGAGCATTTTGCCTAGCTTCAACCTGATGGCAATATTATTGTCAAATTGCAAAGCGCGCAAATCAAATTAACATGCGCTCAGCTTTTTTTTTTCTTTTTTTGGCATTGTTGCTGTTGTTGTTGTTGTCTTTTGGCCGCAGAAAAATGGTTGGCAATGTTGCTGGCAACCACAGCAGCAGCAACCCCCAAAAAAGGCGGCAACCACATGGCCGCCATGGCCACCCCAAAAATAAAAAGGAGCGTCAAATGAAGCAGCATACCCGCCGAGCCAACTGAAACACAAACCCAAACCCAAACCCAACCACCCAACCACCCACCCACCAGTTGTGACCGGCTGGCGGCGTTAATGACGCACAAGTGTGACACTTTTCTGCCAGCAACACGAAGCAGCAGCAAATTGTTACTATTGCTTTTTAGCACTGTGCGTGTGTGTGTGTGTGTGTGTGATGACGACAGCAACAACAACAACTGAGCATGAATAAATGAAAGCAGAAAATAAGTTGATTTTAATATGGAATTTCACGCTGGCTCTCGCTCCACACTCGGCTCATTTCGTAGTGGGCCGTCTATGTCTATGCTTTTGTCTATGCCTTAACACTTGTGTGTGTGTGTCTCACTCTCTCTCTCTCTCTCTCTCTCTCTCTCTCTCTCTCTCTCTCGCACACTGTTTGCGCGTTTTATTTCGGCAACAAGAAGGCAAAAGAAAATGCCGTTTAATTGAAAATTATCGCTACATGGTTGTCACGCAATTATTTCGCGTTATCACCGAGCTCGCGGCAAGGCCAAGGGGCTGGGTAGGTGGATGGGTCGGTGCTAGGTGAGGGTGTGGCAAAGAACTGCCGCCGCCGCTGCTGCTGCTGCTGCTGCTGCTGCGGCTGCTGCTGCTGAGACAACCCCTGGCCAACGATGCCGTATCATTTATATTGCTGTTCGCATATTCCAGGCGTGGCGAATGCGCTTAAACAAGTGCAACACAACATAGCGGCAGCGCGCTTAAAATTAACAACAATAGAAACAATAGCAGCCAACAATTACAACAACAAAAACAACAACGACAGCAGCGAAACAGAAACTGAACTCGCAGTGGCTCTGGGGGCAACAGCAACAGAAGAAGAAAGGCAACCACCTCAAACAGCACCTGAGGTTGTCATAGCTGCCGCAATAATTTGCACAATAAATTTGTTGATTGACACGGGCACAAAGCGACACACACACGCGCACATATACATATACAACAGCAAAACACACACACACACACGGACACACGCCTGTGCCTAAAGCGTGAAATTTTAATTGCCCTAAAGCCGAGTTTTGCAATCAAAAAATATAAAATACAATTTAACTGTAAAAAAAATAAACAGCATGAAAAAATCGACCAACTGAGGTTAAGTGTGCGAGTGTGTGTGCGTGTCTGTGTGTGTGTGTGTGTGGGCAGAATTGGGCCCTGAGGGTTGGACATTATTAAGTGCTATTGGACACGGGTCAAACATTGTGTTTATTGGATGTTAAATGTGTATCGAAATTATAAACTCCAAATGAGAGATGATTTTATATTTATTTATTTTCGGGTTTTCGGAACGATTAACTTAAATGAGACGTAGAAGAAAAATACCAAATATATTCAATAATAATATTAATATTATTAGCTGTACTTTATATATTATATATCAATATATCTTAAACATATATAATGTACAGCTAATAATAAATATTAATAATATATATATAATCACTATCTGTTTTGCACGTTAATATTAAATAAGAAGAAGCAAAAATTAAAAATATTCGCTAATAATATATATAATATATAATAATATAATTTAGTAATGTATATTAATAATATTAGTAATTATAAGCTGTACAAAATTAAAACTAAATTTATATACTTAATTTTTGTAAATATGCGACTTGGTCAGCCTAATAGAATAATATGGAATTTCTTATCTTTTTTTATTTTTCTTTTTTTAATGAAAAATCTGGTTATAATATTTTAATTTAAATGTATGTAACTAACGGAACCCACTAAGTATATATATATATATATATATGTATAATCTTGGTCAGGGCGACGAACTGAGTTGGTTTATGCCTGTCCGTCTGTCCGTATGTATGAATACATCGATCTCAGGAGATATAAGAGCTAGAGACTTTTAAGATAGCTAAGATATGCTCGGAGGCGGACTACGAGAGAGAGAGATTTGATAGCTCCTCCGGTTTAATATTATTATGGATTAAGAACCCGATTTGAATTAGTTACTAAATTATGTATATCTCCTGCATCTTGAGAGTTAGAGTGTCAAATAATTGAATACAGATTCATATATCTCTTAAAGAATTTCTATTTTTGCTATAATCTATTGATTGATTTATTTATTTATTATTTTGTTCTGTGACATTGACGTAGAATATTTTACATATTAAAAAAAAATGAAAAAAAATATATATATTAAAATATATTTTATTAAAATTAAAAATGAATAATAGCCATATCAAACACTTGATATCGTAAGCATCTCTGCTCGATATCTCAATTTCTGATGATGACCAAAGCGTGACTCAGCAGCTCGAATGCTAACTAGGCAGCCAACAAATTGAGCTATTAATGGGCTTATTAAATATACACACCGTGAAAATGAAACGTACAATTAAATTACAGAAGAGAAAAGAAGAAACAGAAAAGAAAAAACGAAACGAGAAAGATGAAAAATGCGTAGTCAACAAGAAGCCACATAAACAAACCAACAGGAGGTAAGGGAACGTCCAGGTCCGATCAAAAGAGTCAACTATGAGCATTTAATATAGAAATCAAAAGGCAGAAATCGTAGGATTAGAGCATTAATCAATCTCATCGAACAATGCGAGCGGGACAGAGTCTGAGCCAAAGAGAGTGAGTGAGAGGGGAAATTCAAGAGAACTGGCTGGCTAGAAGCCTGCTAATGTTTTCATACACAAACAATAAATCGCTGGGCACTAAAAATTCTTCTTTTTTTTTTACTCTTGTGAATGTGAATGAAAGTGAAGCTGTCCAACAGGTTGGGAACTCATCCGAGCTGGGCGGGGAGGGGAGCCGCTGACAAAGCAAGGGAAATTGTCGTTTTCTCAATAGATGCCTAGCTATACATACATGAATGTAGGTATGTATGTACACATATATAAATAATTCTTTGATTGGGTTTGTGGCCGTGTTCAGGTCTTTCTCTGCTTGCGTTGGTTACTCTGCGAGGATCATGGGGTGTGTTGGCTCAATCAATGCCAGGCGAACAAGTGTTGTGAATGATTTGATGTTTTTATTTGTCATTGAGAGACGTTACGAGCTGTGCCACCTCAACAAACCGCACAAAGCAAACAAAACCAAATATCCGTAGAAGGTAAAAATCACCAATAATAGTTGTGATTTCACTTTTCTCTTGTGTCGTCCCAGACGAGTCGGCGACGACCGCAGCTTCTGGCATGATTTATGAACCAGTTATGTTCACTATAATAAAAAAAAAAGAACTAGAAGAAGAAGAAGAGGCAGAAGTAGACGTAACATGAAATCGAAACCTTGCCACAGCCATTGTCCTGCTCGGACTTGGTTAAGAAAACAATCAGAAATGTTTCAATAAACCGAATCGCAGCCCTAAGCCGATCCACGCCGCACGAGGGATTCGACACATTGGAGCTAAACAAATAGTCGGATTCGGATTCACAGTCACAGTCACAGTCACAGTCAGAGTCAGAGTGAGAGAGTCACAGCCACTGAAACATTCACAATGACAGAAATCGGACATTGTAATCAGTTTTCGTTGCTGGCATTGGGGCATCGTCATAAGCGGGTCGACAGCCGTATATTAAAGGCTTAATTGACCACGCTGTGGTCTGTGGTTGCTCTATCTCTACCCAGCTGTCTCCTCTCTCTCTCTCTCTCTCTCTCTCTCTGTTTTTTTTTTATACCCTGAACCCATTGAAAATGGGAAATCAGGGTATAATGGTTTTGTTAAAAGTATGTAACAGGGAGAAGGAGGCGTGGCAGACCCCACAAAGTATATATATTCTTGATCAGGGCGACAAACTGAATCGATTTAGCCATGTCCGTCTGTCCGTCTGTCCGTCTGTCCGTCCGTCCGTCTGTCCGTCTGTCCGTATGTATGAACGCGTCGATTTCTGAAGATATAGAAGCTAGAGACTTCAACTTTTTTTTAAATGCTCGTATATAGCACGCGGATATCGAGTTTATCACTAAAAATCGATAACTCATCCCGTTATTTTTTTATCGATCAAAAACCTTATCGAAAACCAGTTATAAAATTATATCTCCTACACCTTTAGAGCTAAAGTCTCCAAATTTTAAATGTAGACTCGAATGCACGTGATAGAATTTCTATTTTTGTTATAATTCACCCCCCCCCCCTATATCCACCCCCTTACCATCATCTCTGTAAAAGGCGTATTTCAAATACTAGAGACTTGAGCTTTGGCAAATATACGCATAGTAATGATAAAACCACATTCTGAAAGTTTCATGAAGAACGTACGTCCACAAAAAAAGTTATTGAACAATTAAGTTCCCATAGTAAGCCCACACTGCAGCCCATGCCTGTTAATGCGTGCGTGCCTATGGGTGTCTATGTATATGTTTGCGTGTGTGTGTGTTTGTATAAGCTGAAAGACACTAAAAATTATTGAAATGGCTGTTGCTCGGAGGGTTCAGGGTATCTCGTAGTCGAGCAGTCTCGACTAGACCTTTCTTACTTGTTTATTCATGTGCTGCACACAATTGCCAAGTGCATTTATTGCCTTTACGATATTTATAAAACATTTGCTCTCTTCCACAGTTACAAAGTTATTAATTAATGTGGTCTGGAATTTTTATCTGGAATCTGGCTAAATCTTGATTAGCTGCAATTTCATGTTACTCAGTTACTTAAAAGGCAACATATTGTGCAGCAGCTTAATCAGTTTGTGGTCTATTATTATTCAGTTGAATTAGCTCGAGAAGCACAGATTGATGGAGAAGAAAGTCCACCTCGCTAGGAGAATGGATCTCTATCGAAATTATCCATATAATGTATGATCTAATTTATCTTGGATTTCTGCTACTAACAGGCAGCACATCTAGCATATTTCATTTCCTTTTATATATATTAAAATAAAAGAACCCGTTGCAAAAATATTTGTGTGTGCAAAATATATGTGAGAAAAAGTTGATTTAAACTTGAAGAATTTCATCAATTTAGTTTATGTAAAGTAGCTGAGAAATAATAAAAAAAATAATAATAATAAAAATCAAAATAATACAAAATTAATAAAAAACAAGGAAAGAAAGCGTAGTGCGAAATAAAGAGAAATCTAAATGAAAAAGGATTGGAATGTCGCAGCACACGGGACGAGACTTTGGGCCTTGTCAGTCCTGTAATATTTGCATCTACGCGCAGCTGAGCTCTGCGGGGTATTAATAAAAATAGGGAAATCTCTAAGAAGAATTAAAAAAAAAAATAAAAAAAAATAATAAAAATGTTTAATACAACTCAAATAACAACACGAGTGGTACAAAGAACATTCCGCTGTGCACATTGGTCAAGTTTATTAAATTATTACAAGTAAAGAATTTAAAGCTAATAATAATTATTTAAAAATAATATGCATAAGCAATTATTAACATTTTTTCGTAATACATTACTATAAGATTTATTTTGATATACCCTAATATTTATATTCTATAAACATTTTAAATATTCTATATAAGTATAAAATATATATAAGCAGTCACAAATATCACTGAAACATGATTTTTAATGAGTATACAAGCAAAACACAAACACTCTCTCTCTATACAGACTATCTTTTACACAAAGTGCATATACCCGCTCATACGCGCTCGTAAGGGGTATTCTACAAGCGCAGACCAAAAACAAATTGTTGGAATCAGTCAATGGGCAGTTTTTTTTTTTGGTTTTAATTTATTTATTTTTTTCATCAAATTCTAGAAATCAGAGGGCAACCCCCAAAATTAACATCCTTAGCTGTGCAATGCGCGAATGCCGGGGCCAAGGGCTAATCAATGGGCCAACATTTGTCTGGTGCAGCCCCCGCCTCGCAGACCCTCGGCATCGATTCCATCCCCTTGGCAGATTGAAATAACTTATTTGTGCTTTTCGCATTTTTGATTTTTGATTTACAAACTGAGGCATATTGATTAAATTTTTGCTTTATTCTCCGGTCTTAGAGCCACATGCCCTTATTTTACTTGTTGATTAAACAATTATCGGCACACACGCCCCGCTTGACCTAGTCGCATTGTGTTTAGGGCTCGCTGCTTTGCTTGCCTGTATTACATAATGAAAGAGAGCTCAGTAAATAATTCGGCAAAATTTGCTGAAGACAGAGAAGTTTTTTCTTCTTTCCTTTTTTGGCTTGAGAAGCAATCGAATGAGAATTCCTGGAGTTGTTAGAGGAAATTATTTAAAAGTATAAATATGTTGAGCTCTTTGATTATGTGAGCAAAAGAGCTGGTATGACAATTTTAAGCTGCTAAATTGATTAATTTATTTATTTTTACTATTTATTCATTATTATTTTTATTTTTGTAATATTTATTTTGTGTTAGTTATTATTTTTATTATTTATTTTGTATTAATTATTATTTATTATATATTTATTTTTGTATTATTTATTGTGGTTTAATAGTTATTTAGTATTTGTTTTTTATTCTTTATTATTTATTTTGTATGAGTTATTATTTATTTATTTATTTTTTTTATTATTATTTATTTTGAATGAGTTATTATTTATTATTTTTGTATTATTTATTTTGTGTTAGTTATTATTTATTGTAATTTTTTTTTGTGTATTATTTATTTTGTGTTAATATTTATTTATTATTTATTTTTTATTCCTTATTATTTATTTTGTGCAAGTTACTATTTATTATTTGTGTATTATTTATTTTGTGTTAGTTATTATTTTTGATATTTATTTTCTATTAGTTATTATATATTAACTATATTTATTTTTGTGTAATTTAGTTTTTGTTGATAATTATTTTTTTTATTATTTGTTTTTTTTTTTTTTTTTTTTTATGAGCTTTCACTTATTATTTGTTTTTATTTTTATTATTTATTATTATGAGTATTATTATTCACTATTTATTGTTTATTAAATTGATTTATTTACGTATTTTATGCAATGTAGGGGTTTTGTAAATTCATTCTTATTATTATTTTATTTATTGTTGTATGATAAGTGAAGCAGGTCAAATATCGATCTTAAAAAAATAAAACGTAATATAGTTTAATATAGAATACCAAATTAAAGTGATATATAAACGGTTAAATAAATTATATAAATATTTCCAATCAACTGACTTTGCTTGCAGCTCTAACTGGAAATAGATTTCTGTGTTCATTCGCATCATTCGAACGAATAGCAATTATTAAAGGAATTTTGTCTAATCTCCTCTCTTAACGATTTACCCTTTTTTTTCTTATGCGAGAAATGCGAAAACTACGTTAATTGAACCATCAAAGGAGTCATTTTCGATTCTCTCTTTTAAGGTGATGGAGAAAATATATTGTACTATAATTGCCGAACGTTCTGCAGCTCGTCCAGTTGGCTGCAGTCATAAAAATAAAAATAAACGGCTAAATAAACTGCTAAATAAACGGCCAAATAAATGGCTATACAGGAAGGAAAATCAAACGCTTAAATGGCTGAGAATAGAGTGGTTGGGCTGGACTGGACAGGGCTTGGCTTGGCTTGGCTTGGCCTGCAATTCAATTGCAGTTCGAAAATATTCGTTTCTATTGCCCGGCTGCTTAGCTAGCCAAATGCCAACTTCGCCGTTATCCTTTCACTCGAATCCTTTTTCGCATGAAACTGCTAGCAGCAACCAAGTGGAAGGAGTGAGAGTGAATGCCAAAAAAAAGATGAGAAGTCCAAGGCGATAAAAAGAAAAGAGTTTGGCCGCGTGTTCGAAGCGTGTCAGGTAGTCGAGCCGAGCTGCGGCGAGCCGAGGCGAGTCCTGCCGTCCAGCGTCCTTGACTCCGGAGCCCATTGCATAAAGTTGCCAGCGGCCTGACGCAATGCCCAACACAATGCCAGGTAGATCCTACCTAGAAGATGATTCAACTCTATGCAACCCGCAAAACCTCAGCCCGACCCGGCTCGGACCGGCCCGGCCCGGCCATAAAGTGCCCTTGGGCTGGTGTCTCTATCTAATTACCGGGAAGTTGCGGCCGGGTTTTCGTTGTCGGTGCCAGCGATGCGCACAATAAACTTACGTCTATGGCTGTCTCTTGCATTAAAGAGAAACTTGGCCAACAGACGTTCGTATAGAAGCCAAACTCTGTGATGATTCGATTTGATAAGCTCGGAATGTGCTTCGATGGCTGGCCAAGTATGCGATGAATGCAGAGCGCAGCATATGAATCAATTCGTAGTATTTGTATTGATGATGGGTGCTAAGCCATTGCTAGCATCTACATGTTGATCCATTCCGCCGGATTTATATGATAATTTATCAGACATTGATGTACCGCTGCTCCTCCAGCTACGATCGCCTAATGCTGCAAATTGAGAGGAAGGTTAAGGCCTCCCAGGAAGGAGTCTTTGCTTCCACTCTGCACTCTCGTTCAGCCTTCGCCAAATATATTTTTCTAATACTGCAAAATGAGTGGATGTCGAGGCTTCGCAGAGAAAGGTCTCTGCACTCTGAACTCTACCCTCTCGTTCAGCTCTGTTATTCATATATTGCCTAAAAATTCACAGCTCAGTTTCTGGTTTTAGCTATGCATTCGCTTAAGATTCTCATGCAATGCTAAGCTGCCACAGGGGCAGCTCAATTCAGGGTGTCAAAAGGTTGTGAAAGTGCATCTAATTCCGCGGGATGTTCAAGCCGTTATGATGCGTAATGGATGTCCTGGACATTGTCTGTAAGAGTTTGCTATTTATGTTATCAAATTTTTTAAAAGATTTTTAAAGAATGTTTTAGTTACCACATGGAGAATAAATATTTAACTCTTGACTCCCCCCCACGGAAAATTCAGTCAGCTAGCTGACGTTTAGAGCGTAGACAACCTTTGCGAGGGTTGCTTGCATCATAAACCAATTGACTTTCTAACCAAGCAAACAGCCCACTGAGCATTGACAAAAAAAAAAAAAAAAAACACTAAACCGATTGCCGATTGCCAAAGAATTGTATGAAATTCGACAACAATTTCGCCGAAAAAATTCACAAAAATCGGCAGTTTAATGTGCAGAGAAAGGCAAAAAAAAAAGGATTTGCCCACGAATTCAAGCGAATTATATTTTATGGCACATGGTAGAGTTAGCGCTAGGGTTAGGGGCATAAACCCTAACCCTAACACCAAAGGCAGCGACTACCTGACCAGAGAGCGGCTTAATTATGTCATTTGGCGTAAGTCAAGGCTGCAAAGTCAATTGCCAAAAAAAAAAAAAAAAGGGAAAAAATTCCCAAAAAAAAAACATAATAAAAAGATGACAAATGATATGTAATACATGTCTGACCAGGCACATATGTATGTACATATATGTATATGTATGTATGTATACATAAATGTGTATATATTTGTAATTTACTCTTTCACTCTCTCTGCCCCTCTCTCTTGCTCTTTCTGCGTGTCTCTTTATCACCCTCTCGCCCACTTTGGTCGCCGCCTGTGACACTTGCCTCTCCGCAATATTGCGCTGACAGCAACGAGAAATAATAGCCCAACAATTTATACAATTTATGAGTTTGTGAGTGTGCGACAGCAGCAGCAGCAGCAGCAGCAGCAGCAGCAGCAGCAGCAGCAGCTTGAAGAAGGGTTACCAAAATAAAAAGGGGGCAGCTGGGCGTGGATGCCAGCACTGGGTGTGGGTTCATCAGAAATAAAAAAAAATAAAAAGGAAAAAATCAAAACAAGAATCATAAATTCGGCATGTCTAATGACAATTTCCTTGGCTACACACATATATATACATATATGTGCATGTGTGTGTGTGTCTGAGGGGGTGTACTAAGGCTTGGGGTAGTAATTTGAACCGTTTTTATCGCTCTGATTCGTCTTTGATTGGGGCGCGCACATAAAAACGTTTATTGTGCCACGATTTACCGGGAATCATAACAGATTTCGATATGTCATGGCGCGTAGGTCAATTCGCATGTGATATGCCCGAACCTCGCTCCAGCTATGATTTATATAATTGAATTGGCATTGGCCAGAGCCAGCTGAACTGCTGCTGCTGCTGCTGCTGCTGTTGCCTTTGATGGCTGCCAATTATGGCCAGCGACGAGTCGTGAACGAGAACGAGAGCAGTCAAACGGCGGCTGCAAAGTGCCAGGCGCATCCGCAATATAAATCAAAGATGTGGCTCAAGTCAGCAACAGCAGCCGCAGCAGCAGCAAGAGTTCCTGCTGCAACTCGCTGCCCATTGTGACTGAGCCTATAATTCACAGTCTCATAGAAACATTGGGCACACAGTAGCCTCTGCAGCAGCAGCAGCGGCAATCGGGAGCTGTGGCCAAGCTGGGCATATTGTCTATTGGACCTACTTGGTCGCCTGGGCAATTGTTCGTCGTCCGTTGGCCAAATTATAATGGGCGCTGATGTCACCACACACATTGAGAGTGCGAGAGCCAGACCTAACGCTATTGTCGTTTCCTGTTCCTGTTGTCTCATTGTCTAAGGCTCTTTCGGCCGTTTTACGATTATCTTTCTCGGAGCATCGGCATCAACGCAAGTCCAAATGGCCGACCCCAAACCGAGTCCCAGACCCACACTCATTGTGGCCAGGGCACTTTAGGGCCCTTAGCCACAGCGTGGGTGGCCATTCAAGTTGTCACATTGGCTCGAAGTCTCAATAAAAACGCATTTGATGTGCTTAGGGCCGCCGCGCCGTATGCCCCCGGGTCGCCCTTTAAACAGATAATAGAAATCGAAGGGCGATTGAGCTTCTAGCCAACTTATTAAATCAGGCTCGCAAAAGTTAACGAAGCATATCCCCAGTCCAAGTCTCAATCCCAGCCGTCGATGTCCATCAACCCCTTCACGGCACTCGTTCAGCTCCAGCTCCCGCTCCAGTTCCAGTTCCAGTTCCATGTCCACTTTCATTTCAGCTGAGCGAGTCTTGTTTACCCAAACTATTAGTTGGGCAACGCAGCATTTGGGCTGGGCTTTGCGGCCTCTGAAGCTGACCAGCGATAGGCAAAAAAAAAAAGCAGCAAAAATGCAAAATCAAATAAGAATGAGCATAAAATGCTAATGCTAATGGAAGAATGCGCTAGTCGTGAGAGACAGACCACCTATATACCCTGTGAATAGATATCATAAAGTGAAATAAGTATATTATTTAGCTGTTATCGATCTGCATCTACATTAGCCCATGGAATCAGTTCTAGTTAGGAATCTTAGATAGTTTGACATAGCATCATTACCTGAGAGGTACAAATGCCTACACAGGCCTGGGCTACTTCTATCACTGACCGCAGTTGATCGCAGTCGGCATCTCTTGTGTGTCGCAACAGCTACCATCCAATTGATTTTCCATTTTCAATTTCTGACTTTTCAGCAATCCTGTGAAAGACAATAAATACATGGAAAATGGAAAATAAATATGTAAACTATAGCTGATTGCTTAGACTTGACTGAGAAGCTAAGCTAACCAGCTCTGATGACTCTCAAATTATAGATATGCTTCACAGCTCAACTGTTATCGATAATTTATCGATAGCGTGGGAGTCGTTGAGCTGTGATTTGAGTTCAATTAAATATTAGAGCTGGAATTTATGTACACTATATATACGTACGAGCGCTATAGCCCGACTCTACTGTACTACTTCTACTGTATTATATATATTCCATATATATACATATATCTTCAATATATACTACTCCCATATTTTTGTTTTGTTCGCTTTGTTTCGGAAGGCCTCAGTTTGGCAGTGCTTAGCTTTTAAGGTAGTCCTAATTTTTGATTAATTCTAAACTTGAATAAATCAATAGATTCAATTCAATGTAATTTACAATATTATATACATAGATGCCGCTTGAAGTTCTCTCTTCAAGCAAATCAGCTGTCATGCCCATTCTACGTGGATGCAGGGTATAATTAAATGTGTTACATTGATGGATGGCAGCCGGGCGGCGAGTGGAGGGGCGTGGCTTTGTCCTCGCTGTGTCCCGGGAGACAGAGCCAGGACACAGACCGTGCGCTATCAGCAGGCAGCGTTTAGTTTGATTTTGTTTTGAATGTTTATTTTATTGCGTGGAAAATGACGCCAACGTGGCCAAGAAATGTCCACGTCGCCGCCTTATCGACGGTCGACGGTCGACGAGCCAAAGTCCTCGTTCTCGTTGTCCATTCGCAGTTCCAGCTGCCGCGCGCGCCCCATGCCCTCCACTCGGCTGCCCAATTGGGTGGACGGGCTTATCCAGGGGCCATTTGGCCGCTTGGCCATTTGGCCATTTGGCAGGCGACGTGGACACGGCTCCAGTCGTTTTTTATGGCCACTGATTGTATCGAATATTTCGTACGCAATAAAATTCAAATATACTTGCGATAAAAATCAAATCTTGTTGGACATTTAAGCAGCCCGGCTGCAGCAGCAGGCGCTGCCTGCTCCACAGGCCTGGCCTAAACAGCCTCCCATCAGATCAATTTCCCTTGCGGCTCTTTTGGCTTTTTCAATTTCTCCTATGCGACTTAGCTGGAAATTGTGCGGATTTTACTTTTTTTTTTTGTTTTTTTTTTTTTTCACAGAACGGGTCCCAATATCTATTTATACTATTGGCTTATGGGGCTTAGCCGAAAATCTCAGCTCAACGAATGCCACGACCTATCGATAAATTGTCGATAGCCGTTGAGCCGTGAAGCATATCTATAATTTGAGAGTCATCAGAGCTGGTTAGCTTAGTTTCTCAGTCAAGTCTACGCAATCAGCTATAGTTTACATATTTATCTTCCATTTTCCATATATTTACTGTCTTTCACAGGATTGCTGAAAAGTCAGAAATTGAAAATGGAAAATCAATTGGATGGTAGCTGTTGCGACACACAAGAGATGCCGACTCGCTTCCAAGAAACTGACCAACTGCGGTCAGTGATAGAACTAGCCCAGGCCGAGGCCCAGTCGTGTCGGAGTCGGAGTCGGGCCAGGTCTGGGCGCAGATAAGGATAGTTGTAGACAATTAGAGATAGGGGCAGCAATCATCTAGCCATGTGCAGACGCACGACACTAATGAAGTGCTCTCGCCCAGCCCGAGGCAGCGAACGACAAATAAAACACCTACACTCCATGACAGAGGTCTCCAGATAGAGGTACAGACGTCGCAGCAGGGTCCCCAGCCGAAAGACAAAGAGCTGACAAGACGATGTGCAGATTTGAGGCACCTTTTTCTAGCTGCTTTCAGCTTGTTGCCTCGTTTAATTTTATTTTGTTTTTCTCTCAGTTTGCTGGCGAAAACCCAAACAGTAGGAGCCCTGGTTGCCGACTGGTTGTCGCTGCAGGGCAATTAGAGCATTATCAGGCGGCAATAATCGGCTCGTTTGCACCCAAGTGTCGTCGCAGTCGCTGCTGACATTGTGTAATAAAAGCAGCGATGCGGCGGCTGCCACATGAAGTGTCTCAGCGCGTCGCTGTCTGCCCGGAGCAGGAGTCGAAGGAAAACAACAGGACACTTGGCCATAGTTCTAGCCCTGCTGTAGCTCTAGCATGCTGTATTATCTGGCCATGCGCTGTCGAGCTGCTCCCTTTGCTCGCTCCTTTTGCAACATCGCCGGCTCGGCCAGCAACTTGTAGAGGACACGCTGCATGTTGCACGCTGCTCGCTGCTCGCTGCTCGCTGCGGCAGTCGGCGGTCGGCAGTGACAGTCGACATCAAAGTCAATTATCGGAATTTTTGTTCGGGATTTACTTGAAATCACGCACACGTTCATATCCGATGAGTCTACGGGTCACATATGTCTTTGTTATCAGTGCTGGCATGCGTTCAACTCAATTAAAATACCAGGAACACTTTTATGCTTTGCTGCTCTTGTTGTTGTTGTTGTTGCTGTTGTTGTCTTTGTTGTAGAAAGTGTTTTCCATCAAGCGATTCTGTGGTTTTTATGCGTTTCTAGCAACTACGTCGCCATAATCCCCTTAATTAATGATAATACGCGCAGCAAACTCGTAAATATTATGCTACCCTGCGCTAACACATTGTACATATACATATACATAATACATAAGTATAAGTATATATATGTATGTATATGTGTACCTTCTCAGGCAAGTCAGATTCGCTGTGTTTCTTGACCGTCTGAAGGCCATACATTAATAAAAATATATTCACATGGAGCCAAAGTAAATTGTATTTATATTTTAGAACGTTTTCTACAAACGAAAAAATCTGTAACTAAAAACTGTATGAGTGGAAAACTAATAAAAATTTGTTTAGCATTTTAAATTCGATATAATTAAAATGGAATCAGCAGCGATTGTCTATATAGAGCTTATATTGCTTTCTCTTTATATTTATTTATTTATTTTTACACATATTTTGCATTAATTCATTTTTAATTCATTCTTAAAAATACATCACGGACAAAGCACTTAATTTTACTTAAACAATATTTAAAAAATCTACACTAATTAAATATTTAAAAATCTACATAAATTAAAAATAAGTATATAAATAGGTAAAAACATAAACAAACGATTTAAAATAATACCAACAAATAAATAAAATGAATTGATTTATACATTCAGAAATAGACAAATTAAGAATCTATTAAGAACGAAATCAATTTCAATATCAATTTTCTTTAGAGTGCCCATTCTACTTTCCCATTATATTTGTTTATTTAATTTTATATATTTTTAATTCAATAAAAAAATATAAAAATAAAGTAACAAAATAGACAAATTGACTAATGAAGAAAAAACATTAATAAAATAAAAAAGAAATAAATACAAAAATATGTAATTAAGAACCAAATAAACAAAAATAAATAAATACATAAATACGTAAATAAATAAATAAATGAACTAACAAATAAATAAAATAAATAATATAATATAAATAAAACAAATAAAATAAATAAAACAAATAAAAAAAAAACAAAATAAATAAAATAAATAAAATAAATAAAATTAAATAAATAAATAAATAAAATAATTCATTAATTAAAAAAATAGCTTATTTTATAAATGAGTAAATAATTTAATTTAAATAAATAAATAAAATATATAATTTTATATAGAAACTAATTTATATTTTAAAATAAATAAAGAAGAAATTTATGAAATTATATTTAATTTAATTTAATTTAGGCTTTAATAATATATAATAAAATTTAATATAAACAGATATATAAATGAATATGTATATAAATTAGGAAATGGTAAGATAATAAATAAATAGAGATGGTTACCATTGAGCTGGAATGTGTATAACCCCCTCGCCACGCCTCTAGCACCGCCTTTGAATTGGAGGTTTAAAGAGATGTGCATAATTATGCTGTTTGATTATTGAAGCTGACAGAAAGGGAGTGCATAACTGCACTAATATGCCCGCTCTTAACGGCGCTCAAATACCTTCACAAATGCTACGTCATTTCGGCCATAGAATATGCTCTGCAAGTCAAAAAATATTTGAAAGCGCCTTTTGTTTAGCTGAAATGCTTAAAGTACATCTAATTTCTAGCATTGTGGTGCACGCATTAGAAACTTGATTTGTAATGGACTTAAATTGTAGTCTAATTGCGTTGGCCAACTACCCCTTGCCTGAAGAGGCCCATGTCATGCGCACTATAGGCCTAAGCCCCAAAGCCAAGAAACCGCAACACCCACTGGCGGTCCCCAGCCCCCAGTCCCCATTGGAGTTCATGCGCTTAGCCGCAATGAGATGCAACCCTAACGCGCAGTTAAAGCAGCGATGTGTGTGTGTGTGTGAGTGTGAAGGGGGTGAGTGTTGAGTCCGGTCAGTGGTATAGTTAGTCTGGGCCAAGCTGCATGGCTGCTTAACCAAAAAGGGATACTTTGCGCCACGTTTTATTCAGCTAGCTGTTGTTGTTGGCGTTGTTGATGTGTTACGTTTGCGCTCGCCTTTTTCTCTCTCTCTCTCTTTCTCTCTTCCCCTCTTCCCCTCTGTTGCTCTTTGCTTTTTTAGTAGCCAGTTTTGCAGATGTGCCGTGCTGATGTCGCGGTGTTATCCTGCCGCTCGCATTGCATGTGTCACATGGGTTAACTATGCTGTGTGTGATATCCTTGTTATTGTCCTTGCGCTTGCTCTGCGCTGTCCACTGAGAATGCCAATTTGCATTTAACACCGAGTGTTAGCCACTGGGTGACAGGCATTAAATAATTAACGCGCCTTAAACATGCAAAAGGCCAACCTGAACACAAATAACAACAAATAAACAATGGGTGGGAGTGGAAGAGGGAGTGGAGGAAGTGGCAGTGCGATAGAGTTAAATAAATCGCAAACTGCTGAGCCAAAAACAAAACATTCAGCATCAATTGAATTAAGCCAATAATGTTGGGGAAAAAAAACTAACTCTGATTGAGCTAGAGTTGAGGATTACGAGCTGTGTGTAGATATTTATTCAATAAACATGGTGGCGTTTAACATGCAAAAAAAAGAAAAAAACAACAACAACAAAAACGAATCGCACTGGCATGCAAAGATATACATATATACATACATATACAAAAACACAAATACATGTATATTTTTATATATATTTATATGGATATGTATGCAGCGCTGACAAATCAAAGGTAAAGAAATGTGTAAAGCAAACAAACTTGGCATTGCCACTGCACCTGTCCCAATCAAGTCAGTGTGCGTATGTGTGTGTGTGTGGGTGTGGGTGTGGGTGTCTCTATTGGTAGTGAAGCGCCCATCACTGAAGTGCGGGTCACAGACCGCCAATCCCTTTGCTATCACTGATTCAACCTTCTCTGTCAGCTTGAGATACCTGAGCGACTGGGGAGAGGGGGAGGGGGTGTTGTGTTTGGGGAGCTGCCTGGCTCAGATTCAGGTCCCAGCATAGCGTCGCTTGAAAGCCCGGCATATCTTGATTGTTTGCATGTAAATCTGCACAAAATCCCCAAAGTACCAATGGCAGCAGCAGCAGCAGCAGAGGATGCAAAGGATGCCCTTACAGCAATGGCAACAACTGCTCTGCGCCGCATCGTTACCGTTACCTGTGCCGCCCCTCTCCCCCGCCTGGGCTGGACCAATCTGTGATGATGATGATGACGATGACGATGACGATAATGGCCTTGGCTGCGCCAGTCTCCGTCGCAGTCTCCGTCGCAATCCCTTGAACAATTGAGCTGAGTGCCTGGGTGCCAATAGTCAATTTGTTTGGCCTGGTCAAGTGGATTTGTTGCCTCGCCTTCAGTCAGCTGAAACTGTTCAGTGCGCTGCCACACACAAGATAATAAGCTTGTAGACAATGGAACTTGGAGAAGGCTTCCGATATCAGCAGCCGGCGAAAGGAATAATGTTGAAGGATATATAGATCTATATTAGATTAACATAATTTCTTATACAGTTTTGCCAGACAAGTTTAAATTAATCTTGACAGAACCAGCTAAAGAATGTTTTAGGGTAAATATTTTTTTTAATATCCCATAGTCGAAGGAAAATTCTTTGTATATCTGACTTTGCAATTTTTTATTTTAATTGCTCTATTTTAAATTACACACAAAAATAGAAATTACTAATTTTATAAAATTTAATTGTTTTTAATAATAATTTAAAAATTTTGAATTAAATAAAATGAAATAAATAAACTTAAAAATTGTATAAAATGTATACAAAACAATTTTCTGTAAAAAATCTATAAAAATAATTATATAAAAGAAAGGAATGAACATCGAAAGATATATAAATGATACCGAAAAAATTGTTTTTAAATATATAAAAAAGTATACATAAATAAAAAATAAAAATCTATCAAAATGATACAGAAATAAATAAAAATTTAAATATATATAAAAAGGTAAAAATAAATAAAAATAATACAGAAATAAATTAATACAAATATTTATGTATAAAGAAAAGCAAATATATATTAAAAAATTACACTGATACAGAATGCTTGTTTAGGAAAATGCACAAATATTTAATTATATTTCATGTAAATAAATAAAATAAATTGTAAAGATTCTGGTTTGAGGCGTTAATTTATCCTTAAATAGGTTGGTAGAAAAGGCTATATAATTAAATAAAAATATATAAATGATAGAGCATAGCTGCAGTTCAGCTGGCCGAACGTGCGAAATATTTGCATTTTAGCAACTCGTTCTACCACTGTCGCGTGGCCAATTTTTGCGATATTCGCTTTGGTTTTCCTGCGCGTGTATGTGCGTGTGTGTATGTGTGTGGCTGTGGTGCAATTTTTTGGTTTACCTTTTGCTGGGCTTGCGCCACCACCACCGCCTGCAAGACGACTCACGATACGACTCCAACTGCATTTATTGGAATTTTACAATAAACTAGCGATGCGCCACGACAGGTACGAAGCACGAACAGAGAGAGTGAAAGAGAGGGGGAGAGGTAACATTGCTAAAATTTGTGAGCAGGTGACCTTGCCTTGGGACTATAAGAGCCCCGGGCCATCATAGCTATAGAGCCAAAGATCGACAGAAATAATTTATTATCAATTAGCGCGCAATGACAAATTAGAAAAACAAAATGAAAAAAATTATATAAATTATATATTGTATATATTCATAGAGAAAATCAAAGTATAGTCCATCAGCAAGTGGAACGTGTGTGTGTATGTGTGTGTGTGTGCATACCCTGTGCAGACTGTGTTGTCGTCTGAGGTATAACTTGTAGCCATGGAATGTTAACTTTTGTATTTTTGTTTTGTTTCTGTGCTCTTTCGTCGTCGTCGTGTTTGTTGTTGTTGTTGTTGCTGTTGCCTTTGTGCTTTATTTTGCTCGATTGCCAAAGGCGCGTCATACACGGCGTATGCTTGATGCACCCCTCGTCGAGGATGTAATTAAAAAACGGCAACAAAAAGCTGCACTGACAGCATGTACAACTTGCTTGCTGCTCGACACCGACACTCGAGAGCGGTGCCCCGGCCAGACTCAAACCGTATGCCAATACCTCAATAACTCAATGCCTCAATGCCCCAGCGCCTCACAGCTCACAGCTCACAGTTCACGGATCACGGCTCATGGCTCATGGCTCATGGCTTGGTGCTCGCTCGGTTCGGCGACGACTGAATCGATGAGCTTCGATGGCAGTATACAAAGCAGTGCCGACGATATCCATAGCTCAAAGCTAAATCTCTGCACAAACAGGATATATATAGCAGGAGTCAAAGTCAATCGCAACCATCCACCAGCAGCACCACCCAACCCAAGCCACCCAAGCCAAACTCTCGCTCAAGCGCCGAGCGTGCCGATGTCGATGCCGCGCGTTCGCTTCGACTTGGTTTTGTAGTCAGTCAGCTTTTGTTCAGATGTTTTTTTTTTTGTTTTTTTTTTTTTTTGTTTTTTGTTGCTTCTGGTGTTTTTTGAGTTTTTCCTTTCTTCTTTTTTTTTTTTTCTTCTTGCATGTCCCTAACCAGAGCTCATGTGCGCCCTGCTATGTGATTTTTTGCGGGTACTTTTTGTGATATTGAGCCGGCTGCTGCTCCTGCTCCAGCTCCTGCTGCTGGCTGGGCTCACTCAAGGGAAAGCCAAAGTTGACTCCTTGCAGTTGTTGTTGTTGCTGTTGTTGCAGCAAAGCTACTGCCGCCTGGACGTATTCGGTTTAGTGTGATTTGTATGCGTACCGATTTGCTGCCACACCCCCTCCGCTCCTAGCCTTATCACTGGCTCTGCTGGATATGGATCCGAGTCAAGTTGCTAGCTGGGATAGCCGGGATTGTACGAGCTCAGCGAGAAGTAACCGGGCAAAAAGCTGCACAAGTAGCTGTGCACATCAAACCGAGCTGAAAGCGGAACACTTAGTTGAATCAGTTGAATAGACTCGACAACAGCCAGCGACAGACAGCAAAAGGGAAAAAAATGAAGAAGACGAGCTGAAGCTGGAATAGAGAGGCAGGCGCATGGATCAAAGTGGAAGTGACAACAGCAACAACAAGAAAACATACACACACGCACACATATATATGTTCTGGGTATACAAATATCTATAGTTATACTCAACAAGTACTTGAAATTGAGTAACAGTTCAGGTCAGCCCACAATACATTTATATGGCCATTAAAATACTTTGATCTGGGAGAATCTTTGAGAGAAACTTCTGCACTTGAAAGGCTTTTGTAAGAGATTGTAATTCATGCAAATATTGAGGTTCTAGAGCTAACTTGGAGTACTTTGATTTGAGATAAAGCGACTAGTGCCTCGTCAACGTCGAGAAAATTGTGTTTTTCTTTGGGTCCGTCGAACATGGGCAACCTTGAAGGATTGCCAGATGTACTAAGTGCTCCCTGGGTTACTTTTACTGAGGAAAACGGAGAGTCAGTGATCGTAAATAACCATGTTTAGCTTAGTGAGAGCTACAAAATGAAAGTCATGATTCATAAAAGAAATGCTCTTCAGGCTGCCCTTAAAACCTGTAGGAGTTGCTAAAAGTTTTCCTTACGTTGCTTCAGATCAGCTGCCACTTCAAGCCTCCAAGTATTTATAGGGATGTAGAGCAAGATGACATACGATCTAAGAATTTATAAAGTTGGTGTATGTGCTTCCAAAGACTTGCAACTTTAAGTTGTCAAGAGTGCTTTATTCGACAAGCCGTTTAATATTTAATCATAAATTGCTTTACACCAGAGCAATGCCTGCAAATTAGTCAATTCCTGTGTAAAAATAATAGCTTTGCTCATTAAGGTTATTGTGCACTTTGTCTATAATTCAAAGCGGTCATTGGATCGTTCTTGAGCCAAATTTACTTTTAATGCTGATGAGCAGCCCGTGATATGTAAGAGCTAGCTGTAGGGCTGCTGTGGGGGCATTTCTTGAGAGATTGAGGAAAGCAATCGGGGCTGTCTTCTTCATCTTCATAAAATGAAACTTGGGCTAGCTTTTAAGATTCAGCTTTGACAAGAATTAAAGCCACATTAATGCCACTGTGAAGCACAAATTAATATTAAATTAAAGTATATACATACATGTGTATATATAGCTTGATAGAAATCAATTATAATTAAAAATTTAAAAAAAATTAAATAGTTAAATAAACAAATAAAAATGTAAAGAAATAAAGAAATCAAAAATAAATAAATAATAAAAAAAACAATGAAGAAATAACTAAATAAATAAATAAAAATATAAATAAATAAAAAATTAATTAATTAAATATAAAGGTAAATAAAGAAAGTCATAATAACTAATTAAATAAATAAATAAATGATAAAAATTAACAAAGCAAGAAGTGAATAAATAAAAAAAAATTAATAATAAAAAAATTAACCAAAGTGAATAGATAAATAAATATTAGATATATAAATAAATAAAAATAAATAAATAGATACAAATACAAGTAAATAAACAAATAAAAATATAAATAATACCAAATTAATTAATTAAATAAAACGATAAATAAATACATAAATTCGTAATAAGTAATAACATAAAAATAAAAAATTAACAATAGAAGTGAAGAAATAAATAAAAAATAATAAAAAAATTAAAAAATGAAGAAATGAATAAATAAATTAATAAGTAAATACATAAATAAATTAATAAACAAATATATACAAATACAAGTAAATAAACACATCAAAATAAAAACAAATACAAAATTAATTAATTAAATAAATAAATAGGCAAATAAATTATTAAATAAATGTAGTCCAAACAGATGGCACATGATCACTTTTGTGGTTTTTGCTAAAATGCCAATAGGCAACAAAATATATTTGAAGTAAATTTTCTGAAAACATGAGGTGATTGCTGTTCTACAGACGATCTGCTGTGGGGGAGTAAAATGGGAAAAATCTGGGGAAAAACTTCGCGGAGAGGTAGCTAATCAATCTTGTCCAAGCGGCCCGAGTGGAGGGTGGTGCGCGAGACGAACTTCTTGCCCTGCGGCTTATTGGTGTCGGTCTCCATGTTACGCTCTTTGAATCTGTCCTTGATATATTGTACGCGTGCCGGGTCGACATTGCTGCGGCGTCTGAGTGGATTGTAGTATGGTATCTTGCGAGCCGGCGGCTCTGGCACTTTCGGCTGTGGCGGCGGCTTGGCGGTGCCAGTGTTCTTCACACCTTGCTCCACCGACGTGTGCTCGATGGGTGGTGCAACAGCCGTGCTATTCGGCTGCTCCACGGCCATGTCGGTGTAGCCAATCGACACGTTGCTAGTGCGGTTCAGCTTACCCTGCTCGATCTGCAATTGCTCCAGCGGATTCAGGCAGACGCTGTACGGTCTAATGCTAGTGCGGCTCATCCCATGGAACGGCAGCTCCAAGCGCAAGTTGGAGCAGCCCAATGGGGGGCTGGTGTTGCACTCTACCATCTTGGAGGCGATCTTAACGAATAACTGCGATACATAGCGTCCTGACGTCGATTTCAATTTGAATTGAGGCTCCTGCTTAAGCGCCTCAGGGACCTCGACCAAAGCAATTGGCTGTGCTTGCTTTGGATCTGGCGAGAGAACATACATTTAATCGATTGCGAATATACAGATATCAATTGCATTCATATATGATCAGTCAACAGCAACGCAATCAATTCAATCTACTCACTGTAGGTCAATGAGCGCTTCAGCTGCAGCCCCTTGATGGGGGCTTTCAATTGAAGTTGACGGAACATCCTCTGTATCGGTATCAGGATACTACTAGGGACTCCAACTATGGGAGGCTGCCACTTCAAAATTTAGTGCAGTCGATGTATCTGCCTAGTTAGTTCAATGTGTTTAATTCACTTTTCTATTGCAGTTCACAATTTACTACTGGTTTTTCCAAGTTGATTTTTGTTATTTTCCCTTAGTCCGAAAAATTGATGTAGTGCCAGAAAAAAAGTAGGAATGAAATGAAATGCTCGACAGACGAGTTTACCCTACGCTCACTCTCTGACAAATCGCCTGAGTGCAATTTCAAAGCCTGCTCGTTTGCCACTGTCACTGGGGCTGGGCCAAGGACTGAGACTGGAACTGGAACTGGGACTGGGACTGGGACTGGGACTGGGACTGGGTGTGGTGAGGCCAGGCCAGGGCTAACATTCCCCAGCATAGCCCAGCCATATAGCCTTTTTTTATTCGTAAAAAAAAGCTTCATGCATATTTATAGTTCCGCTTGTTGACAAATATCGCGCAGTGTTGACTGACGGCCCGGCAAGCGGAAGCTGCACTGATTAGAAACCTAGTGCCGCCCCATCGAGATTCCGGTCCACACAAACTGTGCACCGAGCACCAGCCAGAGGCAGAGCCATCCGAGGCACCACTAAAAATAAACTGGAATATATTGGAGTGCTCGACTCGGCAGTGCTCGACGCGCAAATACCTTAGGCAACAATGCGAGTTCTATTTTAGTATATCAACGATATATGGATTATAGATATACACATAGCTTCAGGCATATATTAATTCAGATATTATATTCGAAGAGAATGCATATTATTATCAAATTATACGATTGCATAAAGATAGTTGGCATTGATTGAATTTTATGTCTTACATTATTCATATCAGCTGCACTTGAGCTTGATGGAATATACTGTAGATAAATTAAGGAACTTTGAACAATATTCTAGATAAAGAGTTTTATCCAGTTGGGGCGTAAGTTTAGCTTATCTCGAGTAATCAGCTATATATTTATACGAATTATCTACATATCGAATATTTATATTCTCAAATTCAACAACGAGTCGAAACATGCCTTTTGTCGCCCGTCTGGCCTGTTACTCATATTTGCATGAGCACCTTATACCCCTGTTAGCTATTTTCAATGGGCTCTGGATGTACACAAAAAACAAACAAAAAAGAAGGCGACTAAGAGTACATATACTAACAAAAAATACTTTTGGCTTTGGCTTAAAAATACAAACGCCACTTTAGTCACACTAGAAAAAAGAACGCGTCCGGTACAAAAAATGTAACATTTCTATGTTCTAGGCTCTATAGTGCTAACTGAGCCATAACTCCCGGCCTGGCCACAGAGTCCCAGCCGGCAGTTTGCAATGGGTTTATTAAGAATTCTTGTCATCCCCACATACTCTTATTCAAGGGAAGAGTGTGCAAGCAGCCCTTGAAAATGCATGCGACTATTTGTATCTAAGATTTGGTGAGCAAAAAATACTTTTAAATTTTATTATAAATATGTAAGAGACTTGTTGCCAATACTTCAGAATTCACACTATTATTAAATATTTCAATTCAACATTAATATAATATATACAATGTAAATTAAATTTTAAAATTTAGTTTATAGTTTTAAGTACTTACCATGCATATAACCTGCACTTGGGTGTATGAAAAGAATTCAATTCAATATAAATATAAAGTTGTTCGTTGGTAAAGCTGTCAAAATTCAATTAGAGCATTTAGCGATATCAATTAATTGACTTAAGAATATATATTCTATTATATTATATCAAAGAAGAAGCAAAGCATTTATGTTTTATTATTTTGTAGTATTATTTAACCATTTTTCTTTAAATTTTTTCAATTTTAAACAATTTGTTATATAAATTTTACACATGCAAAAATGTTGTAAACTATTTAACATATATAGTAACTAAAAAATAAAAATAAAATCAATAATAAATCGGTAAATTTTTTATTATATTTATTAATATTTCTTTCTTTTAGTTTATAGAATTTTAGTATGCAATTTTGAATAATAAAAATGAATCCAAACAGTCCAACCAGAACCAGAATGGAAAATAGCTGGGGGACTCCAAGACAAGTGCTTGGGCACGTTCCATTTCATACTGTTCCATTTCTGAAGCAAGCATAGAGCGAGTGATCCTAGGTAGAGCGACACTTCCGATCTCACAACTTCAACTAAGTATAACTCCAACCTGCTGCTCTTTTGATTTGATTTGATAATTTAATACACAAATAATAAGTTTAATATAATAATAAATACAAATAAAAATAAATTTAAAAAATAGTAATAACAATAATAAATCAATAAAATAATGATAATAAACAATAAAACTGCTAAGACTTCTCTAGTTAAAAAATGTACATTTATATAAAAATCATTGCATACATACGTAAATCAATAACAACATTCAGATAGCTAAATTGGGCTGAATTCTCATTTAAAAAATAAAATAATGCAAACCATTATAACAATACTAAATTTGCTTTAAGAGCATCTAAATAGATTTGTTTTTCTCATTTGTTCCGGCAGAGCTGAGCCGACACTAAAAACTAAGACTTAAACTGCGGCCTCTGCAGAGCTCTGGCTGCAGCGCCGGCGCTATGGCCAGCATTGTTTGGCAATTGATGGAACAATGGAGTTGTGTGTGCTGAGAGGGGCGGCACACAATAAAAGCCACTGGGCCGTGGCCGCGATCATTGTGCGAGAGCGAGCCTTAAGCCTGGCCCGAACTGGCCCCGCATGTGTGGCCGGTGCTTTCACATTAGCAAACCTATTAGCATTTGGCTAATCCGCACTTAGGCTCAATAAATGATGAGTCCGAGTATGTGCCCGGGCCTGAGGATGCGCGCTAGACTGGCTGTCGGTAAACGGACGAGCGACCTGTGAGCCCTTTATCGCAGGTCGATCGTGCATGTCCTTTGTTTTGGCATATGCACTTGCAACTGCCACTGCCAGTGGGCATTGTGCAACCGACTGTGGGCCGGCTCAGCACTTGTCCTAATCCCCTGGCATATCCAGTGGCCAGTGGACAAACAAAAGCACACCCGGCCACAATGGCCAACAAAACGCCGAATCTGGCACGTCATCTGATCCTCTCGAAACTGAGCCAGCGGCTCAATCGATCATCAAATCGATCTTGTTTTTGTTTTCATGTTGTTGTGTTTTTTGTTTTGTTTTTCTTTTTCCCTTTTTTGCTGTTTTACTGAATTGATCCACTCAAGATAAATTAGGCCACAACATTTGTGTAAGCTTAGCCGCGGATTATCCAGCTGCCTGGCTGGCCTCAGTGCAACTGTGCACTGTGTGCTCTCCAGACAACACGTCTTCCGGTCGCTTATCACCTAGGAGTGCTCTATGGGAATGCCCCGATTGCTGAGCATTGTGGACTCAATATTTATAAGCATATATGAATATCTTTCGCTCCCTTGCTGCTTCTCCTGCTCTGCGTCTGGCGATAATTTCTTTGATTATTGGCCGTTGGGAGGGAATGTATTTATATAAAAAGTTACAGTACAAAAGTTGATTACAAAAGACCATCAAAATCAATGGAATGCGAATAATGAAAGGCCCAACAACAGCAACAGCAACAGCAGTAACAATTGAAAACAACAATAAGCAAGATGTTGTTTAACTAGGGCTGTAGATGTTGGCTGGGTGGCTGGTTGGGTGGTTGGGCGGTTGGGCGGTTGGTTGGGTGGGTGGTTGGCTGGGCAGGACATGTGTATGGGGGGAGGAGGAGGGCGGGTTTGCTGTTTCGTTGCCGGCGTTGTATATATTGTTGTAGAGTGCAATTATGAAAATAATGTCCACAGACCATTGAGTTCATAACGCGAATGAGGCCGCAATAAAATAAATAAATAAAGAGCAACTTGTACTCAAATGAGCCATGCAAATGCTGAGATGACCAGAGACGCGGACACCGAATGCCGATGAGTGGAATAAACAACAGCAGCAACAACGATGACAACAACAACAACAATCACGTCAACAGCCGTATCATTGCCAACGTCAATGTCCTCGTGGCTCATTCAGTTGGTATTGAAATTTATTTTTATATAAAATATGAAGACAACGAGCCACGCAGCAACTGAATTCCGTTATTTAGAGGGTTGGATTTGCAATTGTGATTGCTCCATTTGGCACTAGACCAGAGCCAGGACCAAGACATGGACCACGTATACGATTTGGGAGCCAGCTGTTGGGATGCTTTACTCAAGTTTGGCTGCCGAAAATAACAGCAGCAAAAAATAAATAAATAAATAAATAAAGAAAAGAAAATATTTTTTCACAAGCTTTAAGTCGTGTTCAAGCAACTTGAGCTGAATTGTTGATGCTTTAAAGGGCTTGATTTGTTAAAATATTAAATCAATTAAAATTCGTTTGATTGGAAAACAATTTTTTGAGCAGCTAAGCAAGCATAATAACAGATAAATAATATATTAGAATAAAGTAAATACTATAATTATTTGTATTTATTTTATTTTAATACCATTTTTATTTTAATTCATTTTTTATTAAGTACAACTTGTATTTATTTATTTATATAACATATAATATTATGTATATAATATTTATTTAGTCACTTATTTATTTAATTATTTATGTATGTTTTAATATATATTTATTTGTATAATATTTATTTATTAAATATTTATTAATTTAAATTCAAATGGATCTATATTAATTATATACCTATTTATTTATATAAATGTTTTAAATAAATATTTAATTTGAATCTGGCAATGAACATGTAAATAAAATATAATTACAAAAGGCACAATTTTTTTATTTATTTAAATATGTTTGTATGTAACTATTTTATAATTTAATAAATACATTAATATTATTTTTAATTATTTATGCATTTTAATCTTTAGTTTAGCTACATTTTTTTTTTTTTTGTAATAAATCTAAGCTGAATCTTATTAATTTAATGACGTCTGTAAGTAAATCAACACAATTGTTCAGGGAATGGCAAAGTCGCAGGCCTTTGCAGTTTATGAGTTATTTATCATTTTATATAATTTATATTAATTATCTATAATTTCTTACATTTGCGAAAGTAAATATAGCAACTAAATATAATCACAGCTCAGCGCTGACACATATTAATTAGTCTAAGTCGCTTACAGCTAGTGCTATTTATATAATATTATCAAAAGCGCATCAGAGTGTTTATGCACGTGACCCGAGCACCTCGGCAGCACCCCAGCTGCAGCCCAGCAGTAACCCGGCAAAGTGCAGACAGCAAGACAGCAACCACTTGCACACACGCACACAGTCATAAACAGGCAGCAAACACCACAAACCACGCGCACACTCACACGCACACATGTACACACTTATTGGGTGCGCGACCCTGGGGCAAAGTTAAGAAGTTCAAGTGTATAATTTCGTTACAATTGGGACAGTTTTAGTGCTTCGCCGGAACTCGTCGAATGACGCGTCGGTGGCGGATCAGATACAACGCCAGGCCCTTGCCCTTGCCCCTGCCCTTCACACTCACACTTGCAGTCACGCTCTCGTCCAGGTCCTGGGTCCTTTCGGCCGGGGCTGCTAGAGTAACGCTTAAATGCGGTTTTGTGTTACACATGTGCGTCTAATTAGCGACTATTTAACGGCTGGGAGAGCGGGTCGTGTAACTAATACGGTTCCGGACCATCCACACACACACACACACGTGCACCAGGAATCGTTAACGAGCATGAAATTATTATCGAAATACAATTAATAAGTGAGACAAACGACATGGACATGACGGCTCTGGTTGCGTAAACACTTTTGACACTTGTCCCTCCTCGGCACTTGCCCCTCGCCCTGCCATTGCCTATCAGCTGCAAGCTGACACTGCAGGCTCAGCTCGAGTAGAGGATGCTGTCTGACTGGCTGGCTCCTTTCGCCTGAATTCCGGCGCCAGCATTGGGCTAAGTGCCGCCGACACTTCCGTCAACAGGGGAATTCCTCGGGGAATCTTGCCGGAGCTGCGACCGCTGTCCCGCATTATTGGGTACTCGAGTGTTTTGCATATCTCCAAATCATATGTGAGCCACCGGGCATGGGAGAGTGGCGCATAATCGTAGCGCCCCTGTGGGTGGACAAATCGGCTTTGGAGCTTAAGGCGTAAATAATTTGGACCCCGACCACTTTGATAAGTGAAAGCGGCTTCTGTCCGTTTGATCCGCAAAGAAGGCTCGGCCCGTTAGGATTGCTGCCACACATGCTCTAACCCAAGCGGGCTCTCAGCCTGCTTTGGCTACCACTCGAAGCTCCCACGATCTGGTTTGCTTTACCTATATTATATTAAATATATTTGTTTATAATAAAAGTAGATTTGAGCATTTATTATAAATATTTTGACATACTTCATTTGCAACATTTTCTAAAGCCCTAAAGTTCTTTAGAGCAATTGCAATTCGTTGCTGTGAAAATCCGTTTTCTTTCTTGCCTTTTGTGTAAATTGAGTCAACGTGCCCGGCGAGAGGGTGTGGGGGGGGGAGGTTTTTGTTTTTATTTTATTTTATTTTATTTTTTTTTTTTTTTGTCCGCACCCGGACTCTACATCAATACCCACTTTGTTTTAATGCACGCTGATAAGTGAGCCGCAGGGCTTAGTCCCAAGCATATACATATATACATATATATCTATATGTATGTATTTATATATGTACATATATGTATATGGTGAAGCTCACACATGTGTCTATATATATGCTTAGTTCAGTTGTCCAATATATATTGGCCAGCCCTCAAATTGCCAGCGACTGTTTATAGGCTATACCCATTGGAAATTTGATAGCCAAATGGGGTAAGCTGCCTGGGGGGAGCTTCCTGCAAAGGAGAAGAAGGATTGGAAATAAGGAGATTCTTCCTTAGACGAGGACTCTTCAAAAGCAGAATATTCATATCCAGATGAATAGATCTCTGGGAAATTCATTTAGTGTAGGAGCTTCCATCAATGAATGAGACTTTTTAGGAAGGGATTCTTTAAATGGATGAAATTCTTTTATAGGATTACAAATTTGTTTCGTTGACTTGTAAATTGTTCGGAAAGAGAAGATTATTCTAAGGGAGCAGCTTCTTCGAAAGGAGCGAATGAGCAAGTTTTCTTTAAACTGGATATTCTATATTATGTAAAGAGAAGAGACTCTTCGAAAGAGAGACAATCTTTCATAAGAACTATAGTCTTCGAAATGCTGAGATTCTTCGTAAAGCAGAGCGAACTCTGGAGAAGAAGATAAATGATTTTTCAATCGTTATCCTATGAAACCGAACAAGTGAATGCTCTCTTCCCCCTCTTCAGATACTCATCATGCATTGCATATTTCATGGTATATTACAGGGTATCTAAGTGTGAAGTACGGCCAAAGCAAGGCATCCAACGTTGTTTTCTTTTTTGTTGCCTTGAAGCAGACCCTTACGAGAGCCAAATGTGGGCGCTATTTTGAAGTGGCATTGCTGTGGAGTTGCTGGAGCATTCTCTCTCACTCACTCACTCACTCTCCCTGTTTCTCACTCTGTCTCTATGCACTGGTGTTGATTTTTTAACCGAATTGAGAACATTTGTTGGCTCAGATTCGGTGAAGCGTAGACCATAATCAACTTCAGTGGCCGGCAACTCAATTTATATTTTTGCAATAACTTGCAGCAGCTGTGTTTCTGAGAGTCCTGTGTGTGTGTGTGTGCGTGTGTGTGTGTATTCATGTGTGTGCGCATTCTGCTATAAAATAAAATTGAAAAAGGATTTCCGTTTGTCGTCCCTCGGTCAGCAAGGCAACCAAAAGTCTATCGACGTATTTATATGGCGACGACCAAGACCAAACGGTCAAAGGTGTAAATTTTATTTGAATTATTAGGTAAGGGTGCCAACAACAACAACAACAACAACAACAGCAGCACCGTCTCGAACTCAAAGGACGACAACAATGAGAGCACATATTTGTATTTAGTTGCGTTACGTGGCCGGCATACAATTTTTCGGCATTGAGTTTCGTTCAATTTAGTTTCGATAGAATTTTCGCCAATGGACTGACTGAATTGGCTTGATTTAGCTTCCGGCCATTTCATTTCCTTTCGGCCACTATCGAGGCCACACAGACAGACATATGTATGCACAACTGCGCTGTGTCTCAGGTCAATCAGAAGCAAGTCTTGATGCCAAATGAGCGCGACTCGAAATTTCTTTAGCTATGCAAATGGCTTTTAATCGACAGCGGATTCAACATCGGCATGAAAAGTTGTGGATTTTATAATTAATCTTTAGCTTCCATAATGGAGCATAATAATACTGCGACTTGTGATTCTTGTAAAGCTGAATAGCTTCCTCCCACTCTTAAGCCATCATAGTTTACGCAAAGTGCAAACCAATCATAGTCGATGCGTAGTTGATAGTTCTTCTGCAGTCCTTCTTCTCTTGAGTATGTCAGAGGAAGTTGGAATGGAATCAGTTTTGTGTAGTAATAAAGACGAACTCTTAGCAGGATTATACATATTTGTATGTATGTACGCGATATTAGCTGGCTACTCAATGGAGCAGCAATGGAACTGCTCTTCTAAGGAGCTCTCTTAAGTTTAGCTGCTCATTTACTCTGCACATAAGCATATATAGCATTATGCTCATCTCAGAGCTTCTTCTCTTTGCCTTACTTTGCAGCTCTACATATGTAATTTTTTTTTTTTTTTTTTGGATGCAGCTCCCATGCTGTGAACTGCGGAAAACAGATGAGCATGCTTAACTAGAGCCCCGCCTTTAAGGTTAATCTGGTTCCATCTGAATGAAATTGAGATTCACAGAAATGAATTGCGAGAAATCGCTTAAATTGTGTTCAACTATGCAGATAATATACGAATACAGAGCAATCGGGTATAATCAACCGCATAATACTCATTCACAATATAAATGCTGTCAGACTCAAAACTCTCTTTGCCGAGCTAACAGTAGGCCTGAACGAACTATATCATTTTGAAGTCTGTCAAATTCAATAATATTATTATATATTATTTTGCAATTTACATATTGGATAGAGCAGACGAGAATACAAGAAGTCATTGCAGTTAGTCAAAATAGCCTTCATTTTCGTTGGCCATTGTGGATGTTGAATTAGGACTCGAATTTGCAATATAATTAAAGTGAATGAGGACGTCGATCAGCTGTGATTGCGTAACTGCAGCGCAGTCACCACCCATGGCTCATTGGCACATTTAGTGTGTGGTGCGAAACAATTGCCAGTGGCTCGGTGGCTCGGTGGCTCAATGGCTGTGGCCATTATTGAACAGCTGTGCCCGGCAAATTGGTCACACGCGGCCACTTAGCACTTCAAACGCCGATAATGATGACGACGAGGCTATCCACGGCTAAATGAATACATCAGCCGCATCATTGCGATCGTCGCCCCGGGCATGGCAGTCGCAGCAGAGATCGGCACGCTGCAAATTGTGGAATGACAGCGGCACCGAAGGTCCAATTGTCCGCCGCTGCGCACTCTGTCCGTAAATGGCTGCATTGGCCACGCTCATCACATGGAGCTGGGCCGGTTCGAGCCAGTGAGCGCCCTGGCCAAGCCCGTCGACGAGTACCCGCTGTGGCCAAATGATTGCGGTCGATCGGCCATGCAATTCTGCTGCAGCTCCTGCTTCTGGTCGATGATGGCGCAACGAATCAATTGTATCTCTCTTTCTCTTCCATTCTCTCCCATTCGCTCTCTCCTTATCTGCCTCTATTTCTGTTGTCCTGGCTAATTGGCCTGTGTGCAACATTGCAGACGGTGCGAATATTGTCACAGATTGCAATGATCTGGCGCAAAATTGCGATTTTCATGGTCAGGCAGAATGGGCCGAGGGTGCTCGGGCCTACTCCACGGCCATTGTGCGCCGCCTCGTGATAATGTGATCAAATTAGCCCGAATCAAGGCTGTCGCTGCAGTTGCCCAACTGAAGCGAATGCCAGACCCAGCGACTCGGCTCTAACAAGGAGCCGAAATCCTTGCCTTGTCACGGGCTGTCAGTTACTTTTTGTTTCCTTTTTCCTCTTCCATTTAATTTTTTCCATCTTTTTATATGTTGGTCGCCCAAAAAGAGCATTCCCTGCTGGCTAGCTGGGCACCGTGGCTATCTCTCGACGAGGTGTCTGCGCCTCGAGTGTCTCATTTGTCCAATCTGTTTCCGGCAAAGTGCGTCCACTTTGTGTCGCTTAATCCCGCATCCAGAGCGTACCCTGTGTGTGTGTGTGTGTGTGTGTGTCTGTGCATTGCTTTGCTCTCTCTCTGCGCGATTTGCATGCCAGCGCCTCAATAAAGTTTCAAAGCAAAAAAAAAAAAAAAAACAAAACCCAACAAAACGAGACAGAGAAAGAGAAAGAGAAAAAAAAACTTTGTTCTCAATGCGGTTGCGGATGCAGGGGAATGGCTGCGTGCTGGGGCACTAATGCCTGGTCTCAGGTCGGCAATTACGGGCCATAACAATAATAATAATGGTAAATCAAGTTCTTCTAGTGGATCGTGCAGCGTAAATGGGGCATTGTTTTGCTCGCGCACTGTCGCCGGCAACAGCTTCATTTTCATGCCAGCCCAAACGCTCGTGAGCGGACAATGGCAGCGCAACTGCCACGCCCCCCCGCGCCCCCTGTTCCGACTGCCGACTGTCGATGCGCTGCGTGTGTTGCATGCGGCTGGCCGAGAGAGCCACGGCTAATCCGTTGCGCCTGCGTCTTTTGGTCACTTCCGCGGTAGAGCACGGCCAGTCGGGGCGAGCCAATAATGCGCGCACCCAGCGGTCAAGCGGTCAGACGGACAGGCGGACAGGCGGACGGGCGGACGGGCGGTCAGCGCTTTTTGGGGTGACCCTTTCCGCCTCAAGCTGTGCGACATGGAGCTGGCTTATGTTCGATGCCTGCAGCAGCTGATTAGCACTGGACATTGGACAGTGGACACCCTCGAGTCGGGCACAGGCGCAGGCACTGCCACAGACTCGGGCTCGGGCTCGGGCTCGGGCTCGCTTGTCCACAGCTGGCGCTGCCTTCTGCCTAATCAGCGAAATCGCATTCAGACAACTGCCTCATTATAAATGGTGCAGACTGGGATCAGGTAGACGATAGGCGACATTTCGACATTTGAGGAAGGCGTGTTAAAAACGGCACCCAGGAAACACAACAGCAACAGCAACAGCAACAACAATAAAACACTAGAGTCTGAGCAAATGGAGTTCCAATTACATTACATAAGAATATCAACAGCAACAAGAGCAACAACAACAACAGTTGCTTAGTATCCGCTTACAGTTGTTGTTGTTGTTGTTGTTGTTGTTGTTGTTGTTGTTGTTGTTGTTGCTGCCGCCTTATGTCAAAACATGGTACGTCCTTTCGACACCAGCTACCCGGCCTAGATCTCTTGAGACTTCTGGTTAAAAACGTAGCGCATTGATTAAGTAACTAATGGGCTGACAAACAGCAGACGGGATTCTCGCAAAATTGAATGCATTGAGTGGCAGTCGTCGTTGCCTGCGCACTTGTTCTCGTCTCGTATGTCCTGGCAACAACTCAATTGTGCTTCCCATTAATTGGCCGGCATGTCGGCCAACTGCTGTTCGGTTGCATCCACGGGTCGCTACATAAATCAGTTTCCCAGCAGCTGTCAGGCGGCGCCAAGTTCTATTCCAGATCTCACAGTTTATCCCATTTAGAGCTGTCGAGATCCGTCCATGTTTGCTGGACTAATGCATAAATATGAATTTGAATTTGAGAGTTTTCAATTTGCCTTCGGCTGCTGTTCATTAGATGTTCTGCTATGTAGATTGATAAGCATTTTCCTTTGTCTGTGATTTATATTTGGCAGACTGTTGACCATGTGAAGTTCGCAGAATTCACGCAGTAATAATGCGTAATTTCTGTGAACTTCATAATGAACAGACTAGGACTCCAATCCAATGAAAGTCTATGCAGGTTTCTGCTATTTTCTGGCCTGAAGGCTTTAATTACTTCTCTTTTCCTCTAAGTGGAATTGACTTTAACATTGAAAATTGCAAAACATTTTATTTTATTTATTTTTTTTTTTTATTTTCATTTTATTAATAGAGTTTAGAGTTTACAATTGCCAAACATATTTATGTTTTTAATTTATTTTAATTTTAATTATACTTAAAACCATTTTTATTTTGGTGTAGCTCGAACTATTTCAACTAAGTTTAAATAATTAATTTAAGAACATACTTTTTAAATTAACTTGCTAAGCTTTATTAGTTTAATTTATTTGTTATACTCATTTTGTATTTGCTTTATTTCTAGACTTGGCTTAAAAGTTTATTTTTGTTAATCAATATAAATTATTTTATTTAAATTCAAAAATTAATATAAAAAAAAAACATATATAAGCTAATTTGATTTAGCTCAAATTGTGTTCCTCTAAATTTGAACAAATAATTTAATAACCTAAACATTTTTTATTTTTGCTTAATTGCTAATCTTAATATTTTTATTTATTCATTTTTATTTTTTTGTATTATTCGCCATAATTGATTTTTGTTTTATTTTATTTTATATTTAATAGTATTTATTTATGCTAAAAACTTGCAGCTTCAATTTTCAAAAATTATGTTTTATTTCTATTTAGACTTTCTTAGAGTCAACTAAATTTTAAAAAATGATATATCTTTTTATTTCTATATGAATGCCTATTAATCTAATAGTCTATGCAATTTTAGCTATATTAAAATGTAAATGTAATTTATTAAATTTTACTTCAGCTTTGATAATTGAGTTTCAGTTTTGATATATATTAATAATGTTTTTTATTATTTATTCATTAGTATTATTATTATTATTATTATTATTTATTTATTTATTTTTTTGTATTTATTTATTTACTGATCAATCTTGGCAATAAGGATTTTTACATCTTTCACTGTATAAAACATTGTCAATCAGAAGTATACGCTATTTATAGATTGTGCAAGAGAAATTCTGTTTAACTAACACCAAATAATGTAATATATTATATTAAATATTCATAATATATTATATTAAATTCAATTAAATAAACAAATGTAAAATACTTTTGAATATATTGCCATTGCTGACTCTTTATTCCATTTTCTACGCCCTAATGTGCTGTAAAATTACTTATAGCTTATAGTAAAAGTAGTTTAAAGTAGTTGGGTTTATTAGTTGATTACTTAGTGCAGAGAGTTGAGTTGAGTTGAGATCTGTCAGTGCCTCAGGGCCGGAAAAGTCAATTGCATTGCTCGCAGAAGAATGATTTTTGTATATTGCAGATGCCTCGGAAGTTGGGCCAGAGGTGGAGTGAGGTGAGGTGAGGTGAGGTGAGGTGTAACATGCTGCGCATCTGCGATTGTTGGCACAACACAAATCAGAGAGCAAAGGGCTAGAATGAAGTTGCCCAGCGAGAGCGATAGAGGACAGCGGGCGACTCTTAATAAGGTTAGCCGAAGGCAAAGGGCTGGGCACTTCAATGCGAAATACAAAATGTTCAAGAGTGAGTGCCGAATGTGAATCAGAAACTATTCGCATGCATCAAAGGGGCGAATGAATTCGATTAAAATTACATTTTTATTTTGATTTTTTGCCGCCTGCTGCTGCTGCTGCTGCCGCCGCCTTTGTGCTTAGCCAGAGACATAGAGCGAGCGCGAGCGAGAGATTGAGAGAGGGGTAGAGGGAGAGCGCGAGCGCAGCGTGAATCCTTTTGATTGTGCATGAATTTGCAACTTGTGCAACGCATTTAATTTTATTTAGTTTCATTTGCCAATCGACGGTGAAGTCGTCGTCGTCCTGCGCACTGGCGACCCCTTTTGTTGGCGACACCGTCCGTCGAACGCTCTGCCGCCTCTTGTGCTCTTCACACGCCCTGCGCCACGGGCGCTCCCCCAGCCCAGGCCCGGCCCGAAGATCGCAGCGACGCAACGGAAGCAAAGCTGGCCACGTTGTGGGCTCACATACCCGGCCACAAGCGAGGTCTACCGAAGCAACCCCGAATGGCCATAGCTAAAGCCAAAGACCAAAGCCAAAACCCAAGCCGAAGCCAAGCCATTGCCGTCATCATCAAAAAGGACACTTGACGGGAACAACAAAAGCCGATGTTGCCACCGTTGTGTTCGCGTCTGCGTCTGCGTTTGCTTTTTATTTCTATTTGCAGCACACACACACACACACACACACACACACAGAGAGAGTGAGACGTACGGCGTTTTTGTATGCTTGCCCCTTTGAATGAGTGCGCTCCTCGCATAACGCGCCGCCGCTGTGCGCCTGATTATCCTTTCAATTAAATTGTAGCGTAACATTTTCCACGTCGTTGACAATAGCTACAACACAGTCACACCGAATGACAGGGACCACGCTCAGGGGGCGGGGCGGGCCGGGGGCTTGCACAAGAAACGGGCGACATGACAAAGAGGGACAGAGACTGAGTGCGAGAAAGGTTAAATGAAATTCAGGCCAGCATTTGCCCTTTTTATTGCTGTTCGTTTTGAATGTGTATGTGTGTGTGCGTGTGTGTGTGTGCCTGCGAACTGCTGTTGATTTTACTAATGGCCAGAACTGTGCCCAGCAGCCTGGCAGCATCATCATCATCATCATCATCATCATCATCATCATCTCGTCTTCATTATGCTCCCAGCTGCACTCGGGCCATTGATCGTCGAGATGCAGCCCCTCACATAATATACGCCTACAGGGAAAATGCAAAGTGCAAGCATGATAAACACGCACGAGTAAAGGCGTGGAATAATAGAATTCAGCGGCTGGTTAGCTCAAGAAGTATTCAACTAACTAATACTAAGTGGTAGTAAGAGCTTAAGGTTGTAATTAAAGCTTAGTTCAAGACTTCCGGTTCGGCAGATCATCAGGATGACGGGCTGAGTCCTCTTTAAGTTCCAGCGCGGGGTCAAGCCGATCTCAGGATTGCAGTACCTAAACAACTAGCCATAATCTTTGGTTAACTATTTAGTCGCTGGCCACCTCTTACTCATATTTGTGTCTCCCCCGATGTCCGTAGCACTAAAGGATGTGCCATAGATTATTTAACTGCAGCTACTTGCGCTTGGAATGATGAAGATAGTGATTAATGTTCATAATTAAAAGTTAAATAAAATATAGTATAGAATAGAAGCCATCAATCTGACTTTGCTTGCATTCTTTTTAGACTTAAAGCACGTCAAACTGAAATATAAAAAAAAAAAAAAATTGAAATATAATCAATATGAATAAAGCAAATATATTAAATATTCTCTCTAGAGGCGAGGTACTTATTTGTACTCGACCAATATAAATTGAAGACAACAAACAATATATATTTCACTTGAGTAGACGATTTTAGCATTACCTCATACATATCCTTGAAGGTCTGCTCTTAGAGCAAGCCACCTCTAAATGGGCTCAGCTGCCTTAGCTACGCTTTGCGTCAAGCTTTATATATACATAAATGTATGTATTTATATAGATATATGCCTATATATTACATATATATGGTTAAATAAATCTGTTATATTTGAATGCATAAGTTGCTCCACGTGCTGTCACTCGCAACATTTTTGGGCACCGACAAAAATGGGATTTGAGAGAGTAGCAAAAGCCCCGGTTGCCGGCTGCATAACAAATGCGGTAATATGATTTGGCAACAACACGGAGCCCAGAGCCGAAATCCACACGCACTTTTTAATTTTTGACGAGTTTTTGCTGCTGTCGCACACTTTGCTCCTCTGCTCGCTCTCCATCCGCCCCCCTCCCACCACGCTGCTGTCAGGCTCCCACTAAATATATAGACATAGCGCACGACAATAAATTTATTCATAATACATGAGCTTATATATCGAGGGCGGGAGGGGGTAGAGGCGAGGCAGTTAGCTCGCGACGCTTGGCAATCAGTCAAATGTAATAATAAATAAATAAATAAATAAATCAAAAGCAAACATAGAAAATAAATAACAATACAACTTCGCGCCGTGCTGTGTTTGATGCCCGATTTCGTTTCGAATATGGATTTAAATACGAGCATTTTACGCTTTTTACGTGGCGCGTTATTAAAACTCTCACGCTCCACACTTCTTGCAGAGATAGGGGGCTGAAATTGTTCACCAATGCTGATATAAGATAAGGTTTATTCTGGCGTTAAATCTAATATAATGGGTGATTCCCAACCCCTTTAAAAAATGTATTAAAAAAAAGCTGGTGAATAAATTTATTAAATATTTTAATGATTACAAATTAAAAATATATTCTTAATATTATTAATATTTTTATTATAATAAAAACCGAAGTTCGATAAATCCACAAAGATGTAGTTAAGGCAGCTGCCTTGACATGACAAAAGCTGAATGCTACGAGACTCGGTGTAAGCGACATTAATGCCAAAGGCTCAATAATATGAAGTTTGTGGAAATATATATCCCATTGCTCATGCAATAGAAAACATATTCATGATTCACAGAAATATAAATGCTCTTAGGATCTTCTGGCGAATTTGTGGCAGAAGCTAAATGCTCTGAGACTGCCTGACAGAAGCTGAATGATATGACACTCGATGGATGGTACATCTATGAAACTTGTGGAAATATTAATCAGAATTTGCTCGCGAAATAAAAGGCATATGCTTATGAATGATTGGGAAACTGTGCTCAACTCTTCTAGTGAATGTTGCAAAAACAAAACTTGAAGCTTGAGTTAAGGCAGCTGCATGACAAAAGCTGAATGCTACGAGACTCTCTGGAAAGTGCCTAATAAAACTTGTGGAAATATTGATTATAATAGTCCCATGAATGCCTCAGAGACTGTGGGCCAACTCTTCTAGGAACTGGATTTTTTTCATATAAATAGAAACTAATTTTTTGTTGCAGATTAATAGGCATCAGCGACCTCAACTTAGTTAACATCAAGCTATAAAAGTCATTCATCAGGCAATAGTTGTATTTTTGTTGTGCAGTGTTATGCTTCAAGCTTTAGCTCCCGGATCTCACTCCCACAAATCGTGATTGTGGATGGCTTTGGAGCATTGTCCAGCCATCACGGCTCTATCATCTGACATCCGTTAAATCATCGAATGTTGAAAAAAAAAGTTTAGCTTTGCAATAAACAAACTTTAGATGGTCTGAGTGGCTAATGAATGGCTGTGGCAGTTGCAACTGTCTAATGGATTTTTTTGTTGCTCTTTGGTTTTTGCAAATCGCATTGAATAGCTGCCAAAATAGACAGTAACGCAAAATCAGCGATAAGCAAGCAAATGGGGCAAACAAAGGTGCTTTAGCATCAACGTTTGTCGACCATTTTTTCACAGAGATGCGTTTCCGCTTAAAACAAACCGAACTGAAGCTAATTGTCATCTGTTTGGGCAGAGTAGAGTATACCTGATCGGCGGTTAGTTTGCTGCTTTTTGACACTCGATATGTGCGGAGCGTGCGGGAATGGCTGAGCAACAGTCTTTGACAGGCAGCCAATTCAATCAGCCCTAATTATGTCGCATGAAAAACTCATGGACGTATATCTTTCGATCTTGAAACTGAGTTTTCATTACACCAATTGCGCGATTTGCGTGCCCGATAACCCGGGCCGATTCTCATCAGCGAGGCGTCGCGTCGAAAAGGAAGTATCAGCTCGAGGGATTAGCCCATGGCTGTATATTTTGTATTTTCACAACAAAATTGCGGAGCCTATGAATGGAAACGAAATACGCAAAGGCTATTACACAACATTCTTGATGGCTATCGCATATTACTCAACATTTGTGCGACGTTTAGCCAACAGGATGAGAGGGCAAATGTTGAGAGAGTAGATTACATGCCTAAGTAGTGATTGAAAAAAATAAATAAATAGAGAACATATTCAATTGATATGCGTTGCACTTTATGTACATATAATTGTAATATACTTCTTGTTTTTATAGTTTATTTGGCGACCATATAATGGAATGTTATCTGTTTTACTGCCTGATGCTGTTCTCTTGATGAATTGGTAAGCAAAAAGAGCTTCACATACATATCTTTGATATCATTTAAATACTTGCTCTCACAATTTTGAGAATATGGCCGAGTTACAACTGAAACTGCTCAACCATGTCTCATGTCAAATTAAATTTGTGTTCCAAACAGCTCAAGCTCAGCAAGTAATCTAAAATTTCAGATCATTCACAACTTCTGTGAAATGTTGCAGAGGCAAAGAAAAAAGTAGCAGCTTGCATCGAAACGCCCAAAAGTATGCAGTTTTTTTATTTGCCACTGAGAACATGTAAATGTTGGTCCTATGTGTTAAGGAAAACTAGAAAGCGCATTAAATGCTCGATTTTTTGGATAATTCATAATATATGTAGACATGGGACAGACTTTTTAATGATACTTCTGCATACATTTGAATTATTATCAAATCAATATTATGTGATTTATAATAAATACTAAATAGTTTACTTTATACATATTCGCCTAGGAATTGCTTGTGAACTGCTTTCCGGAAGCATCAAAATTCTACTTGCATTGTTTATTCTAAAGAGTTGCTTTTGAACTGCTTGTGCATATCCATGCTAAATGATGATGGCGCACTATGCACACTTGCATTGCTTGCACTGCTTTGTACTTGGCCAAGCCAAGCCGCAGCCACACTCTGCCTGCAGTCCTTATTCTACAATATATACACTGCTTGCGACTCATTATTGTCGTTGGCGAAAAACAACACATAGATGGCGCCACTACCCAGCTCAAGGCAAAGCAATTGCTCCTCCATTCTGCATATATTCATTTCATGTATGAAGCCCAATCCAAATGGAAACCAGTCGCAAATAGAAAGACGGATGCATTTTGTATATTTCGTAACAAATCGAAAATTGTTTTTATTACTTTCTGATCAAAATCATACAACGTTGTCAATTCGTTTCGTTTTTATTTTCTTTGTTTCGCATTATAATAGTGTGTTTCATTATCTGGTTTGTTGCTGGATTTTGTTTGTATTTGTTGTTCTTTTTTATTTATTATTATTATTTTTTCTGTCTTGTTTTGTTTTTCTTTAATAGTAATTTATAATTATAATAATTTATATATAATAATATTTGTATAATATTACTTGGTAATTTATTTAATTCTCTTTATGCGCCACCGCCCGTCGTCATCATCATCAATAGGCGCCATCAATCAAGCCAGACTGACTGACGCCAATGATGCAATGCAACTCCTTCATTCGTGCCTATTTATGCATTCCTGCCTCCTCCACTTAATTGCCTTTGTGTGTGTGTACTAATCATTTACGTTTACTTTTACGTTTACTTTTACGTTTACTTTTACTTTTACTTAACTTTGATGCATATGATTTAACTTCTTGCTTTGCTTTCGTTACCATCTCTATTTATTTTGTTTCTCTTTAATCTTTTCCATTTACTTGTCGTATAATTTTCGTTTTTTGTTTTTGTTTTTCTCATTAGCAAGTTTAATTAACCAAATGTAAAATAGTATTGTATATGTTATGAGTGTTTCTTTGTGAGTGTGTGTGTGTGTGCGTGTGAGAATGTGTATGTGTTTGTGTATGTGTGAGAGTTATTTACAAGTAATTAATGTTCGCTATGTTATCATTGTTTGCTTGATGTATGCTTAGAGTTTAATTTTGCTATTGGATCTTAGCGTTTGCCTTCCATTTGAAGTTTAATAATATTATATATATATATATATCAATACATATATATATATATATATGTATGTATGTATATTCATGAATATGTAATCCTGAAAATGATGTATGCTTTTATGCTGGTTTTTGAATCAGTTTTCTGGATTTTAGTTGGGCGACATCTAGCGCTCGCTTGTGTATTAGCGACATCTAGCGCTCGTTTATGTAACTGTATGCCTTATAGCTTTTCTGTTGTGTGTGAGTGTGTTTCTGTTTGTGTTTGTGTTGGTGTTGGTGTTGGTGTTGATGTTTGTCTGTCATATAATTGTATTACTTACACTGCTAAAAATTCACGTTTATATCTTCAATATAGGGGCTTCATATATGCTTTGAATGCCATTGTTTTTATTGTTTTTCGATTTGCCATTAATTCGATTTCTCTTCCTGCTTCCGCTATTCATATTCATATTATTATTATAATTATTATTATTATTATTAATATTATTGACTAAAAACTGTCGTCGTTACACAGATATGTATGTGATATATACATATGCCTATGCTCACACACCTTTACATATATATGTATATGCATATGTATATAGCACGTACTCTATCCACCGATATACCCATCCACCATCCAGCCATGACATTCTATTCAGCTAAGTAATTTATGTAAATTAAATAATTCGATTTTGGTTTCGCATTTTCTTCACTTTGGGTCTCGGTTCCATTGCCTATTCAGTAATAAATTGATGATTAAATAATGGTTTATTTTAATATACGTGTATGGGCCTTAACTTTAAGTATGTTACGTTTGCTTGACTAAATCAATTTTGCTTGTATTTTGTTTTTAATTTTAATTTTGTTTTTCTGTCACTCATTTGAAAATTTATAAACTGAGGACGTTTATCTCATCTTATTCGACTTCTGCTGCTTTGTCGCTTGCTTCATTTATACTCATATAATATACATATACCCCCTCCCCCCCACCCACACACACACACACATACGCATGCGCATGTGTGTATATATATGTATGTATATATTTAATATATGTATATGTATATTTATATAAATACATAGCTTCAAATTAAAGCTTTATTAACCATGCACGCGTTTTATTTTCGTATTAACAAAATGAAACGTTTCACAATAATCGTACACAAGATTTATAATGAATTCATAATGTATTAGGTATTAATATTATTATTAATATTACTATTACGTTATTATAACTAGTTAAATATTTATTAAAAAAAAAAAAAAAAAAAATCAACACACTCCAATTCACAGACCTGCCAACTGTTGCGTATTTCAATATGAACTAGGTAATATGCTATGGTTTATTAATAATGAATTAATTGATTAATTCATTGATTAATTGTCCGTATTTCTATAATTTAATACAAATTAGAGATTCGCTTACGAGCTACGTTGTAAATGTGTGTGTGTGTGTGTGAACTATAGGTAATATTTACTGTACTTGATGTAGTTGTATTATTTATGCTTTACTTTCCTCCTCCTCTTCTTCTTTTTGCTGTCTGTGATTTTCTATGTCGGCATAAGTTACGTAATATATATATGTTTGTATATATTTTTGCATGTATGTATATAGAGAAAGTATCCAAGGAAGGTTCGTTGCTGCAGCAGCATTAAAAAATTGAAACGAGGTGCCCAGTACCCAGAATTCCTCCGAGATGTGAGACGTCGCTGAAGTATTATTATTCTTTTACGTTTTCATTCAAAGTAAAGCGAATGTATTGAAAAGATTGCTGGATATGTGTATTTGTTTTGTTATAAATTTTCCTTTTTGTCGTTTGTTCACATTTTCGCTGGTTCTAAAAATGGGGAAATCGAATCAAAAACTAAAGATCTTAACGAGATCAGTTTTCTCTCTTTTTCAGACGTAATTGATAAAATTGCTTTCGTTTTTCTAATTTCGTAAATGTTTGCCTACATTTCGGATAAAATTGCATTCCTAATTGCAGAAATTACTGTATGTGTGTGTGTGTGTGTGAGAGAGAGTGTGCATGTACGTATGTACATATGAATGTTTCAACTATGTAAATGTATGTGTGTGTTGGTGTGTGTGTGTGTGTGTAAGTTCGTTTTATGGCTCTTATAGAATTTCGTATTTTTTTTGCTTTTGGTTTTTTGTTTTTTATTTTTTTCAGTGTACAAATATGAACATTTTGTTGTTATTTTTTTTGTTTTCGTTTTGTTGATGCTGTTTTTTTTTTTGTTTTTTTTTTATTTTTTTTTTGTTGTTGCTGTTTTTAAAATCTTTGTTTTTACTTCAGTTCTTTTTGAATTTCGTTTTGTGTATATTTGTTGTTCTTGTTTTCTGCTTGGGTTTCCTTCTTCTTCTTCTTCTTCTTGCTGCTGTCTGTTCAATTCTGCTTCTGCTTCTTCTTCTCCATCTACTTCCTGCATGTTCGTCTTTTCATATAACTTTGCCGTTCCATTGTATAAATATGTTTGTTAATGCAATATTTAATAGTTCTCATTTGTTTATGTTTTATTTGTAATATTCATTATTAATTTTGTAATCAAAATTCCTCTAGTTGAAGGCAATCGGCGAATATATTTGAAATTATTTATGCAATTATTTTACATACATCCTTTGGTTTTCTCTTGTATTCTTCATCATCTTGTTTATATTTATTTGTATTATATGTAGTATTTATTTTACTTTTACTTTTTGGTATTTTAAGTATTTTTATTAGCGGTATTATTTGATAAATACTTTACGTTCATTAAGTTAGGTCTGACTAAACTTAAGAGCTGTGGAAAACAATTTAAAGTACAAAACTTTTGTTTATTTCTCTTCTTCTTCTTCTGCTTCTTCTTCTCCTTTATCATTTTCGTTCTGGATTTAGCTTTAAATATGATCTTTTTCTGCGGTCAAAAGTCATCTGAAGGTGGAAAACTTAAGTGTAATTTTGCTGAACGTGTTTTGCTTTAGTATTACGATCTAATTCGTTATAAAATACATATGTCATATGCACATATATATGCGTGTATATATATGTATATATAGTATATATATATAATGTATATTGTATAATTATAATAATTATAATAATAATAATAATAATATGTAAATGTATACTAAGTTATGTACAAATTGTATGTGTCTTAGGTGTTAATTAAAAGTCATGTTTATGCTTAAAGTACATTACGTTTCTAATTATTGTTAGTAAAAAAAAATGTTTGTTTCCAATATAAGTTTTGGGCACTATATTATGTACAATATTTGTTATAAATTTGTTATATAATTTGAAAATCACTTTAAGGCAGTTTTCTTATGCTTCAAAATTGTGCTAACGAGAAAGGAACTACATTTATAAGTATTACATATATATAAATACATATATATATATATATATACATAAATGTATATATATTTATATATAAGTATTAAGACGTCGAACAAATGGCCTAACTAAATATGGCAAAGTACGGAGGAAATGAGTAATGAAAAGTAAAAGCCAATTAGATCCCCAGCAGGAGTTCGATGTCGCAATTCGAACAGAAAGTGTTTAGCTTCAGCTCGATCTTGACCTTGGATATATTGTTTAGGAACTACTTTGCGCCTTCAGCTGTTGTCTGCGTTCAAATGAAAAGGCCTGAAAACTCGGAGCTAGCCAAGAAGTGAAATGAAATGAAAACCCAAAAGAATGTGGAAGACAAAAGAGCTTAAGATACAGATGCAGTTCAAGTTATAGACATAGATACGAATACAGTTATAGATAGAATTACAACAGAGTGAGTGTGTGTGTGTGCGTGTGTGTGTGTGTGTGTGTGTGCGTTGCCTTGCTTGTTACACACGAATATTGCTTTTTGCTACTCATTTTCATTTGTATTTGTATTTTATTTATTAATTTGTTTTTCTTGTTGCAAATTTACTAATTATTGTCTGCTATTTATTCACACATAGTATCAGCTCATGCGAAAAAAACACACACTGGCAAACTCACACATACACACACACACTCACACACACACACACACACATACGAGAACTGAGAACACTCCCGAATAGATATTGAAATTGTAATCAAGTTGAATAGAATCTGTGACCTCTGCTCCTAGCTCAGCTTCAAACTATATGAATAATACAAATGCGTACGCCTAAATGTAGTTGTAATTCGCTATATATGTATGTGTGCATACATACATACACATATGCATATATATATGGTATATATATATGTTTAATTTGTGTTTGGTTTCTCATTGGAAATATTCAGCAATTTTCATTGTTTTCAATTAATTATTATTATTATTATTATTTATGCATTGTATACACATAAAAAATGGTTCATTTGTGTAAATTGTCTAATTTCATTTGCTTGCAGATAATATTTGCTATTAATATTATTTATATTATTTTTGTCTGAGAATGTGAATTGGCAGTTTCAGATTTTTGTGTATATTTTATTTTTATTTTATTTTATTTATTTATTTTTTTTTTTTGTATATTTATGTATTTTGAAGTTTACAAAATTTCGATTCAAATGTTTACATTAAAAACGCTTGGTCTAATAAAAAATTTTGCACTATTTGACTGTAATGATTTATTTAACTATTAATTATTTTATTTGATATTTGATATATAAATTAAAAGAAAAACTCTAATTTCATTTGCTAAGAGAATTTCAAAAAATCGTTTTTTTTTTCATTTGGTTTTTTTGTTTTTTGGTTTGTTTTTTTTGTTCGTTTGTTTGTTTGTCTTTAAAAGAATATAAAGTGCAAAAATTTCACCAATATAATTCGATAAATTTTGACAATTGACCTATTTGCTGTACGTCGATTTTGATACCGGATGTGCTTAGCGATTGCTCAGTTGTTGCTATTCAGCTGGGAGTGCGGGAAAGAGAGCGAACGATGCGGAAAGACTGAAGGCGGCAGTGTTCGTAAGGCGAGAGAGACAGTGAGAGGGAGAGAGAGAGGGAGCCACAGAGAAACAGAGCTAGACATAGAGGGAGACAGAAGTACGGACTTCTCAGAGTTGAGTGTTCGACTAAAACCAATTAAGCAATGATATGTATTCGTTCTATTTGCCGAATAAACAATGGAACAAAAACAGTAAGCTGGCTGGCTAGAGAACATAGGGCTGAGCACACACACTTACTTACTACGCAAGTCCCGATCGAGTAGTAGTTATGCATGAGAGAGAATGGAATAAACGATTTGGTTTGCTCTTCACAATGCTGACTGAGGGGCTGCCGGGGCAGCGTTCAATGGCAGCGTCTGCTGATTCCCTATCGAGAACACGCCAAATGCTAGTGTAGAAGAAGAGCAGTCAAGATGCGCTTGTACAAGTAGACTTGGGGCTGGGGAGCTAAAGTTGTCTGTTCTGTTAACTGCTTATGGCTGCTAGGGCTTTATCGTCTAGTTAAGATGTGTTTGTGTCTGTGTGTGTGTGTGTGTGTGTTCGTGTATTTGTGTGTGGTGTATAAGTATTTATTATAATCGTAGCTAATACACAATTCGTATTTACTTATTATATTTATATAATATTATTTGTATTTGTATTTGTATTTATTTTATATTTCGCTCGTAGTTAATATTGCGGCAAACACTTTGAAAAATAAAGGTTTGCATTGGAAAAAGAACACGTTACGATTTCGATATACGATGTACGATATACGATATACAATATTCAATATTCGATATTGGCTCTTAACATTATCTATATATATATATATATTTATATAGATTCAGAGTTGAGATATTTTACAATTGCTTCTTTAGTTCAAGTTGAGTTACAATTCTCATATGCCTTGCTGAACCCTGCACCTGCACCTGCATTTGCACCTGTAGCTAGAATTCATTATGAGCTGTATACCTGGCAGAGGTATCCTTACCACGCATATACACATATGCACATGCACACATGTGTATGTATGTATATGTATATGCATATGTATGTATGCCTGTACGTATCGCATTAACACTAACAACTAATGGCAATTTCCTTCTATTATGCAATTATATAGAATTTCTGCATGGATATACATATATACGGATACATATATGCATATGCATATGCATACACACACACACATATATATATATATATATATTATTTATTATTCTATATATATTTAATATGTGATTTTTACACGATTTATATATATGTATATATATCTTGTTGTTATCCTCTTGCATAGCATTCAGTATTTATTCAATTCTCTTACTTATTTTCTCTCTTTACTTGGCTTGAGAAAAAAAAACACGAACAAACTAATTTTGTTTTGTTTTGTTTTTTTTTCTTTGTGTTTTTAATAATTATTTAGTTTCCTTGTACACCAAGTATTTTCATTATAATATTTGTATTTTTATTTGTTTTTAACTAGATTTTAGCCTTATGCATATTTGGCTATAAGCTGTTAAAAAAAAACGCTTAAATTACTTTGTTATTTATTTTATTTTTTTTATTGTTGTAATTATTGTTTATTCTTTTTTTCGTTTTCCATTCTCTCTATTAGCGACCTAGAATTAATTTTCTGTTTTCTTTTTTCCCAATTGCTTTTCTTATTATCCTCGAACCCTGTTGGCTAAAATCTAATGCGTCTTTGAGTATGCTGTAGTGAGAAAACAAATATCAACGAAGGATGTTCGTGTGTGTGTGTGTGTGTGTGTGTGTAGCTGTATGTGTAGGTGTGTGTGAGCAAGTGCAGATGATTCCTGATTTGTTTGCTTCTCTTTTGTATACCAACTGTGGAATTGCCAGGCTCTATTTGCATGATTCGTGACTAGTGACTCGTGACTCGTGATTCGTGACTCGTGAGCTGGCATTGATTGAGCTGCCCTTTGCAGGGGAACCTTCAAGTATAATTATCAGTATTTAACTCTAGAACTATTTAGCTGGCAGTGACATTTGCTCATTTGGCTTGGCTTGTCTGAATGCGTCCTCACTTGTGACAGAAAAATGCGCAACAGTGCGAAAGGAAGACAGAGATAGAGATACCGATACTGATAGAGATAGCGATAGAGATAGAGACAGAGTGAGCAACGCATAGTAGCGATTGCGATTGGTTGAGGCGTCTGCAAGTTGTTTGGTCCGTTTTACAGTACTTTCAAAATGGCTAACAAAATTGTGATGGGGCAAAAAACGAGATCTGGCTCTGGCTCTGGCTCTGGCTCTGGCTCTGGCTAAATGGGAGCCTTACAGCAAACAAAGTGCGCTTCAAAAAGTTTTCTGGACGGATTTTACAATTTGTAGCACATGATGTGTGGTCAATTCGATGTGAATCAGATGAGCTAACTATATATATATATACATATGTATATATGTATTTATGAGAGAGCGAACGAGACTCGCTTTCTATACATACATACATACACACATACATACATATAGACATAGCTATGATTGTATAGACAACAAGTTAATGAGTTAGGTGAGACTTAACTTTGGTCCCACAGCATTCGGGCAGCTCGCTTATGTATGTGTGTGGGTGTCTCTGTGTATGTGTGTGTGTGATTGAGTTTTTCAATTTGTAACAAATTTATGTTAATTATCTAAAATTTCTCTCTTGCTTTTCTGTTTGGTTTCATTTGTTCTGCTTTGTTTGGTCTATAATGTGTTGCTTGACTACCTCTGCAATTGGAATTATTGTGAATTATGTAATTTGCATGCTATTCTCGTTTGTTTGCTTGTGTTTTTCGTTCCTCACTTTTTTTCTATATTTAATTTATGCTATAAATGCTGATGAGTTTGCTTAAAAACTTCTCACAATGAACAAACATTATTCATAATGACGGAAATAAAAGCTTCGCAATTTTGTATGTGTGTGTGGGTATAATTGAAAAAAAGAAGCTTTGTGAATGTGAATGTGTGTGTGTGTGTGTGTTTAGTATTTTCTGCTTCCTTTGGTTGTATTATTATTTTTGTTTATATTTAATGATGCGCGCTACAGATTTAACTATGTATGTATGTGTGTATGTGTATCCTCGGCATTTGGAGTTTTCGCTTTTGTTTCTGGTATTTTCTTGCTGTTAGTATTTTAATGCATATTTGTTGTAGTCGGTATTTTGTTTCCATTTTACTAAACTGTCGCTGATATTTATTGATATTTTTTGTTCTTTACATTTAGATTTTGGTATAATTTTTCATCTTCTTTTTGCATACAAAATTGATTTTTCTTTCTGTTTTGTATTTGTTGTTTTTTTTTTTTGTTTTAATTTTTATATATTTTTGTTTTTGTTTTTTTTTTTTGGTATTTTTATTTTTTTTTGTTTTTATTTGTTTAGCGGGTAATACAAATGCTTAGATTAAGAAAAAAAAGTTTTATCTTTATCTAAATATGTACTATATATGCATATATATAGATATATATATATATATAGCATATGTGTACGCATACATATATATATATATATATATTTATATATATTATATATATATTTAAGTATAAGTAAGTTTATTATTTAGATTTATTTTATATGCTGTACTTAGTTAACCTAGATTCGAATACATGAACACTTCAAGATATCATTTTTATTTTGTTTTTTTGTTTTTGGTTTTAATAAGTGATTTAATTGAATTGAATTTAATCTAGCTTTTGTTTTTGCCTGCTTTTTTTTTACTCTCTCATTCTCATTTTTGTTTTTCCTTTCTGTAGCTTAATTTCTTTTTATTTTAGTTTTTATATTCACTCAATTTTGTTCAGATTTTATTCGAATTTCGTTTTTGTTCTTTTATATATGAGAGATGAGTTTTAAGCTACTCTCCGTTCGTTCTTCTTCTTCTTCATCGTCCGTGAAACAGTTGCAGCTGCTGCTGCTGATGTTGTTGTTGCTGTTGCTGCTGTTGTTGTTGCTGCTGCTGCTGCTGCTGGTGTTTCGTGATGTTGTTGATATTGGGGTTTTTAATACAGAAATGCAATTATATTCGCGGGCGTCGTCTCGACTTCGTTGGTGTCTTTGTTGTGTTGCTGCATGACAAGCAAAGTGAGGAGCAGGTGTGAGTGTGTGCGATGTGATGGGGGCGTCTACGGGGCGTATGAGTAATGCCGCGTAAATGTTTCATGTGTACGTTTGTGTGTGTGTGTGAGTGTGAAATTGTGAAAGAGCGAGTGTGTTTGTGTGTGTGCGTGAGTGAGTCTTTGTGTGGGTGTGAATAAGAGAGAGAGAAAGAGTGTTGTTGTTCTTGTTGTTGTAGATTTTCCTCGACTTTCCATTCCTTTCGTGCTGTTCGAATCCATTGCTTCCATTTCCTTCTGCCTTTTCGCATTCACACTTTGTCCTTGTCTCTGGGCAACATACTATTTTCATAACATTTTGACTTGAATCCATGGGGCATGCGGGCAGCTGCAGGCGCCACGTGCAACGTGCTCGCGATGCCCTTGGGCACAGCAGCCAGATGGCGGCTGATGCACCCAAACTCCTTTCCCTTCGGCTGCTACTCGTGATTGGTATTCATCCATATCCGGTTCTTCGTCTATCGGTTTTGACTTTAATATTCGTTGTTGTTGTTTGGTTGTTGTTTGGTTGTTGTTGCTGTTGGTTTCGTATACCTTGCCTTTGACTTTAGCTTCTGGTTCGGCTTATTCCGCTTTCATTCGTTGTGTGCTTTGGTCTATTTATTGTTGTAGCCTTTGTTTATTCTAAACCGTGTCGTTATCGCTTATCGTTGATCGTTATTGGTTACGTTATCGTTATCGGTAGCTGTATCGTTATGGTTATCGTTATCGGTATCGTTATCGTTACTGAGGCGACTCTGTGATTTACTCTCTTGTTGATTGAAAATGACTTCGATGTGCTAGCATTGACGATAGTTTTTTTGGTTGTATTTGTAAGATACGTTTTATATTTTTTTCAGTTTTGTGTTGAACTTATGAAGCGGTTGCTGCTGCTGCTGTTGTTGTTGTTGTACTAAATAGTTGAATGTTGTTGTTGTTGTTGTTGTGGTTTTCATATTGAGACGACATATTGCATTTTGTATTGTTTCTAATACTCCCAATATCATGCATCCTGTATTTCACCTTTCAATCCAGGCACCCTGTGGTGTTGGTTATGTCCTAAGCGATTTGCTAAATCCTGTACAACATCACGAAATATAACTGTATCTATATTTTCACCTAATAAATACAACAAAAACCAATCGCCCATCTTGGAACGACGAACGATTATTTCAATTGCGTCTCGACGCACTAACCTGTGAAGTGGAACGGAGAGAACAGTGTTAGAAAACGTTAGATCACATGATATGTGTCACTCACCTAAATCGCATTCGAAATAAATATACCCTCATTCGAGGCGAGAATATAATAACCACCCTGTATATTAGCGTTAATAATGTGAGTAACGTTAATAATATAAACCAAAACCAAAGGAAAATGTAAATTTTCTCATTAACAACGTTTAATGGTAAAATGCAAATGGCGTCGTGTTTTTCCACCTATCCCATGAAGTAGAAGAAGAAGAAGAAGAAGAAATATAATTAGATCCACATACTACACATGAATGATTTGAATTCCACTCACCTCCCCACTTGAACCATATTTAAAAAATGTACATTTGGTCATTCTGGGAAATATGTAAATCATCGGATCCATGCGATCTTCCTGATCGGTCTCCATATAATCTATCACATCCAAGCCAAATGTCATAAATTCACCATCGAAAAATCGATTCATAAGAAACATTTGACCTGTGAAACGAAAACAACAAATTATACATACAATATACAATATATATGTAGATAAATTCAGACGTGTGAATTATTTCAATTTGGATAATTTTGAATGAAATTATGAATGCGTTGTATCTAATGGGGGGTACGTTGTGCGGAGCGTGTTTATAAATCCAATTTACGAGTTCATTGGCTACCTCCGAGAGCGTGCGAACTCAGCTAAATCTGTTAACAATCTAATAAATTATGTCAGTCAATTCATGTGTATCAATTAGGCTTCGCTTCCGGTCCTATGCTCAAATTAATAATCACGCAAACTGAATCAAAACATAACAAATTAGAGGGAAATTCGTTTATGTGCGTCTGTATGAGCTCGTTGCGGCTATTGTTATGGAAGCTATTGCAATTACAAATGCAATTACTATGGCCATTAGTGGAGCTGCGTACCTCAGCAGGGTTAGACAATAATATCAAGCTGCGACCATTGGGATTGTGGCAAATGGGGAGCCTTAGAGCTAGTTACTAGAAATACTCTATATATTTATCTTTATATGATCGCAGCTATAATTGTATCTTCCACTGATAGCTCGGCCATGGACTTGTGATCATGTAAAGCTCAGCATAATTAGCAATAGATGTACTCTGACAATATTTCTCAGGCAATAATGAAGTGCTACGATACCTAATAAGTGCATTTTATACTCCAGTCTTTGGTCAGCATAAAAATTGATAATTAATGAATTGATAAATATACGAATATCAATCAAATTGCCTTCGAGAGTGTATTCTGCAGTTGGCTATACCCGACTGCAAGGCTGGTGTTAGTATGATTGATGCTGATGAGGCTGATTCCAAGGAATTTATATGCTCTTAGCGTATATAAAAGCGTAGTCTGAGCTCTAACGGGCTATTGCTCATGTATATACACATAAATACATATGTATATATTCTTGATCTAAGGCATTTAGTATGAACTATGTTGAAACTAAAATGGAATTTGCTTAAATGGGCTACAGGCTATCCCATTTGCCTCACTTCATTAATCGCGTTTCTTGTAAACTCATCAGACGTCAACATTCAATTAGCCTGAACTTTGCCTTAAATTTGTTAATAGACAAATGGGTGGTGCGTATGTGTGTGTGTTTGTATACTTGCACATATATAGCCAAATTAGTGTATTTTATAATTGTTTATTTCTTTATTTCTTATGTATTCTGACAGTTAATTATTTTGCTAGATTTCCGATTGTAGCGCACGTGGCGCACGTTGTCCGAAATAAGAAAGCAAATGGAAATGGAAATGTGAAAATGGAAAATCCAAGTCAAAATGGAAACGTAAATGAACAAAAAAAAAATGCAAAGCCTGCAATCCGCAGCAGTGAGTAAACATTTGTTTATTTTGATGCGGCCTGTGGCTACGGTCAATTCGATAAAAATTCGTCATTGTTTTTCCACGGAAAATGACTGAGTGAATTAGCAACATATGCAATATATATGTATACACACATACATATATAAATATATACTCCTAGGCATATATTTTATCTCCGCTTGTATATACTAAAGATATTCTGCATGATTAACCCCAAATTTGTTTATTGTATTATGAAAACTGAGGCATTTGCTCTGCATCAGCTGCACATCTGACGATAACGATGATCATGACGATGATGATGATTGAGAATTGCTGATCTGGGTTACTCACCTATCACATTTATCAGGGCGAGCAGCTCACACACGTAGTATCTGTACGCCCACCAATTGTGATATCTGGAATTTCGGGAATTCAATTGAGAAATTGCAATGGCGCTAAGTAATTTGCAATTGCCTTGGCTTACCTTAAATTTTCCCATAAATAATCTAAAAGTAATTTCTTTTTTTGTTTTTTCTCGGCTTCGGAACAAATGCCTATATCTAAGTCCATGATGAGCGCATGAATTTTGCCACCCTCCCAAGACTTCCACAGCCATCTTGGTGTGTAAAATAAGATTGCCTGCAAGCAGAGAAAGAGAGAGAGAGAGAGAGAGTGTGTGAGTGAGAGTGCGTGATATATGTGAGATATTATCAAGATACATATGCATATATACACTATATATTTAGTATATTTAGTTCTGTAAAGGTGAGCCAGGGCGACGCAGTGTAGGCGTCTGTCGTAAAAGCGCTTAAATTTGACAAGTGACAATTGCCAGCTGCTTGCCTTAGCCCCTTAGCCATGGCTAGAGCCCGGCCAAGTAATTCCAGCTAACAATGCCAAAGGTATTATATGATCAAAATTGCCTTTGCTTGACCTTCCCTGTGCATGCCTCTGCATATTGTTATTGCTATTGCTATTATTATTATTATTGTTATTGTTTGCTGATTCCGCGATTTACTTACAGACAGCCAGAGACGAGAGATATATCTTATGTGTGTGTGTGTGTGTGTGTATAAATGTCGCATATACATATGTATTCGTATTTATAGACATGTCATCAAAACAATTAGCTGTGATCCATTAGCGAGAGTAGAAAAAACAACAGCCAAGCGACAGGGCGACAGGGCGACAGGGCGAACTGTGGATGAAGCAACAACAGACGTTGCCACAGTCCGTCCGGCTGGCCAACGACAATCTTGCCCAATTAAATGGATCTACCATTGGCTCTGACGCGCTGGTATTTATGCCCGCGCTGATGACATATTAATAATAACTTGTATCGTAAATTTCTGGCTAAATTGTGCAAATGTTTGCTTTGCTTTTGGCTTCGCCGAAATGTGGGCAGGTGGTAATCCCCGCAGCCAACGCGTCGAGCGGACACTGGCTTAGCGGACAGCGGCAGCAGCAGCAACAGCAGCTGCTCGATTGCCGCGCGAGGTGAGAGTTCAGTTTGTTTAGTGGCTATATAATGGCGTCTGGCTGCCATTGTCATTGCTCTCTTATAATTCACGCGCTGTTGATGTTGGCAAATGCTAAAATATCTAACAGGCCATACAGCCCCATGAGACTTTAGCCCACAGCACAGCAACAGTCAACAGACTTTTGGCATGGCGGTCATGGCATGGTCTTGACAGCGGCAGCAGTAGAGGCAACAGCAGCAGCAGCAGCAGCAGCAGCAGCTGAATGTTGCATTCTTTTTGCATCTGCTGCAGCAATGCGACTCAAATATTTTGAAATTGACGTCGCTCGGCCAACATCTGCGGCAGATTGTGGGGCCAGCAGCAGCAGCAGCAGCAGCAGCAACAGCTAAACAATTGGGCTCACAGCTTGCAACGCCTTGCCGGAAGTCAAATGATGCGTTTGATTTGCTCTTTGGCCGCCGGGCATATATATTTTTTTTGTTTTTTGTTTTTATACCCTTGCCCTAACAGCTCGGCCCTCAAATGGGGCATGCTGCTGGCATTATTTGTTTTCCGCTCGCCATCTCGCTTGCTTTGCTGCAAATCGGCTTGGACCGACGACATGCAACAGCAATAATCGAGAAATCCCTTTCGAGATGAAGGCAGCCGCAGCAGCTTGTGCCAATGGCTGTGGGTGAGTTTGCGTATCGAACTGCGTGCATGCGTGTGTGTGCGTGTGTGTGCGTGTGTGTCTGAAAAGCAATTTGGCAAGCGTTCAAATTGCCATAAAAACATTGCATAAATGCAGCTGCAATCAAAACCAAACCAAGTCGAAAATCAACAGGCGCAACCAAGTTGAAAAGCAAAGGACGCTGCACAGTGGAGCAAAGGTCGGTCAAAAAATATAAGCGACAAAATTTAAATACTAAAAAAATAAATAAGTAAAATAAATTAAATAAATAAAACTATTCATTTATATATCCGAATTCAGAAAGTGGAATTCCCAGAGTGTTGGCTATGATTGTATATGATTTTTATTTATATTTCGATTAAGCTTAATATTGCGCTGTAATGCGCCTTTTGAAATATATAATACATAAATACATATATCGTTTTTTTTTTTTAATATTTGTTAATGTATTTCATGTATTTTTTCTATTATTATTATTGTCTTTTATTTTAATTTTTATTATATAGCTATAACTATAGAAGCTTACTAAAAGTTGCATTGAACTTCTTTTTTTCTCTTTTTTTTTAATATATGTATTTCTAATATACATATTTATTTTTATTATTATTTTTTATTATTTATTTTTTTTGTATTATTATTTTTTTTATTATTTAAAAAAATGTATTTATTTTATTATTTTGTATTTTTTATCATTTTTTTATAAATATATACATATGTATATATTGCTGTAATATATAATAACTATGAACAATTATTTGAAGTTTCATTAGGCTTGTGTTTTCAATTTTTAACTATTAGAGATTTTTTTTCAGGTTTTTATTTTGATTATATTGATTATATTTAATTTGTTTTATTTTATATTTATTTTCCATTATATACATATATTATATTTTATACATTATATATTATTGTTTATTATATATTTTTATCAATAATTAATTAATATTAATTATTAGCATTCATTATTTTATTTTTTGCATTTGCTAAAAGCATTTAAAACCCAAATTGACTTCAAGCACAGTGACACTTGCCCCACTGTGCGCCGTGCATTGAGGATAAAAGAGAAGTTTGCATTTTCAATTAGGCAAACGTCGTGCGCGAACGAACGTCTTGGGGCCCTGGAGCCCAACCAGTCCAAGCAGCCCAAGCACAAACAGACCCATAACTACATATGTATGTATGTAGCATGGCTCCAGTGCGTGGGCGGGCTATATGCTGAATGCCGAATGCCGAATGCTGTGCAAAAGCTAGTGCTCGGGCTGTGGGAGGCTGGGGAGAGCGACGACTGCGACTGCGAGTGCGCCAGTTGCGTTGCGTTGCGTTTGCCGGCTGCCGGCTGCCTGATCCCGGTTCGCGGTTCCCGGTTCCCGGTTCCCGATGCCATGCTGGTCTCTCCCACTCTCGCACGCGTGCATAAAAATAAATACACATAAGTCAAATATAAACACATGTCCAATGCTCCAACTCTGGCGGGGAGTCCGCCAGCCGTCGTCAGCGGCGTCACGTTGCCAGCCCGTCCCTCCCAAGCCGAACCTCAGCCTCAGCCCCAGCCCCAGCCCCAGCCCTAGCACCAACCCCCGCAGCGTCAACCCGTTGCTTCTCCCCTCTCTCTCTCGTTGCTGGCCATTCGGGCCAGATTTTTGTTTCTGTGTGCTGGCATTTGGCCAGAATTATTATTTGTTCACTTTTATGTTTGTCTGTGCCTTTTCAATAAATATCCAGATAGGCAAAAAAAAGCAACAACAACAACAACACAGCAATGAAAAAAGAAAGCAGATTTCAATTTTTGACATATTTGAGGGGAGCGCTTGATCGATTTGAGCCGATCGGGGCCGGAATCAATATCGAAATCGTAATGAAATTGGAAATGAAAGGGAACGATCATGAGAATTGAAATGGTAAATGGGAACGGGAGTGCCAGTGGGGTCGACTGGAGGTGGGAGCTGGGAGGAAGGGGTGCTGAACATGCTCGCCTGCTGCAAGGCAGAATTTGCTTTTAAACTTTATAGCTGCATTGTCCGAGTTAATGGCCGGGCCATTAGCGTGGGCGATCCAATTGTTGATCTCCAGATAATCGCTGCCGATCGCTGCTCACCCGCCACCGCCCCTGGCCCCGACCAGCTGATCAATTATGAACGAGGTCCTGAGATCACAATGCTACTACGTACGTCCATAGCTGCTTATGCATCTATATAGATATTTTCGAATATTTGAAGTTGATTTCAGGTGCTCCATAAAGTTCCATATACATACATATATACATATGTATATATAATTATAGATACATATATAGGTAGGTATACATACATATATATTTATATATTGGTTCATTTGACTATGTAGTTGTTGGCTACAGATTTATGGCTTTGCTTGTTTTCTCGTGGCATTTATGATCGTTGACTTTTATTATTTATGCACAGTACATATGCACACACACACACACACATACCTACATAATATGTGTATATAAATATATACTTATTTATATATGACTATATATTGCCTGATCGTTTTGGGCTGCAACTGCATTCGCTTTCAGGTCGCATCCGTCGTCTGTCTGTATTAATAAATCCACAAATTAAGCAGAATGGAAAATGTGTAAATTATAGAAACGCCGTTCACGCGTCATTAAGCAGGGAGAATACCATAATAAATGTATTTATAGGTATTTGGGTGACTATGACGGCGTCGTCTAAAATCGCCGCTGTGACACTAACCGAGAAAACGAAGCCGTGTGCCCACCAGACGCACCCCCCGCCCATCATCCACACTTAACCCCTCAATCGGCCAACAGGCAGAAAAAAAAGCACACACACACACACAGAGAGAGAGAGAAAACCGAATGGCGACTGCGACTGCGACTGCGACTGCGACAAAAGTGTGGTAAAAATATACATTTAATTTATTTTATTTGGTACATTGTTAGCGGGAAGATATATTATTGTGTAATCGTTCGGGGGCCCCGCGCCTCGCCCCCAGTTTGGACTGGCCCCTGCCTTGTCTTTCCACTCGAGACATATGGCAGAGCAACGTCATAAAATGCAAGTAGAACAACAATGGGGCACAAATTTCAAATCCATTATATACTATGTGTTAAAGTGAGCTCGCGTTCGAATATGAAATATAAAATATGAAATATTTCACTGAATTGGATCATCTAAATTTAAGACAATTACCCCCAAGCAGCAAACAGAATGTTTGCCAAACTAGAAAGCCGTAAGCCCAAAACGATGTCAGTTCACTTAAAATATGTCTTGCTCCACCTGCTCAATGCGCCACGACTTCCTCAACTCAATTCAGTTCATATTGAAATTAAATATCAGATAAAATATCAGGTTGTATTGAAATGTGGGGAGCATGGAAATCCTTAAATATGAGTTAAGACTCAAAACCTCTTTTAATGGTATATTCTTTAGTTAAGGTAAAAAAAAACAAGCGGATTCGATGTTAAGTTTCGATATGGATCCTTAGCACATCTCGTCCGAGCTTACACCTATAGAGTGTGCATAAATCCGAAGGGTATTACGAATATACACATATATTTGCATATGTAACGGGTATCTTGAAGTCGGATACTGTCGTGTCGAATTCCCATGCTTGTTACTTCTATTAATCAGTTAAACGACTATGTAAGGTATACTAATTAATTTCTGCACGAAACTATTTTATACTCATTTGAAAAGTGACAAGAGTATATCGGTTTTCTGCAGTGTCCGTCTTTCTGTCCACTTGCGCGTAGAAAAATTTTCGAATCGGTAATTGCCAACGCTACTATCAAAGCTGCTAGAGAATTGAAATTTAAAAACAAATCAAAAGAAATGGTCTATCTGGGCGTGGCCAGTCTGGATTAGCTACATTTCCCATAGTTTTAAAGGTAGATTGTTTTCAAAATGCTGCAAATTTTATCAATATGTCACTATTGACCTTCTCTATTAGTTCGCTTAAAATTTAACACTAATTGCAATTGGCGGCATGGCAAATCAGGAAATCCTATAGCTTGAAATTTGTTAACGCTGGCTGTATGTTGACCATGAATGAGTATTCCGTAGTCAGTAGTGCCCGATTGCAACGTTACTGATTGGTATATTTAGCAGTTTTTTGATATAGCATCATAATCAATATCAATGCAAGTATCAATGCAAACATTTACGTTAGATATATTCAATCTTTTAATCGATTTGGTAATTAATCGATAATTTTATACTGCTTACACAGTTGATAAAAGCATATTGGCTTTATACATTGCTCACGCAGATTTAAAAAAACTCACGCAAAGTAAAAGAAGAGAACAAAAGTTCTGTAAAACGTTCATTCTTTGTAAGAACAAATGAAGTTTGCTTTAAGTCTTCGTTAACTTTTAATATTTATATCGCTGAGACAAAACTCTCGCTGCAGCTCTGTATAGAGTTCAGGGTATTCCGTAGTCTAGCATTCTCGATTAGAGCGCTATTAATTGAATTTCGTATAGCATTCCAAGAATTCTGATAATCTTGAAAGTATTCGAACAGGAAAGTGATGAGCTGCAAAGGACTTCAGATATGGCGGAACTATTTGAAATTTGGTAAGCGATTCGATCAACAAATAAACAAACAAACCAAACAGACAAACAGACCGACAGACGAGCGCACAGACAGACAGGCGGACAGACATGTGTATCCACATACGTCACAACAGAGCTCAGTCAACTGGTGGTGCTGGTGCTGGTGTTGGCGTTGGTGTTGGCGTTGGTGTTGGTGGTGCTGGCCTTGGGCAAGCGTAAGTGAAATGTTCGCAACAGCAACAAATCGGGTAGTACGGATATGTTTAAACATTTTCATTTCATGGGCTATGCATACGCATACAAGTATCTTACATTTCAAAGCCACACCAACAACAAAAGCAACAACAGCAATCACAGGAATGAAGAGGCAGAACAAAAAACTAAGTAGAACAAATATTTGGAAATTTCAATTTTGTATTGAGTATAAAAAACACGCGCACTCATAGAGATGTAGATAAATATAAATAAGTACGTAGGCATATCACTAGGCACAGCACTTCAACCCATCCCCATCCTCCATCTCCCATCCCCCCTCCCCCATCCCGAATTACACACATATGTATACACTATGCTTTAATGAGTCAATATATCAAATTTTTATGATCGCCGCATGACAAGATTCGAATCTGGGAGTCAGTGCATAAACGAGTTGAACTGGTTCCCCATATGAACAAAGCACTTGCTCTGCCCACACACATGAGGGGTATTCCTGTAAGCTAAGTGATGATTCCGATGAAGTGAGCCAGCCACTTTTGTTTATCAATTCGATTTGGTTATAGCTAATATATATATATTTCATATGAATATGTTAGATAAAAGAAATCGAAATTTACATTCATCAAAAGCAATTGAGATGGATCTCAGAATGAAAATCGATTTATGTTTGACACGCCGAAAACGGAATGCTCTTATAGCTAGAGAATATTTCAGAGATGAATCAAGACATCAAATAGTATTTCTCTGATTAATATGTAATCCTAAACTTTGGAATGAGGGAAACAAAAATTGCATTAATCTTACTAAGATTTGATTTTCTATTACAATAACAAATACTGATTGAAATGTATTAATATATGATATACAATATTCATACAATATTCATTAGATTGTACTCCAAATGCGTTTAGTCATGAGCTTAAGTTACTCCTGCTTACTTCCGTTCGTGACTCACCTGAAAAAATAGGCAAAAGCATACCCATTGATAGTATTTATAGTGCTTCTTATCGGCTGGATCGCCATCGGAATTGCCAATACCGGGGTACGGCACCGAAACGCCTTGTTTTTTCAAAAATAAACTCTTCAGCGTATACGTCGACTGTATCCAGCAATATGTGTTGAGAACATCCTCTGGAATATCTTTAGTGTGTACACAATCAATTGGATTACCCACATATTGGCGTGTGGTTATAATTAGCGAGAATGACATCAGAATCATCACAGTTATTGAGTAGTGCAGGCGGAATACTATCGAATCGGTTTTAACGTGACTGACCTTTACAAGGTTTTTCAATCCACGAAATATATCTAACATGGTTTGTTAAACAGAGCGGAGCAGCGCGGAGTGTTTTACCAAAGCTCAATTGGTATATGGCTTTAACTGATGCTCTCTCTCTCTCTCTCTCTCTCTCACTCTCTCTCTCTCTCCCTCACTCTCACTCTGCTTTGGTTATTTGTATGGGTGTGTGTGTATATAAGTGTGTATATGTGTGGGTGTATCGATGGGATCGTTTAGGATCGTATTTCGGGGTCAGACTCGTCTCTGACTTGAGTTCTTTTGCTATCGGAGGAGGAACTATCGATCGATTAACTGTCCTATCGATAGGTGCTCGTGGAGCTATCGCTTTCGGGATTAGAGTTCTTTCTCTTGCGCGGCCAGCCCATCATTGGCAGCTGAGCAGTGGGCGGGGCACGCAGATCGACCATTTGTCGATGTGATAAACTGTTCACGCTGGAGCTGGAGTTGGTTCTGGAGTTGGTGCTGGCTCTGGTTCTGGTTCCGTTGGGTTGCTTGCTTGGGTATACAGTTTTTCGTTATGCTCGTCCCTTGCACAGAATTTGGCATTTTTGATTGAGTTCAATTGACGATTTTAGTTCTTTGAAGTTTTTCGTTTGATCTTTGATTCTTAGTTTTGTCTGGCTTTTGTTTTGGGTGTTTTTTTGTTTTTTTTTTTAGAGTTGTTGGCTGTCACTGAATCACTAGAGATTTTTACTACTGGTAACAAAGCGAAAATGAAAGAAATTTCTATATCGAAGCGACGAACGCGACGGAAACGTGATTATTATTTTCTTGTGGGATAAAACGTGCGAAATTTGTTTAATATTTTCACAGCATTTAGCTCGGGGGCAGTTTGTTTATTGAAAGAAGCAATTGGAAACATTTCTACTCTCTATGGTCAATGTGGAAATATTTATTTTAACGGCAACCATTGAAATTTCGTAACGAAACAAAACAAATAAAAAACGCGCCGAGCATATAAATAAAATGTGGCATTAAATGGGCTTCCAGTTCACTAGTGTTGGGGATCGCATAAATATCTATACATATATAAATATATCCAATATATATATACAGAGAGATATCAGCATATATGTATGTATATATACAAATATATTTATATGTATATTTAGTAAACGTGAACATATCTATGCATGTTAATAAATTTATGCTCCACGCAGCTGGGGCACAAACCTATCGACGGAACGAACAGTAAAAATCAAAATTGCAATGTTTATAAACAAATTGCCGAGAGTCGATTCGGGTCGGGTGGAATCGAGTTGGATTGAGTCGCGTCGAGCCATAGCCATATAATAAAATTGCTCATACGCACACGTGGCCCAATAAACCAGGCAAAGTCAATGGTGAAGCCTTCACGATAATTAACGCGCCATCAAGTGATGAAGAGATGATCAATGTCGACTACAGACTGTAGATATATAGACTATAGACAGTAGACTATAGATTATAGACTATAGACAATAGACAATAGACAATAGACAATAGACTATAGATTATAGACTACACTCTATAGACTCCAATCTAGCACGAGTCGAAGAGGTGAGCATAAATATGGCAGCGTTGATCGTAAATTGGTCGAGCTCAAGGCCCACGATTTCGTAAGCTGACAGAAACTCGCAAAACTTTTGTTCATGCAAGTATTTGTTCTGTTACGGTTTCGGTTTCTGTTTCATTTTGTTTTGCTTTGTTTTGTTTTGATCTCTGCTACACGGTGTTGTTTATAAAATGGTAGCGGCAGCAGCAGCGGCCACTACTGCACTTGACATTTCAAGAAAAATATTTTGGGACGAGGGCATTTGGAAGTATGCCAAGCATGCTTCATCCTAATACCCCGTAATTCCAAAATTTCCAAATTTCCAAATTTGTTTATTGTTGCTACGCATGCCTAATTAACTTGGACGGATCCCCGATCCTACATGCGCTCAGCCCCAGCCCCAGCCCCAGCCCCAGCCCCGCCCTATCTCTGTCACTCTTGCTCCACTTTCTTCATCGACTTTCCCTGTGCTTGGCGAGCAGCAGAGGCAGAGATGGAGCAGCGTTAACAATGCGCATCTATATTTAAATACACGCAGCTATAATTATGATTTTCGGCTCTTTTCTTATTCAAGATAAAATATGAACAGCAACAACAACAACAACCATAACAATAAGTGGAATATCCGAATGGGAATATATGTATGTAGATCCGCAGCGACTAATGACTAATTGGGTTTTCCTCGACTCCTGACAAATCTGCGCAATGAGTAATGAGCAATAATGGCCAAGAGACAAAAGAACCGAGCACAAGCTGCTCTCTCGCGCCCATTCATGCGAAATCAGTTGCAAAAGCGATTGAACTCGAATCACACAGCTCCGATTGCAATTACAAGTAAAATTTATAGTATTTATCTGCATCTTCTGAGAGCGAGCAAGAGTTTCTCCACATCTGATAAATATTAAATAAATACTTGTCACGAGCATTTTCCCTTTAAGCTGCAGTTGTCACAGATTTCATAAGAAATGGGCGTAAAAAATATTTATTTCGTATGAAATATGAAAGCAAAATACGCGCGGACAGTTTGAGGTTGATAAGCTTATGTTCTTAGGGAGGTCCATAAAATCACAGATGGACGCATATTTCAACGAGTTAATGCTGTGGTCATGTGCTACCCGGCTTTGTGCGGCTCAAGGTGTTCTGCGACGTCCTTGGCTAGAATGTAATGAAACCAATAATCCAATTAGGCAAGGCAGATATTTAAAAGCTGAAGATCATTTATGTAGAGATATAGCGAGATATCTTTCATTCTTTCCTTCTGTATTTGAACAACTTATAATATTTAATGTATATGTTTTTTGATCGAATATCGAGCGACTATCATCAAGAAATATTGCCAATACTTTAACAACTTGTTATACTCATATATGGCTGCATATATATTTGTATTTCCCGAACTTAATCGATTCTGAACCCCTGCCACATTGTTGCGAGCCATAATTAACTCATCTCTCGGCATTGTTTGTATCAGTTGTATGGAAAACTTCTGGCGCTGTAGGGCGCACGTACCCGCGTCTCTACCGCACCGCATGTTGAGTTGCAGTATTGAAACACTTTCGGCGCTCTTTACAAACAAGGCTTCAGAGCCTAATTTATCATTCTAAACAAAGTGTGAATGATATAAAGCAACAACAACAACAGCAACAACTACAATGACAGCAATAACATCAGCAGCGAGAGCATTGATGCTGCTGGCGTCAACTCATGCCGCCTGCGTTATAAAAAAATGAAATGAAACACAAATGTGGTGCGAACTAAAACACAGAGATTCGCTCAGCAAAAGACTGAACAACGTCGAGCCGTGGGCGCCCGAGACAACTGAGCAACACTGGAGAGTGGCAGTTGCTCTCTTGGCCCACAGCAGCAAACAATTGGCAAAAAAGACAGAAATATAGGAAGAAATAAATAGGCAGGCATGTAGGTGCTTGCAGCCGAGTGCAATTGACGTCGCAATACTCTGTTCGGCGTGCCAAAATTGTCAAGCGAGTGAAACTTGAGCTTAGTGAGTGGAGCTGAGAAGGCAAAGGATTGCTTTGCCTGAGTTGGGAGTCGATTTATCAAGAGGTCCTATGCAGATAGAAAGGGAGAGACAGGTAGATATGAGCCAAACACATTAAGAAGAGCAGACAGAGACAGCATATCGACTACATCTATGTATGTCAAGCAGATCCGAGTCTAATACTAACTCAAGCTAAGCCCCTATGTAAGCTAATATATATGTATATGCATATATCTATATAGTTTCCAATTGGCAACTCGCAGAGGAGGAAAATAGTTTAGTTGTCATGATCAACAAACGAAATATTGCACATTGCCAATATACTCTGCTATTTGCTTTTATATATATTTATATATAAATATTTTTTTTCTTTGTATTTTTGAGCATAAGGCGAAAGCATGTGAACGCTTCGGACTTGTGGGTTGCAAATGTGAATGTGAACGCGAAACTGTTGCCAGCGCATAGCCTCGCCTCGCCATAAACACATGGCCGGGTCCATTTTGGCCAGTTCGTTTATTTACTTTGTAGAGTTAATTATGATGGAGCAGTGGGCAGCGCGGTCGCAATTTCCCAATCACTTGGCCAGCAGACAAAACAAGCTAAACGACGACGGCCCAACTTTGCGAGACTTTGTGAAAATATCAAAGCAGATCGTCACGCGGATCCATTGACAAGGTATTAAACAAATTACATACATATGTATGTATATGCATGTATAAAATTTACATTGAAATCGATATTAATGAGCTGCTATATACATATACATGTAAATATATATTCATACGATCGCATTCGTCGCTCGCGTCGCGGGCGCCGGCACAAGGCCTGCGAACGGCTGCATCACGCGTGGAAGGACTCGCTTCACATGTTTTCGATCGCACGCACAGCCGACAAACAAATGCAAACTGTCGTTGCACAACACTGGTAAATGACGAGCAGCACTTGAAGCCCGAGCACGTCAAAGAGCAAAGCACTCAAAAAAAATAAAATGGAAGAACAACAGGAAGAAAAACAGCGCACACACGTAGACGAAATTTACAGAACGAGAAGCGATACTCGATACTCGATACACGATACTCGATACTCGGTACACGATACTCGATACTCGCTGCACGCTGCTCGACTCGCGTTGTTGTTGAACGTTTGGCAGTTGGTTCGAGATCACAGCAGAGGAGGAAAACTAAAATCGAGCGCGCGTTCGCCTCGCCAACCTAAAAGACACTGCGGAAATGGCCGCAGTGCTGGCCTGCCTGGCCATGCCGTGCCGTGCCGCTCCGTGCCGTGCCGTGACGGACCCGGCCAGGTCCAAACTCTCTCCGACAGATCTCTGTTCACAATTTCCTCTGCCTGCCTGCCTGCTGCTGCTGCTGCTGCTGCTGTTGCTGTTGCTGTTGCTGTTGGCAGCGTTTGCTGGCGTGCCAGCTCTGCCTCTATCTATGCTCTCTCTCTCTCGTCGCTCGCGCGCGCTCTCTCTCTGTCTTTTTGGCCATTTCTATCAGCTTAATACACTGTCTCTTGTCGCTGCCGCTGCTAACTCTCTCCCTCTCCCTCTCTCTCTCTCTCCTTCTCTCTCTCTCTCTCTCTCTCTCTGTCTGTTTCTATCTCCTTCGCTCCATGTGCGGCCGTCTCGTTCGCGAGCCACGCACACTTCCGGCTTGTTGATGTCTCTGTCTGAATATGTTTTTGTGTGCTGCATTTGGTGGTCGGCTGTTTGTTGTGTCTCTCTTGACTGTGTGTGTGTGTGTGTGTGTGAGTGAGTGAGTGAGTGTTGGCGGCTGTAAACAACAATGAACTGACGACGACGTTCGATACGCTCCACGCTCATCATTGTTGCAGCAATTTCTGGCCAAGCAGCAGAGAAACACCACAAACACTCACACACACACACACACTATCATACCCATACACACAGTGGACAGTTTCATAATTTGTTCAGCTTCAGCTTCAGCTTCAGCTTTACCCCCAGTTCCAGTTCCAGTTCCAGTTCGAGTTCCATTGCAATTGGCAAGCGAATACCAATAGACACTGGTTCCATGCCAATTGGCAGCGATTTGAGTGTTAAATTTGAATCGGAAATAATTATTGTTATAAGCACGGGATGCACTTATCGTAAGCAAACCACTGAAGCGCGCTCAAGCACTCGCCTGCAGCTCGAGTTTCAAGATCAAACTTTAAATGGATTTTGCAATATTGATATTCAATAAATAATTATATTGAATAAAGAACAGCATTTGAGCTAGGTTTATATTGAGCTATATTCGAGCATTTCCGATGTGAAGACTTTGCCAATAAAATTCGAAATAAATATTGAAAAGAGTGCCGCATTTGCAGAGGACTCTTTAGGTATAGGATATAAATGTATTTAGATAAGTAAAATTCCTAATAAATCTGTAGCGATAGGGCTCTGTATAATTTAAATATGGAAAATTTCAAATGATAAATTACCATATTTTGGATAGAAGAAATGAGAGGACTCTACAGGTGCAACAGGAGATATGCCTAGATAAATGTATATAATTTCTAACCAATATCAATCATACATAAAAGATATATATAAATAATTTCAAAAAGAAATAAATATCAGATGAGGGAATTTTATGATAGTAAAATAGTAGGGCATCTCTGATGGGAGAACTCTTCAGGTACAACAGGTCTTTAGCTATCACAAAAATTACTAATAAATATATGTAAAGAAATTTGTAAAAATATACCGCATATAAAATGGCATGTATTTTGTGCCGCGAATCACGGCATGCGACCCACTGTGCAGCCAGCAAACTATTTACATGCTGCTCATATTTATTTCGCGCACTTACGAGTCGTCCTCAACTATCAACAGCATCCTGCCGGCCGCGCGGCCATCAGCGAAGGACAAAAGTAAAATGGATGCAAATAGAAAAGGAGTCGCCGAGTCGAGTCTTGAATCGCGTCGTGCCCTGATGGGGTTGAGGCTGAGCTGGCCGAGCTGGCTGGGATGGAGTACGTGACGCAACGTGTGCTCCCTTTGCATTGTTGTCCAGCTGTTTGTCTGGCTGTCTCCGTGTTGCTTGTGCGATTTCCGCTCATTATTGTTGCAATCATCCAGACAAAGGCGAACGCCAGGACACACACAGGACACTCTGCACATGGGCATAGAATTTATGCGTTAGACACCCCCTCCCCCCCACAAACACAAACACACACACACACACACACTTTTTTTTTATTTTTGCGCACAGACAGCATGCGAAGCATATCAATAAGGCCCGCGCCGGCTGAAGACTGATAGCTAGAGTTATGAAAATATCAAATTGTCTGACGTCCATCGGCGATTTGATGATGCTGCCATATGTACGTATTTGTCGCAATGCCGGACAGCTGCCGCCCGTAATCTGTGCATGCGGACTTCACTCCATGCGACACCGCGTGGCAACTGGGCGGCGCGGAGTGTCCATTAAAATTCAATTGGTTTTGGGTCTACGTGAGCTGGCTGCTCGAGACAAAGGCATAGATTTGCTTTTGCATTATTTCACATGAATTTTGTTTATGTTGTTTGGCTGGTTGGTTGGTTTTATTTTTCGCATAATTCGGCCATTAAGACAAAAGTCGTTCATTGCCAGTCAGAGTCTGCGGCGGCCGTGCTCGTCTGCGTCTCCATCTCAGCGATCCCCTCTGAGTGCAGGCGAAGGCGGCGCAAAGTCTCTGCCAGATAAGCCTCGGCTCATTAATGCAGCCCGGCAAAACATTAGCCAAATGCGAGTGTGAAAAATGCATAATAGTTTGCTATCTGGGCTGGGCGCCAACTTTTGCATTATTTCAAATGCATGAGGGCGTCCAGCCAGTCTAATTAAAAAATAAAAAATAAAAAGAAACCCTGCAAGAATTTCCTGTGCAAATCTACCAAATTTAAGGAACACCCAAAGCTGAAGCCAAGACTTTAAAATCTCAGGAGCTGCAATGTATTTGCGCCAAACATGGACATAAGGTGATGCTGCTAGGCAGCTAGCGTTGCTTAGAGTCGTTTTTAGTTTGAAGCACATAACATACGTATGATACGTATGTATGTATATATAATATATGTAATTAGTCGACGCTCGTTATTTCAAGCCTGCGATATTTCGAACCACTGATTAATTCAAAGTTATCACGATTTCCCTGCAGAAGCTCTTTAATATTTCAAATATTTAATTTTTCAAACAATCGGAAGTTACCCTCTAATAAATTAACATTAGCATTAACATGCAAGTTAACATTAACATTAAAGTTACAACAGATAACGAAATAATTTCGTGCCAAGTGTTGAACAGAGCCAACTAGCCTCTGCTGTCGGCTAGGACAAGCCACTGCCTAGATCTGTAGTATCGCAATTAACAGAAACTCAGCCCAGAACTCAAATTTTGTATAGCTGATCAACTCACGGGAAACACTTCCAAATACTTTAAAAATTTGTAGTAATTGAATAATTGAAAATTTGCTTTTGAGATTTTCACCTTGACGAGTGACTCAATGTATGTATTTCCATTCCAATTATGATGTCAACTTGAAGCAAATTCCTAGCGAAGCCCAGCTGCAGCTGTCCTCAGCGATGTCAAACGGGCAGCGGTTTTTTCTATCTCTGTCTCTTTCCCTTACACGCTCGAGATGTCAATCGGAGACGAGAAGAAATATGATTTGCTAAATAGGATATTATAATTTAACGACATACCGCTGGGTATTCCCCAGAGAGCTTTCGGCTCTTCGATAAAACGGCAAGAATGTTCGGCCACACACAAACGGCTCGTAAATTAAATGGTTCGTTTTTATTTAGGTTTGTTGTTTTTCTTTTGCTCTTCCATCTCAGTTTTATTGGTGGTGCCAGCGTGCGCCGCTACCGCCGCTACCGACGCCGGCACCGTCTCCAAGCGAAGCGTTCAGCCTGCTCAAATAAATTAATACAAATATCGTGCAGATCGTGCATCAAATTTCCATCAAATTAACGCTGCTGCAGAGAAATGCAGCCGGCGCAATTAGCTGAGCCGTCGATGTCGGCTGCCCGGGCGGATGTCTTGACCGCCCGCCCGCCCCTCTCGAACGGAGAGGCGTGTGCCGCATTGGTAAAGTTGAAACGGGGTCAAGCGGTTGCATTCCCCGTTCGCCTTTCTTTCTTTCCGTTATCTTACCTCTCCCTCTCCCTCGCTCCCTTTCTGTTCTTAACCGAAAATAGCACAGACACACAGTAATATAATAATACGCATGAAGCAGGCGACAGGCGTGAGGCGTGAGGCGTGAGGCGTGAGCCGTGCGGCGTGCGGCGTGCGGCGTGCGGCGTGAGCAGACGTGGGTGGGAGGTGAACGCAACGAAAGAGTGCGCAGCCCAAACAGTCGGAGAAGAAGAAGAAGAAAAACGAAAAAAGGAGAGAGAATTGATAGGTTTGTGGCGGCTGCTCCAAAAATAGTTGCGCAGTCATCGCTTCATTTCATCCGGCTGCTGCGTAGCCCTGCTGCGGCTGGAGTTCGTGTTGGTGGGCAAGCTAGCCGATAGTCTGTGGTCTACTATGATCTATATAGTGCTCTGTGTCGGTGGGGAATGGCAACTGCATATAGCTCATGTGAGAGTCTGTGCCGCATTAATTCATTATCGTCATCGATATTCGCTGGGGAATCGTTGCACGAAACAAAAGACGGCTCAACGCTTCAATGGCTCTCCGAGCGATATCCATTGACCGGGCCAGACGTGCCTACGCATGCATTGAGCCATGCACCCTCCAGCCCCACCTCCTAACCACACAGCTCCAGACAGCCGCACGCAGCCCGGGCAAGCATTGGCCAAACGCGATGCAGGCGCTGGGGCAGGTCAGGGCAGATCCTTCTTTAAATGCAAATGCACTTGATAACACGGAGCGTTTGACCTATTGTCAGGGGAGACAAACCGTCGGAGGGTGGACTTGACTTGACTACGACTATAGCTTAAAGATCCAAGATAATAAAATGCAAAGACAAGTTGAAACTCTTTAAAGAAATCCTAACCTCACTCAGGGCAAACTAAATTCTCTCTCTTCTATTATTCACTTTAAAACTTACCAAATATGCATTAAGCATAAGAAGAAAACTCTTCATTTCGGTCAGTTCGAATCATTTCATATTCAAATCAGCAATATTTCCACTTCTAGCACTTATCTATATATATAACCCTTGCATTACTCTAAGCACAAACTGATTTCAGACTAGAAAATGTTTCTGTTCGAGTGTTTTGTTAGTAGTCTTCAATGTATTTTTAGTTTGTTTTGAAAGTTTTGGATTCCAAACTTTAATTGAGTTAAAAATAAATGCTCTAGAAATACTTAGTATTTAGTTGCATATGCATAACAATTAATATCATTAGCAAGTCAGGGTGTTCTGTGTGGGCTAGCTCGACCAGGAGATACCCTGAGTCGACACTTAAATATAATTCAATATGCCGGATTTGGTTATTTTAGCTCCAGCAACTTCCTCAATATGTTCGAATAACTGAAACGTGAATGAATTATACGTGGAACCCACATATATCAAGGCACATGACGAACCCCCATTCTTATGGGGCTGCCTACCCTAACCTGGCCACACAGGCCAGGATCTATCAAATCCAGTTTTTTCATATACTTTTCAATTAGAAATTCCGTAAAATGACTTTAGTGTATTATATAAAGAGATTTTACTTAGTTGTAAAACTTTAAAAGCATATTTACAGATCCATAAATAAGTAAGATTTAATGATTCGATATTTCAGTAAATTGTTATATATTGTATTATATGTAAATATTACAAAGTTATTTTATTATTTTATATTTTATATTTATTTTTTATTTTTTCAACTATTGTCTTTTGCTATGAATTTTGTAAATGGAAAAAGTGAACTTGCCATCAGGCAAATATCTTTGTTGGCTTTTAGACTATGCAATTTGCAAGCTTTAAGCTCAAAGCTGCATAAAGTTGTTTTCACACTTCTGCTAACGCTACAGAGCTTTTAGTGTGGATATCCACTAAAGCCTCGAAAGCTCTAGGATGTTGGTCAGTGCGAAAGCTCTTGGCTTAGTGTATATAGCCATATAGATTCAAATAGTTGCTGAAAAGCTTTTGAAGCTTTCCCATACACAGAACTTTTGTTAACAAGAGATTAAATTTGTTGATGCTTATGAATTTGAATTCGCAACTTACCTGAAAAAATAGTGTAAACGCTACCCATTGATAATATTTTGTGTGCTTTATTGTTAGAGGGCCACGCCCCTGTGAATTGTGAATTCCAGGAAAAGGCACCTCGGAACCTTGCTTTTTCATGAACGCATCCACAACTGTATACGTTGAGTGTATCCAACAATATGTGTTGAGAACATCTTCCGGAATGTCTCTGCAAATATATATCGAAAGATGTACAACATGCTGAACAGGGGGGTAATGCGAGGGAGAGGGGGAGAGAGAGAGGCTCGATATCTTACCTTGTGTGTACACAGTCTATGGGGTTTCCTACGTACTGCCGCGTTGTCACAGCAATCGAGAATGTGATCAGTAAAATAACCGTTGCGTTTGTGTGCAGGCGAAAAACAGGTGAATCGATTTTGACATGAGACACCTATATATGTGTATATATATACGTGTGTGTGTATTGATCGACAGGTTATCGACAATCGATCGATTTCGCGTTGCGTGTTGAAGTATGCGTTGTAAGAGAAAGAACATTATTATTAAGCGAATTGGCAGCGGGGGGCGTTTGGGGCGGGAATATAAATTGAAAAGTTTTTGGTTGTTTAATGCAGAACGGTTATACAAATTTGCTAAGTATGTATATCTGTATCATAGTTAGTACGGTTTTCTTTTCTCTTCTTCTTTTGCTTTTACTTTAGAAGTGTGCTTTATAAGTATTGTATAAGTAGTTTATGTACATTAACTTATATGGCAGGGCTAAAGTTTTGCTTTCTTCATCTTCATCTTCTTCATCTTCATCTTTTCATCTTATAATTCTTCTCTTATGTTTTTCTTTTACGTTATTAATTTAACAAAAACTGAATTTTCTTTGACTTTTTGCCTTACAATTAGTGTAACAGTCTTACAAATTAACAAAGCGATAAAGAGTTAGACAAAGAGATAGATAGAGATAGAGAGAGGAAATTTTCTGCCATATGTACAGGATTTCATATATAAAAGGTTTTGCTTTGCTGATTTCAGCTGCCGCACATCGGGCCCAATTCAGGGGCGAATACCGTTATCGCGACCACCCTGAACAGCTCTGCGGGCCAATATCGGATCGGATCGGTCCTATTAAGACAGTTTTCTTGGCTGCTGTTCAGCTTGATCGCGATTGGCTGATTAATCGATATGAAATAAATACAATTTGCAATTTCGACTTATCGAATTGGATTCGGATTGGAAATTGAATTATCATATAAGTATAGTAAGGTGTCACAGCAATATGGTAATTTGAATAGACCTGACTTTTCGTTAAATATATATTATAGGAGAAAAATAAAAAACGAAATACGTTTATATACAAATCAAAAGGAACGATAAATCAATTTTGGTGTGGAGTGTAGAACGAATTGCGAAGTATGCTTGACTAGCAATTGAATATAGAAATTGCTGGGAATGCAAATTTAAGTCGAGGTTTTCACGTTCATGATTAGGCGCCCAGTCGACTGAAGTGTGAATGAAAACGATAGATAGATAGAGATGGATGGATGAAAAGCGATATAGAAAGAGAGCGAGATAGAGAGAGGTGATTCGAGCCGATAAACGAGTGTCGCACTTCAGTTCTGGGCCGCCTCTTGATGTATTGAAGGCCAATCGGGATTTTTGGGTGATTCGTTTGAGTTATTCGAATTTTTAATTGGGCTTTTGGAATTCTTATTTTTTTTTTTTTCATCTGAATTTAGCTGTTCGTAACGATGACCACTCAATCGATATTTTATTTTCATATATGACTTTTGACTTTTGGCTCTCGGCTGACTATGAGAAGTTTATAAAAATCAACAAAATATACGCAAACATCTGAATGGAAATAACATAAAAGAAGTCTCGTGAAACGGTCTCCTAATACCCATGAAATTTCGATAATGGCTTCTCAATTTCTGCAAATTGAATGCACAGATTTTTAGTTGGTGGATATTTTTTAATTTCGTTTTCTTTTTTTTTTTTCTTTTTAATATATGTATGTAAATATTAAAATTTTTTTTGGTGGTTGGGTGGTTTGGTGGTTTTGTTAGTTGCTTTTGTTAGTGAAGAAATTGAAATGTGATCGTCTGAGTATTTAGTACAGAACAAATCTGGCGCTTGGCTATCTTATAGCTGTGGTGAGTTGTGAGCTGAGCTGTGGTGAATTTATGGTATTCAACTTGCTTGAAAACGTGATCGAAAATCTATAACCCGGTGAGTTGGTGAACGGTGAGCGAATACTTGCGATTATGAGTGTGATCGTTATTGTGGTAAGTTTGTCTTGTGATCGTGGTGAGTTTGTGGTAGTGGTGGCAGTGGTGGTGGTGGTAGTTTGTGAAACAGTGAGCAATAAAAATTGTGTGCTACAGCTGAAAGCTGTGCATGTAATTGTAAGAAAATTGCGAGACGAAGAGTGTATATAGAGAGAGAGAGAGTATGTGTGATAAAGTGAGAGAGAGTGAACGTGATAGTGTGGTTGTACACAAAAAATGAACATTTCGAAAAGAAAGTAAGGAAAACATATACATATTATAGTTATTATAAAATTGTAGAAGATGGTGTGAACAACTAGATGTATTTGAATTGAATTGAATTGAATTGAATTGAATGTAGAAAAATGTACGAACAAATTTGAATTAAGGCGTAAATTGGGTACGTTAATTCTAAATATATTCAACACAGTACAAGTAAGAGTAAGACAAACAGACATATACGTATATTTGTAAATATATATAGAGGTATATACGGTTATATGTTATCGAACGAAGCGCACGCGCTGCGCGTTCGTTGCCAAGGACTTAGCATTAAAATAGTAGTCAGTCGGCCAATAGATATGCATATAGCTATGATATCGCTCGGATATCGTGCTATTGGCCAACTGGCAACTCCAACAGAGGTATACGTCAAAAGATTCAAAATAATACTAAGCATTTTCAGTGTAAACAGTTAACAACTGGGATAGCTTCAATAGATCTTCATTGTTTGTTAGTTCGATTGACTGTGAACCTATAACCAGTATAAATATTTACAAATTTCAGATTCTCTTTCATTTCTGCTTCTTCTTTTGTTCTTCTTTTTCGTTTTGTTTGTAAATATTGTGGTTATATCGATTTGTATTTAGTGTGTCATAATCGGAATTGCTAACAGCATAATTTGGTTTTGGATAGCTTAAGTGTTACTAAATGTTTTTCGGGCTTTCAACATTTTATATGGGATTCATAATTTAGTTTAGTTTTTGCTTTTTAAATAAATATATATATATATATTTATATATATAGGTAATACACATACACAATTTAAATACAGAGCGATAGAGAGGAGATATATATATGTATATAGAGAGAGTGTGGCGTAAAATTATCGTTTATAATTACTTTATATTAGCTTGGTCAGTTAGCGGCATTTTTTTTTTTTTTGTTTCTTTTGTTTTGGTTTTTGGTAATTGGATTAATTTTGGCTTTGAGTTGGCGTGGGTTAGAGTCTGTGGTTGCGTGATTGATAGATCAATTTACTGTGACAGTTGGTGATTGAGTGTGTGAATGAAGGTTGCTCTTGCTTGATAGTTGAGTTTAGTTGAGTTAAGTTGAGTTAGTTAATCAATATCTCTTTTTGTTTGTTTAGGATATTGTATAGATATATGTAAATATATATATAGATTTAATTATGATTTTGTTTAATTGAATTTTACTTGCTGTATTTTCATAGGTTTTCTTTTTTGTTTTTGGCCTGATGAATATATATATATATATATATATATTGATAAAGTAGTGTTCGAGAGTTGGGTGAGATACAAAGGAGAAGGAAACAAAATGAACATAATTGAGTTGCTGCTGTTGTTGCTTGTTGTAGTTGTAGTTGTAGTAGTTGTTGTTGTTGTAGTTGTAGTTGAGTTGTAGTTGTTCTTTGTGGTGATCTAAACGAGTACTTGGTGAGCGTCGCATCCGCTTGCTGAATACGCGCCAGTGTTGGACAATACTGAATGCCTGGCCATTCCGCAGTGAGAGGTGAGAAAGTGGCGAGTGAGAGTGGTGAGTGAGTCGTGGTGAACGTGGTGAGCTTGGTGAACTTGGTGAGTGGGCAAGTGGGCGGGTGGGCGAGTGGGCGAGTATTTAGTATACAGTAGGTGATCAAGATCAGCTAACGAGTGAGCGCACGCAGCGATTTGTGGTGTGTGAGCGTGGTTCTTGTGGAGCGAGTGGTGGAAACTGAGTGAATTTGAAAGCACTAAATAAGTAAGATACTTAGCGTGTATCAGTGTGTGTGTGTGTGTGTGTGTGTGAGAGAGAATTTGTGTGTGCGTGTTATTTAAACTGTTTCAAGTGTACTTCTACTTGATTTGCTGTTGTTTTTGTATAAATAGAGAGAGAGAGAGAGCAAGAGAGAGAGAGAGAGAGATAGTAACTCGCTAGCTGGCCACTGTTGGTGTTGGTTGGTGTCCAGAGGTGAGATTGCATAGTTAACATTTTGTTTTGGTTTTGTTTATTTGTGTTTGGCTTTGCTTGTTTGTTGCTGGTTTTCTTTTCTTTTGTTTGGTTTTGCAGTTAATTAGGTGATTTGGTTTTCATTGTTTTTGTTGCTTTGTTTGTGTAAAGTGATTTTGGTTTTTGGTGAGAGCCAGTTTATATTTTCGTCACAAATTGTTCAACAATTTCTGTTTTTTTTTTTTTTTGTTTTTGCTTTTATTATTTTTGCGGGTGAGGATTATGTTCAAATTTGATTATATTTTTTAAAATGTTTTCAGTTGTCTTTTTTTAAATTAATTTCTTTGTTTAAGTTTTAAATTTATGTGAAACGTTTTTATTGTTCTGGTTTCAGTTTTTCTATGTCATTGTAAGCACATTCGAGGGCGAGAGCGAACAAGAGCGATGAGTTTGAAGGTGTTTCATTTTATTTTTTGTTTTCTGTTTTTTTCATTCGTTTTTTCTTTTTTACCAACGAAAAATAGGCGTTAATCACATATGTAACACAAATAATCATAAATAGTCGAAAGCAATAAAAGGAAACGCAGAATAAAACCAAAAATTCGCTACTTAACACAACGAAATAAAGCGGGCAAAGCAACGCAAGGCCAACCCGCACATACATATAAATATAGCGAAGTGGATTCAGAGTCCCCAGGTCCAAATTGCCCTATCCTAATACCCATTGTGTGCGTGTGCATGTGTGTGTGTGTGTGTAATAAGCATCATGTGAGCATGAAGTGAAGTGAAGTGACTTACGCTTACGGGCTGATTAACAAAATGGCATTTCCCCAACTGACTGCAATGACTATGCGACTGACTGACTTCAGCCCAGTAGCCATAACAATGTATTTGATGCCCCGCCATCCAGTAAAAGTCGGAATTTGTTGCTGCTGCTGGTGCTACAAGGCAATAACAGCGAGAGAGGGACACAGAGACAGCGAGAGAGGGGGGAGAGGGAGCGCTAGCCTGAAGCTCGTTTTTGCTATTAGAACAACATTGGCAATACATTTGGGCAATAAAAATAAGTTTTGCTACAAAATACAGCTCACTGGCTTAGCCAGCTTTGCGCCCTGCGCTCGAGTGCTCTACGAGTGCCTTAGGCAGCTCACACACGCTGGCTGTGGCGTTGTTGCTTTAGCTGTTGTTATTATACTGTTCGCTGGGCGCACAGTGTCTGCCACTTATGCCTCATTAGGATGCGTCTAAGAACTCTTACAGTAATTCAATAATAAATTCAAGTCAAGCGCGAGGCGTCAAGCGCCAAAGTGCCAAAGAGTGTGTAACAAGTAACGAGTAGCGATTGCCTGTAGCCATAAACAAGCAGCGGCCAGAACAACGGGCTCAAGGTTTATGGTCTTGCCTTTTTGCCAACTTATGTTTGGCAAGTGACGAATGGCAAGAGGCGAGCAGCGAGCAGCGATTGCTGAGTGACAAGCAACGAGTGACGAGTGACGAGTGACGAGTAACGAGTGACGTTAGTTAGTCAGTGAGATGGACATCCTGTAGGCCATTGCTCGTCTCAGAAGTATGAGTAGCTATAACAACAGATTCGCTATAAATCCCTAAAGAAAATTAAAAGAAACGATAACTTATGTCAAATGCTCGCAGAATTGCCCTGAGTAGCGAGTGGCTGAATGTCTGTGTGTGTGTGTGTGTGCATGTTTGTGTGTGTGTATATCTGTGTATATTTTATAGATAAATAGAGACTGAAAATTGCGAGCAACAAACTTGAATGAGCAGTAGTAAGTAGTAGGTCGCAAGCACTTGCTTCATTTGCTTAAACATAACGAGTATTTATCGAGTTCTTAGTCGAGTATTTAGGCAAAACAATTTACAGTTAATCATAGATAGATATATGTATAAATATATGGGTATACATATATACATATATGTATATTCATAAATAAATTAGGTTTAGTTAAGCCCTGAGTCGCCGTGACAGCTAAAGGTAATACGAAATTTACTTGAATAAATAATAAATATATACATATATATAATATATATATACATATATATTAAATGTTTGTAAAGGATGTATAAAATATAATAAATATATTGCAAAATGTAATTCTTCAGTTGTTTAGGTAAAAGATTCGCATTTGGCTCCCCAAAGTATGCAACGTTCGCAGTTACTTGCCCACATACGGTACGATATATGATACATATATGATATACGATATACGATATTCATGCGTTTTAAGTCAAATATTCGAGTTCACTTAAATAGAGAAAAACAAAGCAAAGAATGAAGCATAAAGTATTTATAAAATTTATACAATATATAATTATTTATATATACTACTATTATGGTAATGAGACTTACGTGAGGGATTTATATATATATATATATGTATATATATATATATGTTATATCATTGCTATATATTAGAAAATTATTCGTGCAAGTGGAAACGTTTGAGTGTTTTGGTATTTACATTTCACAATTGATGAGCTTATATATGGGTGCATTAGTGTCTGTGTATGTGTGTGGAGACAGTGCTACAAATACGAAAGCAGTTCATGCTGCTCGGAGTCCTTGCAGAAAATGCAAACTAAAGCAAGGACCATTTGCGTGGGAGCTGCAGGACATTGGAAATCGAAATGAATAAAAAAAAAATAAAACCAAAAAAATGGAACTGAGCTCTCCATTGCGATTAGCTAAGGTTAACTATGTATATTTAGATATACATAGACATATATAAGGATCGAAAAACAATACGAGACACAAGTTACAAAGTACAGTACAGAGGTGTATGTGTGTGTGTGTGTGTGGGTGTAGTAAAAGGTTGCCCGTTGCAAGTTGTTTACTTGTGTGAGTGTGGGTTGTCGGGGTGTGTGGATATAGATATAATACAGTTATTGTTAGTATTGAGTATATATAATAGGAGCTGTTAAGCATATATAAGTATATATGTATTAGTAGTATTTAGTATATATAGTATAGTTTAGTATATATGTTATTGGTACTGGTTTAAGTGTAAGTTCATGTATTTTGCAATAATATATGTTTGTTTTGGTTTTTTTTATTTTATATTTTAAATATATTCTTTCTTTTTTTTTGCATACATTTGAATTTCATTCAAACACTGTGATATTTTCTTTGTTTTTGTCATTCTTTTGGACTTATCGAAATTTCAAAAAAATAAACAATACACAACATCTCAAAACGTCTACAAAATGACTGTCAACTGCTCAAGTGGTATTGAGTGGAGTTGATTTGCACAAAAAATCTGGCTGATTCTACGATATTACGATATGAGGATTGGGGGTATGAATTGCTCGATTGCCAACATATATGCTGCCTGTCCGTTTGCTTTGAGTCAGTTAATATGCATATATATATATAAATATATACATATTTTGTTATATTTTATATTTTTAGTTAACCAAATTTAATACAACAATCTTATACGCACGCGCACACACACACGCACACACACACAAAAACATTGAAATTAGCATTGTGAGTAGCAGAAGAAGAAGGTGGAGAGGATTTGGTTTTTGTCGGGGCTTGTGGCAAGGATTCTTATGGTTATGGCTGGTTGCCTGGCTGGGCTTGGTGTTTGCTTCGGCTTTGGGTTTGGTTTCGGTTGGCTTGTCCGGTTCGTCATCAAAAAACAAAGCGTTTCCATTGCAAAAATGCCAGCCGCATGCCGAAGCGAGCGCCGGCATGCATATAAAAAAAAAAAAAACACAGTTGCATACTTTTGTGTCGTGTCGCCGCTTGAGCTGCACAAATGCTTCATTCGAGTAGTATATAGCTTAAGTAGTTTATGTTTTATTATAGATTTTATTTGGTTTTCATAAATATATATATATTGTTTGTTTTTGGGCTCAGCTTCAGTGTGGCATTTCTTTTGATAAAAATTCTTCACATATTGTTTGCTTTCGCTTTTGATTGACTTAAATTCAGTTTTTTTTTTGTTTTTTTTTTTTTTTTTTTGTTTGCTTTCGATCAAAATTGCACATTTTCAACAACATCAACAACGACAACTACTTTTTGGTATTATGAATAATAATAATAGTTTATTATAAGTGTTTTTCGCTTATATACTCACATATACATATATATATAGAAAGAGCGAGAGAGACACACAAATATATATATTTATATTTATGTATGTATATATGCAAAGAACATATTGGATTAGATATATAACATACGTATGCATATATGTGTATATATGTATAGATATGTATGTATGCATATGTTGGAGTAACAAGTACAAGTACAAGATACGATATATAAATACGATATATGCATATGATAGTGATGGCATGATGACAGCAATCGCGCGCGCGCACGTCTATCGATGGCTGGTCGATAGGTTATCGCATCGCCCTCGGCCATAGAACTCGGGTTTCTAAGGCCAATGGTTGCGCATCGGAGCATTGGAAATCAAAATGAAACAAAGACATCGAGAAAAAACAAAACGAACAGCATCAAATCACAATTCGCAAATCACAAATCGAACCAATTCGAACTAAAAATCAATTTCGTCTTAGATAATTACAAGGCACAATATTTGGTTACAGTTTACGATACGAATAGCTAATAAAATACGGTTAATTAGTGTTTAGTATATTGGTATATATATGTATGTACGAGTATATACGAGTTAATGTTCATTGTTTAAGGTTTAATGGCTCAATGTTTATGTTAATGTTAATGATTATGTTAATGTTATAATGTTCATGTTAGTTAGCAACGCATACGGATACACATACATTAGCTCATACACATACACATACACATACACATTCATATATACATGTACATATTACAAACATACATACATAACTTACACAGACACATACATATATATATATATATATATATGTGTGTGTGTGCGTGTAGCTAAAAATATCATTAGATAATACATACCACGATCTGGAAAGAATTCTTATATGTAATACGGCATTCGAATAGAGTACGCTTAAGTTAAGTATGCATGTCTGTATGTATGTACATATATGTATATATACATATATATAGCTTCGCATTAGCTTAGTTTTTAGGTTAGTTTCAGATACTTGAGATAAATATAAAGATACGTACGTGTAGAGTTACATATACCATACATAAATGTGCCGTGTGTTTTGACTGGTTATTGTATGCGTTACGGTTACGGTTACGGTTACGATTACGATTACGGATTACGATATCGAATATGAATACGAATACGAATACGAATACGGATATGGTTAATTTATTATCTGCCATGTGGTATAATTTTGGGCTACTTTAAGCGCCGGTAAAAACAAAAGAAAAAATAAAACAAAAATGTATCGAATATATATATATATATATATATATATATATATATATATATATATATATATATATATATATATATATATATATATATATATGGATATATATAGTTTGTATATGTGAATGCTCGTGCAATTTGCTCTTAACTACGTCAGGTCAACCAAATCAATTAAAACGAAGAACAGAAAAATGCGAAACTCAAAAGTCAATTCAAATTGCAGAGAGCCCCTACGATCTCTGAACTTATTCAAGTATTGCTTCATTTCGACGAACTGCTGGTTGTGTGCTAGTGGGTTATGTGGAGCTTTGGCGAGGGAGGGGTGGATCAGTGTGAAGCGTTTTGTTTTAATTTGAAACCCTTACGAATCGGAATCATAAAACAAAATTTACAATATTCAAAAAAAAAAAAAATTAAATAAAAATTAACATTTGCAAGTAATTAAATAGGTAGAGAGCGAGAGCAAGAGCGATAGGTAGATAGAGATAGAGAGATTGGCAGACAAAGATAGATAGAGAGAGAGGGGGCAATGTTCCCGCTTACAGTTTGCTAAATTTCAAGTTGCTTTTATGTGTTTTGTCAGAGTTCGATTTGTTTTTTTTTTTTGTTTTTTGTTTTGTTTTTTTTTTTTTTTGGTATTTCGTTTGCAAATTATTAAACAGAACAACATATACGCGGCAATAGAGCTATTTAGGGGCTAAAATGCTGTTGATGAATCGATGTTTGGACTTGCAGGAACTACTTATCGCAGCATTTAGTTTAGTTTCTGTTTTTGTTCAATATTGTTATAAGGTAAATTGTAAACTGTACTTTTTCACTTAGTTGATACGCATAAATAGTCATCGTTATTGATATATGTGGAAAATTATAGTAGATATATATGTATATATAGATATATATATATATATATATATATACATATATGCATATATGTGTAACAGAAATTAAATGAAAAGAAATTCCGCTGAGATGGCTTGGGGCCATCAGTCGTATAATATATATGTATATATTCTCAATTTATCATCAGATTGTTCAGTTATTATTATCATTCATGACAAAGCATTCGCAACACTTTACTATACTTTTACATGGCTGTGTGACTGTGTGTGTGTGTGTGTGGGTATGGTTGTGTATATGGAGTTACATATACATCAATATAGGTACTTAGCGAGAGAGAGAGAGAGACAGGAGTAGACATATATATATATATATATGGGGAGAGAAACATTTGGTGTGGCTTGCTCTCATTACTTATACTTAGTTTGTATTAAATTTGATTAGTTTCATATATTTTTTTTTATAAATATTTATAAAATTTAATTATATTACTTGTTATTGTTTTTTTTTTTCTGTTGATTTTTTGCAATTTGTTTTTGTTTATTTATTTATATGTTTTGTAGACAGCAGCATATGTTTTTCTTTTTATATTATGGCAGGCGAGCAATCAGTTACCGTTGAATTCTCACGTAAAACGTTGCTTTTGATAAAATATCGATTATCGATTACGCTTCAATTGCAATCAATTTGCATCCCCTAAATTGGATTCGTTATATTTTCTGGTTTTTCTGTTTTAGTTTTAAGTTTTTGTTTTTTGTTCTTTCTTTGGGTTGATCGCGCTCATGTTTTCCGACTCAAAACGCAAGAAACTAAATGAGAGAGAGAGAGAGAGAGAGAGAGAGAGAGAGAGAGAAGCGACAAAGCAAAATGAAATTAAAAATGAACCAAATGCGTAAAAGAACTCAAATATTAGCCGGTAGATGGCGCTGGCGCGCGGCTAATCGACAGCTTAAGCATACAATGAAAAAACAAAAACGATAATTTCTTTGGAAAAAAATTTGCATCTAATAATTATCTGAACTACAATATATGCAATTTGAATAATGAAAGGAAACGCATTTGAAGAGAGTGTGATTAACGGATAGTAAAAGAGGGGTGAGACAAATTGACAAAGAGAGAGAGAGAGAGAAGGGAAACAGAGACTGTGATGAACTTTGGATAGCTGGGTGGTAGAGAGTAGAGTTTGAGGACTTTCTTTAAAGTTTCTTTTCCTTTCTGTTTTTATTTCTTTTTTGGTTTTTGGTTTTGGTATTTTCTTTTGGATTGGTTAATAACTAGAATTGTTTTGTTTGTAATTACCATTTTCTATCACTTTGCGTTTGGGGGGATGGCACCGCGGGCACCAACCAACCCTCTGAGTGCACGCGGTGGCCGGTGGTGGGCGTGGCACGCACACACACGCACGACGCACGCACGCAAATCAGATCAGTCGTAGCCTGAGCGTTTCGTATGGGCAGTTGACAGTGACAGTTACAGTTAATGTTAATGTGATGCTGTAACTGTTAGCGTGAGCGTTACTGTTACTGTTACTGTTACTGTTACTGTTACTGTTACTGTTACTGTTACCGCTGTTGAGCTGCCTGCTGAAGACTTTTGAGTAGCTGCTGCCGGCTGTTGTCGATATATGTATAGATATATGTTTCTGTTTATGGTTGATGACACGCTTAAGTTTTTTATTTTTGTTTGATTAAGTTGTTGAAAGTTTGATGGCTTATTTGATTATTGTTATCGATATCGTCTTTCGATTTTTGATTTACAAGTTTGATTCAGTTGCACAAGCTAAGGCCACCGTACTGTTAGTTGCCCTGTTTTCGAATATTTTGTTGTCGTTTCACGCTTTACGTTTCACGTTTCACGTCACGTTGCTTTCATTGCTGTTCATTAGTTTATAATTGTTATACATAAGTATATGGCCTATATACACACATACATACGAGTTATCACATGGTTAGCATTATCATTGTTTCTTAGCATTTATATAGGTGCTGCTGCAGTTGTTCTCGTGGCTCTTGGCAACACTGGCGATCCACATATCGCTGCACTCTCAACTATCGTCAGGCGCTGTCCTGGCGGCTACGGCTGCTGTCTGCAGCATCACTAGATTCTGTGGCAACAGTGTCTCAGTCTGACTCTGACTCTGACTCTGGCGCTGGCTCCGCTTTGGTGCAGATCGGGGCTTGATGGCCAGTCGATGCCTTGAACTTGCAGCTGGGCCGTCAGCTTCTTCGCCAGCCAGCGTCTCTCTAGTTGCTATCGTTGCTATCGTTGCTGTTGTCGCCGTTGTTGCCGTTGCAGTTGCAGTTGCAGTCGTAGTTGCTGCCTTTAAGCTTGCTGCTTGCTCAGCATCGCGCATCGCTGTCGCGGTTGCCTCATTCGTATCGTTGACCAGGCTGAGGGTCGTCTCATAGCCGCCGCTGCTGTTGCTGTAGTCGATCTTCAGGTCATTTACGAGATCATCGTGGTTTTGATTTAGTCAATTTTTGTTGTTGTTCATTTTGGTTGTGGTTTTTTGTATTTGAGAAATAATATAAAGTGGTTTTGGTTTAAAACGTTTTGAAATTTCAATACGGTTTCGGGACTAGATTATCTATGTCCAACTGTGCGTATACGCAATGTACGCATAGGCTTCGGTGTGTGTGTGTGTGTGTGATTAACATCGATATAAATTAAAGTAAGCCTAACATAACATAAGCATAGATACGCACGCACTCACACGCATACACATATACACACACATACATAGAGAACAATACATACACAGACAGAAAAACTGAAGAGATCAACACATTGACTAAATTTAAGCTACACAAATACAAATTTGGTATTTTTTCTGTTCTTGTTCAAAATAATAATTTAAAAAAAAAAAAAAAATTAAACAAGAAACGAATACATTTAATATTTATGCACAGTTCATGGTCCGCTAAGCATTGTCAATCAAATTACAGCCAATTACAATAATAATAATAATGAGCAAATCAAAACTATTAACAGAAGAGCGAAAATCTAGACTTTGTTTCATTTGTTGCTGTTGTTGTTGTTGTTAGATATACATACATACATATATAGCTGTACGTATGTATATATGTAGGTTACATAAGAGACAAGATGTATACACATATGCATGTATATGTGTGCACTTATATAAACATAAAGACAGAGAAAGAGACAGATAGAGAGAGATATACATACATATATGTATATCTAGAGAGAGAGAGAGAGAGAGAGAGGGAGTATGGGCGTGGCTGCCTGAGTCTGAATCTGAATCTGAATGGAATGGAATGGCAAATGGACAATGGTTATTAAATGGACTATGGTTATGGACAATGGACAATGGGCAAATGGACAATGGGCAATGGGCAATGGGCAATGGGCAATGGGCAAGTGGTTGCTCTATGAAAATGGTCAGCCTGCTGCTGGGCCTAACGCGTCCTTTGCAATTGTTGTTGTGCGTTCTTTGTTTTGTTTTGGTTTTTTCAATTTTGTTTTTTTTTTTTTTTTTGTATTTTAGTATTTTTTATACATTATTTTTTTTTTATGTCTGTCTTTTGTTGCATTTTGTCGTTTTAAATTCTTTTGTGTATTATATATATTATATATATATATATATATATAAAAAAGCATATATATGTATATACTCTTTGTTTATTGTTCAAATATTTGATTAATTTTTGATTCGGTTTCATTTATTTTCTTTTTTAATTATTTTAGATGTCTAGATTATGTTGGTTTCTAATGCTTGTTAGACGCACGCTCACTCGCTCGCTATTTAGAATCACATTTCGGCTGGCAATGTTCTGAATGATGATAAGAGAGAGATAGAGAGAGAGAGAGAGAGAGCCCTACCAGAACGTATGTATATACGCCGCGTATGATGCTGATATGAGAGTCAGTAATGGGCGTGCCTAGGGCACAGGTTGCAGTTCGTCATGGTGGCTTGGAATGAGAGACATGCAAATTGGAGTCGCTCGCTCGCCTTGTGATTGATTTGTTTGGTTTAGCTTTTTAGCTGTTGGCATTTTGTTTTTCTTTTTTGTATTTGTTTTTGTTTTTGTTTTTTTGTTGTTGTTTTTGTTTTTCATTAATGCTGTTATTCAGTTATTGGTTTTATATGGATTATACCTAGTTTTGTTAGGGGTATATGTATATAGATATATATGTATCGATTGCCTAACATGATTGCTCTGCTGTCAATTGTACTGCTCGGCGTGCTCCGTCGTCGCCTTTGGGCCCGCCGGGGATGCCGACCCAGAGTTGGAGATGATTTTCAGTTGTCGTTATGGCGACACATACATACATACATATATAAGTAAATAAATACATGTACATATGTATATGTATTTCTGATTCGATCATGCGAGTTATTTGATGGTTTCGTTCGTTTTTGTTTAGTTCAGTTTGTTCTCAAGTTAACAATTACATGGAAGGCAGTCAAGAGACATGAAGTTGTCATGTTGTGTAACATATGTTATGTACATTGACGTGGCCAATATTGATGTTTTTATATATTATTTTTGGTTTGTTTCGTATATCATAAATTGTATTGTATTTTTGTATTTTTTTTTTTTTCGTTTTTTTTTTTATGTTTACAAAGATTGTAGTAGAAGTAGTAACAAGTAAGATAGTAGTAGATAGAAGTTACATATATTTTCGTATTCATTTATTATTATTATTATTATTATTATTTTTTTTTTTTGTTTTTTTTTTTCTCTCGAATGGTATCGAATCAACATATATTTTTTTTAGTGATATGTTAAAAAAAAACATAGAGGTAAACAAGAACCAAAACGTTTTTGCCGGAATAAAAATAGAGCAAGTTGATATGGATTAGTACATTTGTTAAAATGGAAATAATTGACACTCACCGATGATCTACTCACTTGCATAAACGCATAGACACCACGTAAAAACTCCATGTTATTTTGTTGCTCTTGAGAACCCTTCTTTGTCGTTCGTTGCGCCCGACTTATGTACTGCTTGACGGTGTCGGCGACCAGATGTGGCTTTAGCTTCCGCGATAGAACGCTGCAAAGTGCAACAGAAAGAGAGAGATGGTAGTTGCATTAAGATCGTGTGGCTCTTATAATATTGGAGCATGCAGATATCAAGTCAAGAAAAGACATTACTATGCTGTAATCATAGCTGCATCAAGTTTATCAAATGAGGAAACAGAGCAGTGCGCATCGCGAAGCAAATATCTGAGCCGCTGCTGAGCCTAGGTATTAAAATATGCCATGGAGTGATATGATATCCGAATGATATGATATCTCTTACAGCACAGGTACAGGTACTGGGATAAGCCTCAGGCACCAACACCCTCAAGACCTGCAGCACAGAGTCTAAAAGTGCATCGATTACCACGTTTATTTCGCTTTAGCTCAACAGCTTCTAAGTCGAATTTCCCAAAGTCCTCGCTGAGTGCTCAATGTTAAGTCGATAACTTGTTTAGGCTTTGCGTCGATTATCATATAAATGTGTGTAGAAAGAGAGAGAGGGAGAGAGAAAGAGAACGAGCGCAGCTCGAGCTATTTATGTGCATACTAAGTCGCGACGTCGCGGCTGCCTCGAGGCCTCTCAAAAATGTAAACCGAATCACAGGCCGACTGCGGCCTGGCTAATTGTCACTTGACGTGCTGCCTAAACGGAAACACTTTTGTGTACTTAGTCAAATGCCTTTGTGCTAATTGGCCGCACTCAGCGGCCCCCATGCCCACGCAAGCCACAGCCCCACTCCCAGCCCCAACATAGAGCCACAGCCACGGGGAGCATTGCATCGCCATCGCCTTGAACACTCACGGCATTTGTGCGCTGTGTTTGTTCTCGTTCTCAAGTTCATGAAATATGCGCAAAGGCCAGACACACACACGCACGCACACACACGCACGCGAGTGATGCAGAAGCATCAGCTGGGGGTAAGGATATACATATCTATGTACATATGTATACATATATGTATACACATACATATCCAACTGTCGAAATCGATGTTGTTGTTTTCGTTATTGTTGTTGTTGTTATTGTTGTTGTTGTTGTTAGTAAGTGCTCTTGGGAATTGGTGGCTAATTGAAATGCCGCGCTGACGCCTTCACGCATTTGTGAGTGCGACAATTGGCAAATTGACGCCGTAGATTACGCTTATCGTTTAATTGCTCTAAGCAACAGGAGTCACAGACACCATCAAGTCACTCGCACGTAAACACGACAGCCCACACACACACACACACACGCACACGCACACGCACACATAGTTAAGAGCTCAGCAGCTCGAAGCGCATAATTTGAGTTTTATACACTAAGCCTTTAAGCCAAACAGAGCAGAAAAGTGCAGAGCAGTCGGCACTCAGTCAGTAGATTTATTCATGAAATTCATTTCAGCCAGCACAGCTAAGTGATGCACAAGCACGACGCCGAGATACCCTGTAGACCACCACAGCAACTAAATTATAATAAACTTGCTCATATGTCAGCTTTAATTGTGCTTCGTCATCTCAATTGAATTGATTTCATTCGAGTTCCAGCTCACTCCCAGCCCAAAGGCGCCCATTCATCTGCATTCACAGTGCACGCCATGAGCACATCATGAACCTGGCCGCATGAGCACAGCTGTTGGCCTGGTCAGTTTGTCAAATTTATGGCTCTCTGTCGGGTCTGCAGTGACTGACTCTAAGTACACATTGAGTCAAGAACGTGATAGATTTTGTGATTTTGTATGGCTTAGGGCTGTGATTAGTTAGACTCTGTCATGTGCGCCGGACACTGTGATAATTTCAAAGGAAAGTTGAAAATATTTCCATGCATATAGATATCGGGCATGTGACACAGAGGACATTTCCTCTGGCTTTAAACAAATTACTAGGATTATGTTTTAGCCTCTAATAAATGTAAAACTATTTATATTTATTGTTAGCATTACGAGAGATACATACCTAACGGCATGTACTTATACATATATGCATACATTTATAACTTTATTCATTTTTCTTTCTGCAGTTCACCTCCTGACACCCGCAAGTGAACTGAAGGAGCGGATTGAGGGGAACTGTCCAACGTCCACTCGATCGAGTACTGGAATATTCGAAAACCCCTTGTGTACCCTGTTCCAATGAGATATTTGATAAGAGCAGCAAGCTCAGAGCTTGGCCTCAAAGATGAATTACATAAATACCACTAAGCAAATGCGTTAGTCGACGCAGATCGACTCAAAGTTGGCTTAAACATGTAAACGAGCTGCTGTTACAAATATTAAAGGATCACACACACGCACATACTAATGAATATGTACATATATGTGTGTAATGTATGCGATATGTGACTGTAAAGTTAACAGAAGAGCTTAACAGCAGAGTCGAATAGCATAGCGCCTAGAGCAAAGTCTAATAGTAGAGCCAAACAGTTTAATCTGACAGCATAGTTTAACTGCAGTAACTCTGCAGCAGAGCCTAACAGGAGAGTCTAATAGCACAGTTTTACAGGAGTGGTGAACAGCAGAGTCGAATCATGAGTGTCTAACAGAAGAGCCTAATAGCACAGTCTAACAGGAGAGGTTAATAGCAGAGTCGAATAGCAGAGTCTAACAGCAGAGTCGAATAACAGAGTCTAACAGCAGTGTCTAACAGGAAAGCCTAATAGCACAGTCTAACAGGAGAGGTTAATAGCAGAGTCGAATAGCAGAGTCTAACAGGAGAGGTTAACAGCAGAGTCGAATAGCAGAGTCTAATAGCAGAGTCGAATAGCAGAGTCTAATAGCAGAGTCTAACAGCAGAGTCAAACAGCAGAGTCGAATAGCAAAGTCTAGCATGAGTGTCTAACAGGAGAGCCTAATAGCACAGTCTAACGGGAGAGGTTAACAGCAGAGTCGAATAGCAGAGTCTAACAGTAGAGTCTAATAGCAGAGTCGAATAGCAGAGTCTAATAGCAGAGTCGAATAGCAGAGTCTAATAGCAGAGTCTAACAGCAGAGTCAAACAGCAGAGTCGAATAGCAAAGTCTAGCATGAGTGTCTAACAGGAGAGCCTAATAGCACAGTCTAACAGGAGAGGTTAACAGCAGAGTCGATAGCAGAGTCTAACAGCAGTGTCTAACAGGAAAGCCTAACTGCACAGTTTAACAGGAGAGGTTTACAGCAATGTCATATAGCAGAGTTGAATAGCAGAGTCTAACAGTAGAGTCTAATAGCAGAGTCGAATAGCAGAGTCTAACAGGAGAACCTATAGGCTCTTATAATAGCACAGTTTAACAGCAGCGCAGTAGCAGAGTCTAGAGCAGAATCTAACAGGAGACTAACTGCAGGAGAGCTGGTGACATATAAATCAGATTCTGCTGATGCTGTTATATAGTTTATAGAGTCGACGCGTTCGGCCTGTAACATATATTTAGCATTTGCTCATTTCTGGAGGACTTAGGCAATGAGCCGCGATTCTTAAATGATTATTGAAATGAAACCAAATTTCTCGCTTCCTTTTTGATGAGCAGCTTCAGTTGGCTCTACTCTGCTTATATACAATGTTCAATTCGATTTGAAAATGAAATTAATTTTTAAATAAAACTGGTCTCATAGCCACCAACAGCTGTGCAATGGCAACAACAACAACAACAACAACAACAACAATCAAATAAGAGCCAGAGTATCAAGTGCAAACACATTGGAATACAGGCGTAAAGAGGAGCAAACACATTTATCTTGATTTTCACGCTGTCAGCGACAACTCAAAAAGGCGACAGTTTGTAAAAAGGTATCAAAAAACAACAACAACAACAACAACAACAACACTGAAGGCAAGTAAAACAAAACTCGCGTTCGCCCACCGAAAAGAAGTCAATTTCAAGATTTATATTTTTCTTTCCTGCAGTTAAACATTGCCAAAAAAAAAAAAAAAAAAAAAAAAAAACCAACAAAAAAATCCAAAACAAATCGAGAAAAATAAAAGAAAACTTGTGAGTGCGGTTGGGACGCAATAATAAATTAAAAGCACACGACGCGCAAAAGGTCAAGTGATTAAAAAGAAAAAGAACCAACAACAACAACAACAACGACAGCAACAATAACAACAACAACAAAAGAAGCAAAAACAACGTAATATGCGTTGTTGGTCTGCCACAAAATGAAGGTGGGCGGTATGGGGTGTGGGCTGTGGGGTGTGGCTGACCTGACCCCAGGACCCAATTCGTGAAATAACCAAAAACAAAACAAAAGAGAGAGAGAGAGAGAGAGAGAGAGAGAGAGAGAACAAAAATTGAAATAAAAATAAATTCAAAGACTGCCAACAAATGTCCATAAGGCTTTTGGTTATTTATTTTCTTTGTTTTTTTTTTCATCGCTCGCTGTGGATATTTGCATTTCCAGTTTACTCATTTCGCGTCCGCTTTACAGCTGCTCGCAGTTTTCTTTCAAGTTTCGTTTAATTTGGCTCGGCGGCTCGAGTGGTTGTTGGACCTGCTGCCACTAATGCAATCCGCTGCAGCATTTAGAGAAACTCTTTATTTTGTTTTAAGAGACGGACACAATACGCCGTACGCTTTGCTTTCATTTGAGAGATGATGTCAAAGCAAATCTACTTGAATCAAAAAATTGTTCCAAACTTTTGCTTTTATTGATTAAAAAAAAAGACACGGATCCTTCGAATGAGGGCAACCTTGTAGATCTGCCAGATGGGTCCATAGAACATGAGCAGGCCCGTATTGGAGGTTTTTTTTGCTTAGCAGAATTACACAATTTTAAGTCGTAGTAATGAGACAAACAAATACATTACGAATAGCAGAGGAAACGAGCTTACCTGATCAGGTAAGGGTCTATCTCTAAAGAAATGCTAACATTAAATCCCTCGAGGGACTATTTATAGCTGAATTAGATATGCACTTGGCTAAGATTCAAGTATATACATCAAATATGCATCTCTTGATATTACTGTTATAATTATATACATTGCTATCGATTGTTGTTATCAATCGAACTGCTATCGATTAAGTCAATTACCCTTTAAAGTAATTTAACGCTTCATTTGGATAGTCTGCTGTTTTACCGATGGCACGAATATAAAATACATTTGCAAGCCTAGCTTAAAGTCACTTATTGAAACACTCCCCTACCAATACTGAAGTTCAACATATCACACATTTCGCAAAATAGATCAAATAGATCCAGTTGAATCCTTTTTGAGGCGCAGCAAGGCTTGAATCGACCCGTTTGCAGTGTGCTGCGTCCGCGAGATAGTTGCGACCACTGATAATTGTGCAGAGGATGAAAGCTGGACAATGTTCGGATCAAATGAGTTACTCAGTAAGAGACACGCACACACACACACACACACACACGCACACAAAAGTATGCAATGAGCATGCCCATTTAGAACAACAGATGCTGCTGCCTGTGTCCTGTGGCCAGCCACAGTTTTCAATTGTCGATTGACAGACAACGAAATAAAAAAAATAAAAGAAAAATATACACATATAAACAATAAGAAGAACGAACGAAGGAAAATCGAGCAGGGCAAAGGGGAAATGCAAAAGGAAAGCAAAGACTAGGCTAAGGCCAAATGGTTGACATGAAATTGCTCTGAAATTGCGATATAATTTTGTATGACATTTGAGATAAGTCTGCGCATAATAAGCGCAATTAGAAGCACGACTATTAATAGTTGTGTGTGTGTGAAAGATAGAGAGAGAGAGACAGAGAGACAGAGCGAGAGAGAGACAGATAGAGAGAGAGAGAGACAGAGCAACTAAAAAGCATCGCAATTGACTTGTGGTACGTGCCCCATTGTAAACATTGTTAGCAGCAGCCAACTGGATGAGAATAGTTTCGCATTAGCAGATTAGAGATACGACTAGCCAATACCCTGTACATATTTTGAAAAATCACTGACGTAGACAACATCTAGCTTAGTCTAAGTAGCTTGTCTTTGCCGCATCAAGGGACGTCTTCTGATGGCTTTATTTATAACCTAGCTCAAGGCTACATAAATAAAGTACTTTCAAATAATCAATAAACTTTTTAAAATATATAAAAAAAAATTGAATTCATAAAAACAATAAATAATTAAGTTAAACCTTCTAATATTTAACTTAAATTTAAATACAATAAATTTCAATTTAAAGCCAATTATTAATAAATAATTAATTGAATAATTAAAATTAATTAGTATATTAAAATAGTAACATTTACATATGTATATCTATAAAAAAATTTAATAAATATAATAGAAATAGTAAATAAAGTGAAATAAAAATTTAATAAATTATATCAAAAGAAATTGTATATAACAAAAATTATTTAAATTATTACATACATACCAAATTATTTGAAATAAAAAAAAAATAATTTGATTATATAAAAATATTTTAAAATTTTATAAATATTATATAGGCATTAATTAAATTTGTAACTAAATCCCAATGCTGAATATTCTGAAGATTAATTATTATTATAAAATTATTTGTATAAAATGGTTGGCCCACTATAATAATATTTATGAAAAATATAGATCTACTGTGACTTGGCTTAGGATTTAATGCCTCGGGTCGTCGACAAGGATAATATTTTTTTTTTTTTTTTTTTTTTTTTTTGTTCAGCTCTGACTCTTAAGATATATAATAATTTATATAGATTAAAGTTGTTGTTTGTGTGTGTGTGTGTGTGTTTTTTTTTTTTTCAATTCAATTTGAAATATGAAGAAGTCCTTTTATTACAAGATTTCATTTCTAAGGGGGAAATCCTTACGTAATTTCAAGTATTTACTATTTATTTTCGTCGTCTGCTTAAGTTTTTATGTAAGCAGCAAACGGACACAATGCTTGTTCTTCTTCCCCCTCTTCCTGTTCAGTTTTGCCTGCTTGTCCTTTCTCAATAGTATTTCAGTTTGTGCTGCTCTTGCCGCTTGCTATTTGATTTCGGCATTCGCAGCCTTCAATCGTGCTCTTGCTATTGCTTAGCCGACTGCTGACAATTAAACCAGTTTATACCTATCATTGCCCATTGCCCATTGCCCATTGCCCGCTGACCCTGGTGCTGGCCACACCTTGCACTGCCCCGCCCCCAAAGTGGCTTGCTCTGCTGGTTATTTGTAATGAGTGGAACAAGTGCATGGCGAAAGTTTCGCAATTGTTGACTTTTTGGTTGTATTCTCATATACCATATATATACATATACATATGTCTATACGTGTACGTATGTATATGTATTTCTGCTGCAAACGCGCATATTTAAATACCCATGAAGCTTTAAGCGCGCATACACCCATCCTAATACACACACTGGCACACACACACGCGTACTGACTACTAACTACACTTCACCTACAACGATTTTTATTGTCTTATGCTGGATTTGTGTGCAAAGTCCCAAATGAGGACAACGCACTGCTTACTTCCCACTCCTCAGTTACACTCAATTCTCTTTAAGTGCTGCACAACACACACACACACACACAGACACACACCCATACGCGGAGTATAAGAGAATGCGCGTTAGGGAAGTAGAGAGTGCGAGATTGGAACAGGCAGCCACATGCGAGGGCCGTTTCAATAGTTTTTCTGTGTGCTTTTAACTTACTTGAATGAAAGTTTTAGTAGTCTAAAAGTGATTTATGTTTACAGAAAATTGTAATAGAATATATAATAATAAAATATTATTTAGGTAGATAATTAAAGTTATGCCAAAAATACTTATTTTAAAAATAAATAAAATAAAGTAAATATTAATAGAAAATCAAATAAAATAAAAGTCTTATATCCATTTACCACATACATATATAGTGAAATTTGCAAACAAATTTAATATAACAAACATTTCATTGGAAGGAAAACCAAAAGTATTAATTATAAATTATATTAAATTTTATTAGATTTATTATTTTTTATTTTTATATATTTTCTTAATTATATTAAATTGGCATTCAAAATTGTGATGCCAACTTGTGGCTACTCTTAAAAAATATATTGACACACACACATGCATATACATGTCTGTATGTCTATGGATAGCAGCTCTAGCTCAACTTTGCTCTTGAGCATACAAGCTTGGCAGTGTTAAGAATATATATTTATTTATTTGTCGGAGCTTGCTCATGTTGCTCCCTTTCCATATTTATAGACATCTATCGCTACGCTCCATAGAGATAACGATAATATTCTAAAGGATAAACTAGCACCTTCCCTCTCTTGCTGTTTCATCTCGCAGATCTTGCAACTTCTTCTAACCATCGCATCTCTCTCTCTCTCTCTCTCTCTCTCTCTCTCTCTCTCTCATCAACATCCGAAATGACGTTCAGCAATAACACATGTTTGTCTCACTCTTCTTCAACTTTACTCATATAATAAGACGCTATGTTAATCGATAACATAATGTTAATTTACAGTATTTTTATATTGATATACGTAGTTTATATATTCATATATTTAAATTTATGTATATATAGTAAAATAAGTTATTTTGACCTTGACTCAGTCAGTATTGAAATGCTTTAGTATTGTCCATTACTTTTCGTGCTGCCCTCGCACGTATTCGCGCAGAGGTTCGTGCCACATTCCACATGGGCGACACATGAAAGTTATTACACTTATTATATGAAGAAAATAATTTTATGTGCGTGTCTGCTTGTGCGCGAATGTGTGTGTGTGTGTTTGTGTGTTGGTGTGCTGATGTCTGTGTGTGTGTGTGTGGGTGCGCGAGTCTTCAACGCATTGCGTCCTGTCGTTGGCAGCAGAGAGAAAAAAAGAAGAAAAATTAAAAGCAAAGTCTTCATCTGAGTGCGGCTTGCAGCAGGGTGATAAGAGCTCATATGGGCGCATGGGCGCATTGTAGGCGTGGCATTCGCCTGTGTGTGTGTGAGCGTGTGTGTGTGTGTGTGCGTGTGCGTGTGTGTTTGTGCACGTGTAAATTATATGCCGCACTTTATTATATAATAACGAGTAATAATGATTACGCACACAAGCCAACGCACACACACACACACACACACACACACACACACAAAGAGAGTCACTTTCTCGCATAGAAATTTCATTAATTTAGTTCGTTAATGAAAACTACTTTAACTTCTTTGCCAGCTTTACTAGCTGTTGATGTTGTTCTTCTCGCCGCCTAGTTATATTCATGAGGAACGAAGCAAAAATAGAAAGAAAAATAAAAAATAAGAATAATAATAAAAAAAATACAAATAAAACCAACAACAGCGGCAAAAGGCGATGAAAAAATATTTTAAATGCGATTTTATCATGTCGGGCTAAGCGGGCGACCCAAATAACATAAAAAACATAAACCCAAAAGAGGAAAAATATCACAGAGGCAAAGTCGGAGGCGGAGAAAAAGGAAAACAGAAAAAGAAGAAGCAGAGGAAGAAACAAAACAAAACAAAACAAAAAAAATACAAATAGAAATGATATTTATATAGAGACACGTCGCAGCATCCCGTTCGCAGTGCCTCCGACTCATTCTTATGGCCCTGCCACGCCCCCCACCGAGGGATGTTGGCATTGTGCAAATGCTGCCCCATTTGTCAGCTGACACAAATTTGCATAAGCGCCGCACAAGCAAGCGGTTGGATGACTTATGGCTGGCACTGCCGTTACCCGGCCCGGTACGTCCCGTACCCTGCTGCTGCCACCGCCCAGTCCAGTCCAGCTACCTTTCCGCCTTGCCACATGCCACAAACTTGGCCTCCTTGTCACCGCCTAATCTCACGATCCAAAAATTTTCTCGTTGAAATTAGCTGTTAAATGCGGCAGCAGCAGCAGCAGCGGCAGCGACAGTGGCAGAGGCAGCGGCAGCGACGGAAATGACATAGAAATGAAACAGAGTAGAGAAACAATAGCAACTGCGAGTAATACGAGCACAGAACGAGGCTGTCAGACGGCTGCACGGCATGGGGCGTGGGGCGTGGGGCAGTCGCATTGTGTGAGCGATTGAGATACAGTTGCCCCAAAGACAAGCCCAAAGAGCTGCTGCTGCTCATGCTCCTGCTCCTGCTGCTGCTAACCGCAAAGGCGCCACAGCCAGTTGCACAATGACAAAGTCACAAGTGTCACAAATCTGAGGCCATATGTGACCCGAAAGCAGCTGAGAGTGCCGCAGATATATCAAATGAAACACAAAAGGAACATATATGTATATTGTATTTGAATAATATATGCGTAGATCCGAAATGTGAGCAAATCTGTACTGCTTTAGCTCAAATATCATCAGCAAATGGAATTTCGCTGCAGATATAGCATATGCATAGCTTCTCAAATGCTTCCTCATATAGAACCCAAATCTTATAGATATTGCTGAATGAGCAGCAAGTGCATAGTTGTTCCGCATAATTATGCAGATCAATGAAGGCTCCGTTCGAATGCTTTTGCTCCACAATATCGTCTAGATCTACTCGTTTGCCTTCGTTCTCCGGATTGGGTCAGAAATGTGAGTAAATTCGAGCAAATGGAGATCGAAGCAACCTTTATACTCCCATATAATTAATATACCATAGAGAATACATACAGCGACAGTCTGTATATAAATTCCTTAACTTCTTCTCACTTTTAACCATATAATATATATATATAATATAATATACCATATAATATTGCGGTTACTACGACGCTAAAGGGAACACAGTTATACCCGGAACACGCTATAGCCAGAGAGGCTTACTCAGATAAGTTTGTCTGGGGATCAGGCATTTTGTCTGATGCTATACGCAGAATCGTTATAACCGGGCTCTACTGTATATGAGTTTTGTTTGGCATTGAATCTATACTAAATCTGTCGATATGAATTTGTATCTGAGTTATATAACTTCTTCTTCTTCTTGTACTGCCATACAGCTCACATATCGAAAGGATCTCCTCCCATACGTTCGCATTTTCTCTCTGTATTTTTTCTAAGTATAGCAAAGCGGCATTTCGAGTGTTAAATTGTTTCACAAATCACGTGACACTCAGCGTGGGGCGAGTGCCGGCCATATCGGCGCCCGCAAGGCCCAGGTCCAGCGTTGATAAACAAAGGAGAAAATAAACTTTAATGGCTCAGGCAGAGCCGAAGGGCCGAGGCAGAACAAAAAAAAAAGAAGAAAAAAATGTGTGTGTATATGTATACAAAATATGAAACGAACGAGCGAGCAAGAGAGAGAGAGAGAGAGAGAGAGAGAGAAAGGGAGAGCCATGAAATAAAATAACATAAAGCATATAAGCAAGATAGCTAAAAGGAAAAGGACCGTAATACACAACCACACACACACACACGCACACACACACAAACAGCGCAAACACTTTAAGCACGAAGGAAAATTTTGAGAAAATCATCAAGATGAAGCTGAGCTGAGGAGCGGGGATGGTCAGCCGGCGCTTGGGTCGCGCATTCAGCTGCTTGTCGTCATTGTCGACGTCATTATAAGCATAATCTTTAATAAACGAGCGGGCGCCTGGGAGCACAGTGCTCTCCATGGTCCACGCTGCACGCTCCACGGTCCACGGTCCAGCCGCCGCGGGCAACTCTCAAGCGGCCGCAAATAAACGATGAGTGGGCCGTGGAGGGGGAGGGCGAGCAGCGTAGCTAAAAATATGAAGAGCATGGCGCGGCGAGTGGCGCACAGCGCGGCTCGGACGCTGTTTTCTGAAGTGAAGAAACTTTTAAATTCATTTAGACATAAGCAGCAGCTCTTTAAACTTCTCTCGCACGGCTCCTGGGCAGCCTCGCCTCCTGCCAGCCTCCTGCCGGCTGCTGGCTGCTGGCTGCATTCGGTGCTTATGCTAACTCTTAAGGGGTTTCCAGCCTGTTTGCTTGGGCTCAGCGGCAGAGCGAGGCGTTCGTTATGCTCAGTCTGCCCAGCGCGGATCAGCTCAGGGCTCAGGGCTCAGGACTCAGGACTCAGCTCAGCTGCAAGTTCTTCGGCCCCGTTTGTCGGCCAAAGGAAACGTAATGTACACTAAATGGATATTTAATTACACTTTGCCCGGCTCGGCTGAGTGTGGCCCACACCTGCACCTGGCCAAGACCAGCTGGCCTGGCCCCGTTAAGTGGGCCGCTGCTGGGCCTGGCCTGGCTCTTAAATACCTATGAGCTATGCTCCAAAGACTTACTATTTCCAGCCCCACACACACACAAACACACACACACACACACACACAAACACACACACACACACACACACTAATTGAATTTCAAAGGCCATTCTATTGATTAACCAGAAACGAGAATATTGCGTGCCTCTAATTCCCAGGCTCACATGACGTATGCGTATTCTTTTTTTTTTTTTTTAATTTCATTCCATTCATAGTGCAAGGTGCGGCTGGACCAGTGACTCGCATTGCATTTATGCACAGCCATTGGCAAGAGTCGCCAGAGACTTCATTCGAGGCAAAACTGGATTTGTTTGCATAACGTTGCGTATACGCAATATTGGCAAATTTTCGAATATTCAATAATAATTTAATTGACACCACTTGCTGTGTGTGTGTGTGAGAAATAGAAAGAGAGAGAGAAAGTTAAAGTGAGAGAGAGAGAGAGCGATAGAGTGCTTATGCCTCTTGCAATTTATTGCTATGCATATTACGCATACGCCTCGTGTGACGCCTGCAATTTTAATAGATTTAGTGAAACAAAGTAAACTTTTCACTTTAGATGATCAATCAGTAGCAAGTAAATAATGTTAAAGTCACATCGTTTCGAAATTAGTCAGAAGGAATCTCAATCGCCTGAAGCTGGCCTGCTACAAATGAAATTTTAATGCATTTTTGAAAGTCTTCCTCGATATATTTCATCAAAGATGCAATTAAATTGTAGAAAATTGCTGCGAAGCATGTGCGTGTGCTCTCCTTAGCGATTGCCATCGATTTAAAGCCAATTTGCGTTCTAACAAGGGCCGCCCCAGCTGGCAGGCAGCTGTTCTTTGGACTATGGAAATGAAGTGCAAGGCTCGCAGACTTTGGTTTATGCTAAGGACTAACTGCAAAAACATATCTGTGTGTGTGTGTGTGTGTGTGTGTGAGTGGCATGTAACAGTTGTTGGCTTAAAAGTCTATCTCCATCTCTGTCTCTCTCTCTCTCTGGCTTTCTCTTTGATTGTCATTCCGGCAGTCAGTTAGCAGTGACTGCAGGAGAATAAGGACTCACTTGGCAGCAGCCACTTTTATGCATAGACAGTATTATTTATATATGTAGATGTGTACATGCCTGCAGACACAGTGCTCGCACGTACACATAACAACGCAGGCAGCCAAGCAACCAAGCAACCAAGCAACCAAGCAACCAAGCTACCAGGCTGCCAACCAGACAGAGGGACAGACAGAGAGCCAGAGACACAGTCAGTCATAGACATGCAAATCGAGTCAGTGCGCGTTGTCTTCATTGAAAGTTTAGATTCTTTTCTTATTAATATTTAAAAAGTTCGCAACGAACCAGCAAATTGAAGCAGCCTGACGCACTGCGTCTTATATCACATTCAAAATATGCAGCAGGCACTCGGAATACAACAGCAGAGACTTTCTCAATTATTCTGGCGCAGCTCGAATGCTTAAATATTACATTTAACAAACAATAATTTGAGCTGCTACGCAAACATAGTTGAAATTAATAATTGCTTGGAGAGAGGCAGAGGGAGAGGGAAGCACAGAGAAGGAGAGTTAGAGAGGGTGAGAAAGATTTTAAATTATAAATTATGTGGAGTAAGGCAGAGAGAGAGAGGGAGAGGGAGAGACAAAGTTTAAACTATAGATTGTTTGCAGAGGGACAGGAGCAGAGGAAGAGAGGGAGCGTGAGAGAGAGGCAGATAGAGAGTGAGAGGGAGAAGAGTGTTTAAGCTTAAATTATTTGTAAAGGAGAGGAGCAGAGAAAGAGAGGGAGAGTGAGAGAGAGGCAGATAGAGAGTGAGAGGGAGAAGAGTGTTTAAGCTTAAATTATTTGGAGAGACAGAAAGAAAGGGATAAAGCAGTGGCATGAGAAAAAGCGAGTGAGAGACTTAGTATAGATAGGCAGAATTAGAGAGAGAGAGAGAAAGAGAGGGGAAGAGAAAGAAAGAGCAGCAGTTTAAGTGAATAATTGCATAGAGACAGAATGAGAGGGAGAGAGGCAGAAAGAGAGAGAAAGAGGCTTGGCTTAAATTATAAATTGTTTGGAGAGCGCTAGAAGCAGACTGAGAGAAGGAGAAAGTGCTGCACAATCTGAGAGAGGGAGAGAGAAAGAGAGAGAGAGCGAGATAGAGATAGAGAGACTCCCTTAGATGCCTGCCTTCATGTATTTTCTAGACTTTAGTTTAAAGCATTTTCATACGCCCGAAGGGCAGCCAAAAGCTGCAGGTGTCAACTCGATTCAACTTTCGAGAGTCTTCCAGGCACTTCAATACATAACTTCTTCAAAAACATTTTTTTTTTTTTGCCTTTTCAGTTTGATTTTTATTTGCATTTCTATTTCGCTTCTTCCTCTTTTTTTGGCATATTCAAGCATAAAGTTTGAACGTAGCCCTTGTGCATGCACTTGTCAGTCTCCATTTCTATTCTGTCTGCTTTTTTTCTTGTTCTTCTTCTTTTTCTTTTCTTCCTCGAAGCTCTGCCGACAACTGCAGTGCATTGTGCCCATCTGACAGTAATACATACACACATGCACTCGCACACACACACACACACACACGCATGTGTATTTACATGCTTACATTTCATACAAGCATAAGAAAATATTTGCCCTTACATAGTTTTTGCTCTTCTCTATCACCCCTCTCTCTCTCTCTCTCCCTCTCTCTCTCTCTCACTGTGTCGTTCGTTTTTTTTTCCTGCCCCCTTTTTCATCTGCGCTTCACTTCTCAGCTCGTGTGTACTTTTGTCTGGTTTCCTTTCCGTTTTGGGAGCTTGCTTCTTAATTTTGCTATCCCTTCTGCCTGTTTTCGTTTCGTTTTGTCTTTGTTCCCCTTTGATGGCTGGCAAAGCGTAGAATCTTGTGTGCGTATTTTGTGTGCATATTTACACACACAAATACACACACACACGCACATAAGCAGCAGCAAGAAGTTGAAGACAAAATTTGCATGCTTTAAGCCAGCTTTAACAGGCCTCCCAGCTCAGTTTTGGTTGCGCTTTAAGGAGAATCTTTAATTGTGGCCAGAAGCTGAAATTCTCAGTTTGCAGAATTCGGCAGAAATGTTTCATCAATTTCGATTGTTAGACTCCTGTCGCTGAGCCTGTCAGGATTTTCCTTTTTGATTCAAGTCGATTTTCGGCGCATTGTCAAATTTGCGTTGCTGATTGGCATTTAGCGATAAGCGGAATGGCAACGGCACTCGATAAGGCGCACTGCCGCCGTAGCTGAGGGTACGGGAGGCCGCGGGTGGGAGGCTGGTGGGTGGTCCTTTTATGAACTATGCAAAACATTTGCCAGCTAAGCCCCTGCAGCTAAGTTGTTCGCTTCTATTTACATTGTATGCATATTTAAGCTCATTTCATTTGCGTTTCAATTTGCTAGGCAAACAGTAAAAGTAGCTCTGCAGGCTGCAGGCTAGAACTATAAGCTAAAATACACAGACACACACATGCACACACATGCACACGCATACGCACGCACACATATGCAGTATGGCATTCAAGTCTGTGTGTGCCACAATTATATATTAATTTGAGTGGGTTCAAGATATGAAATCATGAAATCATGAAATAGAAGAACTGAAAAACGAAAAAAAAAAAAATAATAAACTAATAAAAAAAAAAAAACTATTATTAAATATACAATTTGTTTGTATTTTAGGCTCAGGATTCATCTAGCAGATTGAATCTTGATTTCAAGTCCATCAAATATCTCTTTGATAGATAGATAGATTGCATTAGCAATAATATCGATGGACGTTCATTTGCGATAGATCGATAAGTTTGGTTCGATTGGTATACATATACCATCTCAATGTTGTTATATCTTGGGGGATAGCTGCAAAAACTCGTTTAAAGATCACAATTAAGATAGTTCAACTCATATTTTCTGTCGAATAAATAAGCAAAAATGTGGTCTTTTTTCTAGATTCAATTTTTGTATATATTTAAATACGTATATGCATTTATAGTTGATTTATATTTTATTTATTTATGTTTTTTTTTATTTATTTATTGGTAATCATAAGTTTATCCAATATTTCAGCTATTATTTATTTTACAACTAACATAATAATTAGCTACGTTTTCACAGACTTTAAGCAGCTCAAGTGATGGGACTGCATATGCATAAGCTTAGGCCTCAGCTCTGTCGCCTTTCGCTATAAATTCAAATGAAGTTCTTGCAAATTTTTAACAATTTGGCTTATTCGAAAAGGTGATTTGGCCGGCTCAGCTCGGAGATAGTTGATGTACGAAAGAAAAGTTTTGCTACAAAATATAGTGTCTGTATCCGGTTCAACGAAGGGCACTTTTCTGCTATATGTGCGTGTGTGTATGGGTGTGTGTGGGTGTGTGTGGGTGTGTGCATTGGGTAAGCCATTCCGTGTAGTCGGCCTGGACATTTTGCAAATTTATTACATTGCACCGACAAGTTTCGCGTGTTTCGCTTCGTGCGCCTACACACCACTTAACAGCTGAGCGGCGAATGCACCACCAACACCACCACCACCACCACCACTCAATCAGTCAAAAGCCGCCCACCCGCTGTGCACACAGCGCACCACGCGAGGCGTTCAATCCGCTTTTTGGCCAGTCGCCAAGTGCAACTTTTGCACCTAAGAAAATGTGCAGCGCACCGCGGGCCACAATTTTTAATAAGTGCAGCCCCAAAAAGTTGGCATCCACATTGGCGTTGCCATCGACAGAGGCAGAGGCAGTGGCAGCGGCAGCGGCAGCGGCAGCAGCAGCGGCGTTGGCGTTGACAAGGCAAAATGCCAAATGCCGCGACTTAAAACGAAAACATCAACATCGGTGGCCATTGGCAGTACTGCTGTCCTGGTGTCCTGGTGTCCTGCTGGCCTCGCTTTGCTTCCGTATCGGCACAGCAAGCGAGCGAAAGAGAGAGAATGGTAGCGAGAGAGAGAGAAAGAGAGAGCGAGCGAGTGCGGAGTGTCCCTTCCAACATTTTCCTGGCCTTCCTTTTGATTTCACACGCTGCTATGCAATTTTGCCAATGCTCCGGGAGCATTGACCGGCCACAAAATGCACCAGTACCAGTACCAGTTCCAGTCCAAGCACCCGCCGCCGCACCCGCACCCGCACCCGCAGTCGAAACACACAGCTCCGACATGCCCGACAGAACCAGCAGAGCCCCCTGCCTCCCACAGAGCCCGCCCAGCCGAATGGCAGCCGCATCAGTTGGCCCAACGTTGCGTAATATACAAAAATCACAGGAGACTAAAAGTCGAAAAGCCAAGAGCCCAAAGAGCCCAAAGAGCCCAAAGAGCCCAAAGAGCCCGAAGAGCTCGAAGAGCTCCAAGAGAGAGGGCCACTTTTAAAGTTGATGTCTGATAAAATATAAATATATATAGAATTTAAGGCACTTTCAGCAAAACCTTTCAAGCGACACGAAATAATCTCAATAAGTTAGTAATTAAATCAGAGCTGGCAGCGGTGCGTATGATTTATATCTATATTGCTTACGGATTAATAAACACATCGATAAATAATTATTGCTATAGAATAATAAAGCGGAAGCAGAAGCATGAATAAATTTATACTCTGACAAATGCTTAAATCAAATGTAATTTGAATAAAAAAAATATAAAAAAAAACAAAAACTAAATATTTACCAGATATTGAAATAACATCATGATGAAATTGTAATTATGCTCAATGTTTGTTAATGACGATTTTTACTTCACTGCAGTTGAGACAAATGTTATTTCAATAGAAATGTTTAATTAAATATGAAAATATTATTGATATTAAATTCGTTGAATGCATTTGAATGAAACGAAAAATTATATATTATATTAAATATATGTTAAATATAATATGAATGAAAATGTATTTATATGAGACATTAAATTGTTTACTTAATTACTTTGAATAATTTAATACATTAAAACAAATATTGAAAAAATAAATAAATAAATAAAATAAAAAAAATCAATATATTAAATAATAAAAACTCGATTTATAAAAAAGTGTTTAAATAAAAAATATTTAATATGTGAAGTAATAATAATTAAAAATATATAATTAAATATATATAAAACAAAGAATCAAAAGAAAAAATCAATATATTAAATAATAATAATTCGATTTATAAAAAACTGTTTAAATAACAAATAATAATAATTGGAAATATTAAAAAATTTTAAATTAAAATTATTTAATATATCCTATATTTAATAATAATAATTTGAAATTTATAAATTATTAATTATTATTATTAAATATGTACAAAATATTAATATTGGAAAATATTAAAATGAAAACGTTTTTTAAAAAATTATTAAATGAGTATTAAATAATAATTGTTACAATATATTGAAATAAAACGAATTCAATATATAAAAAATGAATATTACAAAATTATTTGAATACAAATATTTAATTTATACATTATATACTTCAAGGAATTAAGAAAACAATTTGCTGATTCATGAATTTATTGCCTTTAATTCAATTTGCCTTTGCATGAATATTTAAAATTGTCTCTCAAGCATCTCCCTTTGCAACTTTATTCAAATAAATATTTTTTTAATCAATTTCAATGAAACCATGAATAATTTGAAGCATGGGCAACAGTGATGCACAACTGGCTGTGTTTACCCCATTTAATGTAGGACGGATTATTTATTTATTTATTTATTTAATGTGTTAATCGTATGCTCTATGTATACATACATACATATAAGAAACATTGCAGCTTACCTAATTTATTTATTTAAAGTCGGAGCAGAGTATTATTTTTAAGCTTCAATTTGTTGTTGTTGTTGTTGTTGCTGTTGTTGTTGCTGTGTGTATTTATTTCTATAATATTCGCACTGAACAGCATTGAGAGTTTCATTTATTCGCGGTTTACGTTGATTAAGTCAAAGTAAATACGAAAGCTGCGGTCCTTGCTCTGGCTTCCAGCGCCATCAGCTGCCAGCCGCCTCCTCCTCCTCCTCCTCCGACCACCACCACCTGGCACCTTTGGCTGTGGAGTGTGGGAGGTAGGGAGGTAGGCAGGGAACCGTTTTCAATTGCTTTTCATGTGCGTTGAGACGCAAAAGTCAAAGCTCTGGGTTCAATGAATGCTGAGCGCTGCCGCCGTGAACTTTGATGCTTGCTTGAAGCGAGCTAAGGCGCAGGAGTGGAGGGGATGGGGCCTAGATGGCTGAGGGTGGGTGGGTCAAGAGCCAGCCGGCTAGATTAGTGAACGAGTGATAAATCTTTATCACTTATTCAACAAACAGCGCCCAGTGCCGGCTAAATTGATTAATTGCGCAAATAAACGCGCGACGAGCCGAGTCGAGACGCGTCTCATCTTCACTTATCTCAATTCGTCTGCACTCAGCACTCAGAGCGGCTCTTACAACATTTGCCGCGGGCCCTTTAAGCCAACAACTTGGCCACAAATCAAAGTAGCCCCGCGGACTGACTAAACGCTGACAACTCTCGTCACGTTCCGCACAACGGAAATAATTTATCAAAGTGGGTTTATATTAAATAATGACTAGATGACACCAATAACGATGCCCATAGCCAGCCGGCATAATTAGTGTACGAGGGTGAACGAGTGTGAGGGGGAGGGTGGGGGGGGGGGGGTTGGCTAGAGGGGATTACGAGTACAAATTAAAAAACGACAGAAATAGATTATTGATGGGTCGACGCTCTTTTGACTGGGTTGGGGTTGGGGGCTAATATTGTATTAAGGGCATTACATTTCATACACTTGTAAGGCCGGTTGTCTTCGTCTTCCTCTTGTTGTTGTTGTTGTTGCCTGTTGGCCAGTAAATATTTACATTGGCCTAAACCAATTACGAGCGCACGCCCCCAAAAATGCGAGAAAAACCAGATTAAAAACCATTTAGTTGGCCAGGCTCAAAGGGAAATTATGTGCACAAACTGGCAAAGCGTTTTTCATTTTATTTCCTTTTTTTTTTTTTTTTTTTTGCTGCCGCTGCTTCTTCTTCTTGTTTTTTGTTAATTAACTCAGTTAAAAGTGCGCTAAACAAATTGCAAGGGGTATCTTTTTGTTTTTCTTCTTCGTCTACTCATTTTTTTTTATTTTTTTTTGTTTTTTTGCGGCTCTTAAAAAGTTATGAACGCTTAGCGGAAAAATTTTAAGACCTTCCGAGATAATTATCCAAAGCATAAGCCCATTTTCCAAGTATTTGAGTAGGCGAACAAAAACGTCGCATACATGAGCTGCGCCTTGCGGAGGGCTCGTCTGAAGCGCTGTCAACTCTGTGTGTGTGTGTGGGTGGCGAAAGAGAGAGAAAGAGAGTGAGAGAGGGACAGGGTGTGCTCAACCAAGTGATATCCTGTAACGGGTATAGCTATATGTAGGTGTGGTTCAGGCTGTTGCTCTGAAAAATATATAATACTCGTTATGAATATATTCCAATGACAATTGAGCATTTGGAAATGTATAATGGGCAGGACTAGCATATACCCTGTACGCAGATATTCTTTAGAGCTCTTAGAGTTATACCTGAACAGTAAGTAGATTCAAAGCCCAGTTAATATTGACTTTAATTGTAAACATCGAACTATAAATGACAAATGCATAGGTAAGACCAGAGGATACCCTGTACTGCCGCATGCGATACAATCTTTGCTTTAATACATCTTCCTGAACTATAAAGCAGAACTATGTGGAGAGTTTTGAATAGAACGTAATGGCCTTTGCCTATCAGTGAACAGGCAGGACTTTCAGATACCCTGTACGATATATGAGACAATATTTATAATAAAATGTAAATTAAATGCAAACCAAGTAAACTAGAGCCTTCGACATATGTTTCATACCATGAATAGAAGCAGAAGACAGCACTTACAGATACCCTGTACGAATATATACTTTAGATATCGTAGAATAATACCTAAAAGCCGTAAGTAGATCAAAAGCCAAGTTGACCTGCGTCTATTGCGTATATTAGAGCAAATGAAATACGAGGGCTTGTAGATACCCTGTAATGGCCAACGCAATTTTAGGATTAATAAATGTGCCTAGACTGGGGTATATTGGTTTTAGATCAAATTGATTTGTGCTGCAAATTGCCCTTTCTAGATAGACAATATACCCGCTGCGCTGATGTCCATGCTCAAGGGGTATGCTAAACTGGAAGCGCTCAATGCTCATTGGGATTTTTTGCAAACATTTTGATTATAGACTTGAAGTGCGATCAGATTACTGAAACCGATTTTCGTAGGCAATGACTGTACCCACATCAACACTCACACACACACACACACAATAGACCATATGCACATATACTTCCTTGATCATGGTTGCCAGTCGTCCCTGAAACGTCAAAGTCAATAAACAAAGAAAAAAAAAAGAAGAGAAATTGTGCGAGGTTTTGCCATTCAGTCTGTTTAGTAGGTGCTATAATACAATCAGCCGAATCAGACAGGCGACGAAACGTGGCCGCATTAAGCAGGTGAGTGTTGACACGCCCGCTCACACACACACACACACACATGCACACGCACACGCACGCTTACGCATACTCGTGCAGCAAAACGCGAGACGGGCGCATTATGCAAAACTTTTTAAAAGTCAGGCAGAAAAATGTTTTTTAAACGCTAAATTACTTTTGAATGGCAGCCGGGCGGGCAGCACTGTTCATATGGGCGTGGCAGCAACGTCACAATTTCATTTGTGCTTCCTCATCCACCTCGGCCACGCCCCGCCTAGCTGCCCTAGCAGCCCAGCGACCCACCTAGTCTTGCACCCCAGCTTTTGTGTGTGTGTGTGTGCGTGTGTATGTGTGTGGGTGTGGGCACATTTTTTAGCGTTACGTCTGAAGAGCGGAAATACTTATCCCAACACTTGAGCATCATGTGCTGCCGACGCAACGTCGACTGCGCTATGTGCTGCCAGCAGAAAAAAGAAAGCTTAAAAAAAGCTAAACTTTGTCAAGCTGACTATGAAATACACTTTCTCTGAAGAAACTTGAGAATATTTGGGAGATGTCTCAATGAGTTATCGAGCTGAATTTGCGGCTGTTTTTATAGTATTATTATTATTATTAATATTATTGTTATTATTATTATTACTATTATTGTTATTATCATTATTATTATTATTATTATTATTATTATTATTATTTGTATTAGCTTTATTAATATAATTATTATTATATATTTTTTTATTAATGTTATTATTATATTACTATCCTTTTTATTATTTTAATTATTCTTTTTAATTATTAATTTTATATTTATTTATAATTAATTACAATATTTAATTTATTTAACTTTTTCGGGTTTTTTCTTCTTTTTTTGCCCTCTGAATCTGATCTTTTCTTGAATTCACATCATGTTCCCTTCCCCCCCTGCAGTGTCCATTGCTTTCGGCTCTGTCAAGAGGCTGGCGAAAAGGCTTATACTCCTGCTGGGCGCTGCCAAACTTGCATAACTGTGCCACGCAGTCTCCACGCTGTGTCTTAGCCGCAAGCGTCTAAGGTCGCAGCAGCACTGGGGCTGGGCTGGGGCGGGGCGGGCGTGGCAGAGCCGTGTAGGTGTTTTGAATGTTTAGCTCAAGTGGCTTTTTAAAACATATTCTATGCTAATTAAGGGCCTGCGCTTGGGGCAGGCGTTGGTGGCATGGGGCGTGTGGGGGGCGTGACGTGGGTGTGCGCAGGGTGCGAGGCGTGTGAGGCGTGTGTGGGGCCATGGCTTAAATGAGTTGTCGTCGTGGACGTTGTTGTTTGCCTTTGATAAGCAAAGATTGCTGGCAGCCAATGTCATCAATGGTGGGTGGGGTAGTTGGGTGGTTGGGTGGTTGGGTGGTTGCTGTGCCCGGGTGGCCTCCATTGCGTAATCCTTAAAGTTGAATTTCTGTTCACAGGCTGCCATCGAGCGCCAGCCAGCCAATTTAATTAACGAATTAACAAAGCCAGAAGTTTTTGCGGCTTTTTTAAGTGATTTCGGTTTCATCAGGGTCTAGACTGCGGCGCCCAATTATTTTGCGGCCTTGTTGTGCATAATTGAATTATTGCCATATGCAAAGCCAAAAATAAAGGATAAAGCCAAGCCAACAACACTGACTTTCACCCTCCCCCTCCCTCCCTCCCTCCCTCCCTTCCACTCACGGTCTTGTTCCTTCTCGCTACTATTCAGTGCGACCCAAACAGAGCCCAGCCCCAATAAACAGCCCCAAAAATCAACCCTAAACGACAGCAGACAGACGACAGACGACGACGAGGCGACAAAGTTTTCTCTTGTGGCTTTTTATATTTTGGCGGCTTTTGCTTGTTAAATAAATCAAAGTCGACAAAGCTCAAATAAAAATAAGAAAATAAAAACTAAGCCCCAGCAAAAGGCAAAGACAAAAGGCGCTCAGCTCAGCCCAGCCCAGCCCAAATGGGCGCCAATAAATTGAATTATAAGTTTAATTGCGAATTGGCGCTGCCTCAGCCCCCTCCACCACTTGAGGCATTAACATTAACGAGTCTTACAAATGTTACCATGCTCCGACAGCCCCATCAATATTCCGCTACAAATCTCTTTGCGCACACTTTGAATTGAGAGGAATCTTCACGTTTCGAGTTAGACTTCCACTGAATCTTGTTGAATCTTTCGAGAGACTCTGCTCCGATTGCAAAATCAGAGCTCAATATCCATTCCAGAGACCTGCTGAATTGTAGCATTACTTAGAGTCTTACAAACGTGTTTATTGATTTTTTAGAGATTCGAATTATTATAAAATTGAGACAAGCTTAAGAATTTGGCATGGGTGACTGCAGTCCCTATCAATCGCATCTGTTGTAGCAAGACCCTCTGACTGTTGCTTCCCTTAAGCTAACATATATTTTTATTGCCACCCAGATCCCAATACCCTGAAGCTCTGCTTGATTCTGCCTTAAATGATTCAGTAAACTTCATCCGTATTTATTACAGACTCAAATCCCTTTCATTCCATCAGACATTTATCCTCTGATGGAATATTCTATAATCTTATATATATTAGACATACATGTGCATATATATGGTTAACTTTAATTTTGATTAAGCTCCATTAAAAGGTAGCAGAAACATTATATATTAACATTTTATTGAAAATATATTAATAAATTAAAAAGTGCAAGAACAATCATCTGTACATTTTATTAAAAAAATTAGAATAAATATCTCAGAAAAATAAATAAATAAATAATTAAAATAAAAATAAAAAATAATAGAAAAAGAAAAGTTGCCATAATGATATAATAATAATATTTGCCTATAAAATAAACAAACTTCAAATAAAAATTAAATACAAAAAAGGATTTCCTGCATCATGAATCAAGCACTAAGATGTCATATGTGTACATAAATATATTGATACTACTGTATAATCTTCGGCAAGTATCGGATATGTCATCCTTTAGTAATGTGAAGTGAGCCTAGTTTTATTTAACTCTCTAGCAATGCTCGTCACGTTCTTCCATGCTCCTGTTTCTCTCGAGTTGCAATGCTTTAAGAGCTGACCTCAGAGCTCAGAGCTGACTCAGGTAGACGGATCAAATTGAATTAGTTGCAATCTCTACATCAGCTCTATTATCCAAGTCTGTTTGCCGATCTGCATAGACCTTAACGGTGCTGCAGCTTGCCATGGGGGCGTCCCCACTCTATGCCTGACGTCAGAGCGGCGCCATCAGCGGCGTCGCTCAGCTGGCGGCTATTAACTTCGAGCTATTGCTCACATTGCGGCGAGTCAAGAGCCCAATTGGAGTCAAGCGAGCAGCACAAATGGTGGCCCAGCTCACGCCTGACCACCTATTTCCCACACTTCTGACCTGCAGCATCTGCGGAGCGAGCGTCTCTGAAGACAGACGCCCGCCAGGCATTCAGCGCTTAATGCAGCCTGCCCTGCAGCGGTCTGCGGTTGGTTGGGCCAGGGCGTGCCATCGGCTGGACGCCGCCCAAAATGCTCCAAGCCACAAGGCATTTGCCTCAGTAATACAAAACCCGCCCCGAGCCACTCGACAAGGCTAATGCGACTTTATGGCATCATAAACAAAGCCCTTAAAAGTGTCTAAACAAATCTTTTTTATGAAGAATAAAAATTATATATATATATATATATATATATATATATATATATATATAAGTATGTATATAAAAAATATAAATATATAAAGAACAAACATGTATATGTATATATCCTAGCAAATATTTTAACTAGAAATTCGCATCAGAGCAAAGACTTTATCGAACTGAGTTTTTATACTCATTCACGAAAGTGAAAAGAGTATATTGGTTTTGTATTTAATTATTATTAATTACTCATTTAATTATTTAATTACCATTTTTATTTAATTAGAGCTAAAAAAAAAAGATTGTAGTGTAGCTCAAGGAGCTATGATTGTTATATCTACGTCCATTAGGGGCGTGATAAATCGGGTTAAACTGTAGCTAGTTAAATACTCAATATTAAATTATAATAAACTCTATTGATTTGCACAACAATAATCCATATACACCAATTGGGGGCGTGTCAAGTCGAAAAATTGATCCTGAAAGAGTATTCTGCAGTCGGTTTCTTTATGTCATTATGTTTTATTGCAGTTAAAATTAATATGGGCTTACGTAAACCTGTTCAATTCATACACGTAAAGCTAATACATCAATATGATTGTAAATCGATTAATTTCAATGAAAATCGATTGCTTTAATTATAAATTAAAATTAAGTAATTAATATTATTATCAATCGAGAACAAGATCCGTGCTGCAAGTCAATAAAATATTCGCGTTTATAGCTTCACGTTTCATATGCTTCAGATATATTCGTAATACTACATATTAATTATGATATCGGTTTAGGTGTAGATACACAAGACATCGTCATGCATTGCTACAGCTTGGAACAAATAGGAAGGTAGCATTTCTCTTTACTTACACACACATGCCGAACAGACTATGTGGAAGTCGTTGCTTACAGGGGCAGAGAGAGAGAGAGAGAGAGAGAGGAGAGGGAATGATTTATAGATTTGAAAGAGAGATAGCGATGCTGGGAGGGCGTGAGGTGGGTCGGGTGGTGGGTAGAATTGACGTACCGTTTCGGCTGAACAATCTTTCGTTCGTTGTTGCGTATGGAGGCGTTTGGACCGTATCGTCCGAGCAGTGCGCTCTGGGATTGAGAGATGCCACCGGCGGCACTGGCGCTGGCCGCTGTGATAGCTGCGATGCCGCTGCGCAGGGAGGTGCCTAGCTCACGATGATGGAAGGCGCCAATGGCTGACTGCGATTGTACGGCATAGTCGAGGCCGGGTAGCTCCAGCGAAGCAATCGGATGGATGCGGGTCAGCGAGAGCGTGCTCTCCAGCACCGTACTGAGCAGCGGTGCGCTGCGCAGAGATCTCAGACTGCCGCGCCTCGTTAGCGTATCGGGCTTATACATTTAGCCAATACCCGCTCCCACTCCCACCGCGGGGAGCCGGGAGAGCTGCTGGTGCTGCTGGAGCTGGGGCAGCCAAATCGCCCGCCCACCAGCTCGACAGCCCTTTTCACACTCACGCCTGTCGCTTAATTGGTCAAGTGCTGGCAAAGCGTGCACGCACCTAACCCCAGCTCAGCCCAGGCGAGCTCAGCCCCGTCCAGCCGGCTAGGTCCCAAATGGCTGCTTGGCTCGTATAATTGTTATAAACGGTTTGGGTCTGTTATCGGCACTCTTTTGCGGCACGGCGACGTTTTATAAGCAATTACGTTGCCAAGTGTGTAAAACTTGTCGGTCACGCGACCGCCGACCGCCGACTCCAACTCCAACTGCAGCTCCAACTCCAACTGGAATTTCAACTGCGCCTCGTGCTACACACCTTCACGAGCGATTCGTGGCTGGTGACTCGTGACCGCCTGCGTTTTGTTTGCGCAAATGTTTGTACAAATTACTTATCGCCCGACAAATGGCCGCGGCGACCCCGACGTCTCGTCGCGTCTCGTGGCTCCTGTTTTGCATATGATTTGCATGAGATTCGCTTTGTCCGATTGCGCTCTGGAGCAACTGGACAAACAGTGCCTAGGGCAAGCGACAAGGGACATGGGGCGGGGGCAGGGGCAGGGGCAGGGGCGGAGGTGGAGGTGGATGGCGGTATAACATTGGTGTCGAGCTACAGACGGTATTTACAAAAATGTACAAAATGCTCTCTAAGTGCGAGTGCTGCTATGAGCCGCAATCAATACACTGCAATGAATGTGGCACAGCGAGTGCTTCAAGTGCCCAGACGACGCCGCTAATGGGGGCCGATGGAGGCCAGATGGGGGGCGGGGGAGCGGGGTCGGTGTCAGAGTATGCAGCAGTCCTCTCAATTGAGCACTGCTTGTTAGTCTACAAGATTACGTAATGAATTGAGCTCAAAACTCAATGCAAGTGTGTGTGTGTGTGTGTATGTAGAGGTATATATAAGTATATACCAGAATATACGCTGAGCTGCATTTGAATGGGCTATAAGCCCACTAAATATTAATATATACATATATACAATACATTTACAGACTAACAGATGAATGTAGACTGAACAGAGCAGAGAGAGTGCGAAAGAGAGAGAGAGAGAGAGAAGTAGCGAATATTATGGGTAGATCTTGTAATATAATAGAAGACCAACTGCCTCAACAGATATATAAAATATATCATTTAATCAATAAATAAATCTTTTTTTAATCAACTTTAACATGTTCTAAGCTTCATTTAAGATCATTTTTTAATACAAATATTAATATAAATTTTTCAATAAATTAAGCTTGACTTGGATTGGCTTCAGATGAAATTTTCTGACAATTTCAAAAATAATTGTTTTTATATTCCCTTTAATATAATTAATTATATTAATTAATTCATAAATGTCGCGTTTGATCAGTTACTGAGATATTTTACTAATGAAAGAACTTTTTTATTAAAGTGATCTAGATTAATATGATTACAATACAGCTACGAATTTTCCTTCTTTTCTCAAATTAATTTTAGAAAAATTTATATATATATAAACGTTTTTTTTTTTTAAGTCCGAAACTTTGATGAAAACGTCAAGAAAAATTTGAGCATAAATTAATTTGCATTTTGAAATTTATTAAAATTTATTTAAAAATGTATTTTTTTTTAACAGTCTAACTCTAACTCTAATATAAACCTCAAGAAAAGTTATTTTACTTAAAAATTATTATTGGGAAAGGGAAATCATTTTCATCAAAGTGAAAGGAAAATCATTTTCAGGTTGAATACTCAAACTTTAGTTATAGAAACAGTTTAGATCGAAGCGATGCGGACAATTCCTAAAAAACCCAACTGAACTGCATATTTATAAGACAGCATACAGCGCCACCTAGCGGTCAAATGATCCCCAAGAAGTACTTTAAGGAATAACTTCAATAACAACCTAAACAGGACAATCGTTCTCTTTCATTTGATTCTTTCTACAAATGCTGACGTGAGCTCAAAGCGGAACTCATCAAAATGAATAGATTCCGTAACGTACGTAAAAATGAATCACATTGTAAATATATTAAATACGATTATATACATATATACAAATGTTATTTTGCAATCAGAACTAGCTATACGAATTATCTAAGATAAAGATGAGTGGAAATTTCAATTTATATTTTAAAATCATTTATGATTTATCGATGTTGATTTCTTCTCCAGACTATTTTTGCTTAAGATTTATGTGTGACAAACTGAGAATTTCTAGAATGTCAAGTAATCGATAAGCATGATTATCGATCATATCGATCATTCAGCTAGACTCGCTAGTCTAGTGTGTTGTGAGAATTGATGCATATTTTACAAGAATTTAATCAGCTCAAAGATGCAAACTTCAGTTTATTAGAGAGAGCGAAAGAGATAGATATATATATATATCGATAGATTTGTGCATATTGTAATTAATAATGTTTCATAAATTGTGTGCTTATAATTAGTAAATTGTATGAGCATGCAAGTTTGATTGTTGTTCTAAACTCACTTGTGTCAAATCTAAACAAACGATGATGACGTTGTTGATTAATTATGATGGCAATGAGGGCATTGGCAGTGTTGAGGCGGTTCTTGTTATTATAGAGTTATTATTGTTGCTGTTGTTGTTGTTGTTGCTGCTGCTGCTGCTGCTGTTGCCTGTTGTTATTGTTGCTGTTGCTTATTGGCTGTGGCAGTGTTGCAAGCTATTGGCTCTTCCACTGGGGCAACAAAACCGCAGCTAACGCCGCCCTCTCCCTGCCCGACTCCTCTATCCACTCCAATATTGTTTTGTTTCTTTGGCCCGGCACTCAGATAAGTTCATTTAGCACTGCACTTCATTTATATATATGTATATATATATACATATACATATGCATATACATATACATATATATGTATATGTATATGTATATATATATATGTGTATATACTTAGATATATATAGATAGATATTTAGATGTTATATATCTATAGGTTGTAATGACTTTTCGATTTATTTACAGTTTTGTTGTTGTTGTAGTTGTTATTGCTGTTGTTGTTGTTGTTGTATGAATGCCAAGACTCGTTCTAAGCGCTGCTTAAGATGGTTTGGGAGGCAATCGATCGTAGTAACTAGCGATTGCTTCGTCTGACTAACTGATTGAGTGGGTGACGTGTGCACTGATTGATATAGATATTGAATTGCTGATCGACTGATCGACTGACTGACTGACTGACTGACTGACTGATTGACTGACTGACTGACTGACTGGTTGGTTGGTTGTTTGGCTGACAGGTTTGCACTAGTTGTATGACTGATTGCACCTACTATGAAGCTGGACGAATCAAATGGGTAGCCACTGGCTGTGCTGATGCGCGCAATCGTTGCTGTTGCTGTTGTTGCTGCTGTTGTTGCTGCTGCTGCTGTTGATGTTGCCGCTGATGTTGTTGTTGCTGTTGTTGCTGATGTTGCTGCTGCTGCTGATGTTGCTACTGCCAGCACTGTCTCTGGCTTTAGCGTCTTGCCACCGAGTCCAATCCATGTTTAGCCGTGCTGCTGCGTTCAGCCTACACATCCGACACGCACACACACCCACACACGGCGCGCGTGTGCCTGTGTGCCCCGACTGTCTGCAGTTGTGTGCGTGCCTCAGCAATGAACCAAACAAAAAACAAACAAAAAATTCACTCGCTCTGCGTTCACTTTGCCGGCGCACTCGACTCGACTCGCGCGTCTATAGCTCTAATCGTTATCGATAACAGCCTCGTTGATGTGCACTGCAAATAGAAAAGGAAAAACGAAAACTCCATTTTAATATTGAATTAAAGAGCTTCAACTAATCATGCAAATAGATTTCGCATTCGTTATGCTAAAGATATAGGGGACCACAGCAGCAACAGCAGCAACAACAACAACAACAAAAATAAATCAAAGTTTCCCCTAAACATAAGTTGTTTATATTGATTTAGATTTCTTGTTCTTCTTCTTGCCATGTTTGTTTTCAGTTTCGGTTTTAGGGTTCGGCTTACACCCAACTGGGCCCCAGAGCAGCTCCCTGCCATTTGAATGGTCACTTTTGCTCTGCTTTGATTGATGGATTCCCATGTTTACCCATCGAACCATTACCAAAGATGATGATGATGATGATGATGATGATGATGAAGAACGAGAAGTAGAAGCAGAAGAAAAAGAAGAAGAGCAGGGCCAGCCACACACAACGGGAGACGAACAGATTTCGATGGAGTAATACTCGATTATCGTAATATATCATAATTCCCTAACTTCAATGGGGCTCACTCTCTACGCTCTGACAGTTTCAATGTCAAAGTTGAAAGCCTATGAAATGCATTTGATTATTATTATTATGACCATTAGGTCTAGTGAGCGGAAACCTGAGCAGGAGCAGAAGAGCTACGGCTGCTTTGAATAAATATTTATAGTATATTTGAATATAAATATAATATTTAAATATCTTTAAACTATAAAAGTAAATCAAATGTATCTAAGTGAATAAATAACCAAATCAAATATTTCTATAAATTCGGCTTTTCCCTTTGCCCATTCTCACTCAGCCGCAGCTTTAGCGGGAAAACTGAAAACTTTAAGGCACATCTTAAGTTAGTTAGGGCTAATACTTTTCAGCTTTTAGCTAGAGGGTATATGCGAGGCATGCTACGTGCCAACACGCTTGCACCCACCCACACACACACACACACACACACATACAATGAAAGGATGCCCATTGAGAAAGAAAGAAGAACAAAAAAATGAAGTGAAATTTACTTTGACATATTTTTGTGCTTAGCAAAGCAAATACTTTCATTATTTTTGCTGTTGGCATTAAGTTTCTTGCATTGTTGTTGTTCCAGCCGTTGGCCATGTGCTACGTAATCACACACACACACACGCACACGTACAAGCATACTGGCATGCTGAGCCACTTGCCTCTGAGCTGCATTTGAGTGGCTCAAAACATTTGTGGTCACGCCCACAAAGCAGAACACAAAGCGAGCCGAGCAGGAGGTGGAATATGCTGCATATACTATGCTATATTCCACTATATATATATATATATATATATATATATCAGTATGTATATGTATATGAAGATGGCCAACGTGGACAGAAGCGGTATTTCGTACACATTTCGGACAACAGGACAGAGACAGGGACGTGGCTAAGGGGTCACTATATAAGCACAATATGCGGGAGCGGTATTTCGATAAACGTCACTGGACCAGCCAAGCCCAACCAGAGAGAGAGAGAGAGAGAGAGAGAGAGCGAGTGGGAGAGAGAGGGGGGGCGGGGACGGTGTTTTGGGGCGCTGTCACGTTAGTTGTGGAATTTGTAATTTTTGCTCAAAACAATTTTATATGGCAGCGCTTGGTAGACTGAAACTGATTGTAGATACGACACGCTCCTTTGACTCAGCGACCCAGCAAGCGAGCGACCGTGGGACCGAGGGACCGAGGGACCGAGGGACCGTACGACAGACTCACTTTCTTTGTTATCTCTATATACAAATACATATACATATAGATATATATAAGTGTATGTGTGTGTGTGTGTGTGTGTACATATGTAAAAGCATAAGATTGTGTTGTGTCGCGTCTTCTTTTTGCTGGAGTTCATGACACAATTTCAACAGCGATACGCTTAAATAGACTTTTATTTATGTTACGCCCCCTACCAGAGCCATGCCCAAAGATACGCCCACATGCCCATAGTTCGGGGTAATCAATTTCTCTTGTGTAAACTTTAACAAAATCTATATATGTATACAATCGACTTGAGCGACAAAATAATATAACATCTTGATTTTTTCCTTTCTTCGGTTTTTAGTTTGAGGTGTTTAATAAAAAATAAAAAAAAGAAGAAAAAAAATTTAAAATATTTGATACAACTGAAGGGCAAATATATATATGTATGTATGTATAAATAAATATAAATATATATTTGACGATACAATATTTTTATTATCAATTTTTTTTTTTTTTTTTTGCTATTTTTTTTTAGCAATCTAATCTATGTAGTTCATATATATTTGATATAAATTAGCAGCCCTTGGCTACCAGTAGACCTCAGATATATTTAGTATAGATAGCTAAGACTCTGAAATCAGGTTTCGGTACAGCAAATTCACAGCGAAGCAATTGCGGACTGAGAGGATGTCCCACTTTGAGGCTCGCTGGGCAGCCGAGAAGTGCAGGCACTTACCTGAGGCTTAATTTTGATAGCCATTGTCATTATGAGTCGGCCATAAAGAGGATAAACTATAAAATGATCAGAGGCGTGGACTGAGAGGCGGACTGACCCTTAACAGCAATTGAGCGCTTTATAGCTCAATAATACGGCCAATGGGAATTGAACTTTGGTCAACTGCCGCTGTAAGCTGAGGCTGCAGAAGGGCGTCACCTAGGCGAATGAGGTATATAAGGTATATAAGATACATAAAGTAGGGTATATCAGGCAGCACCTTGAACAAACCATATTAAACCCTTAAATGGCGCCATCGATAGTATCGATTGGCATTCAGCTTAGCGATAGATCGATTAATTTGATTCAATGTTAATATTTTGTAGTCTTTGGCAGATGGCTAGGGAGCGGAAGACAATATTTTAGATACTTTTTCTCGCTAGGTCTGTTTTATTGATGAAATTTCTTAAAGATTTATTATTTTCTCAAATATTATTTAATCTAATATTGCTGTCATGTTAATTTAAAATAAATAAATTAAAAAAAAAATCATAAAATTAGTTTACAACCATAAATCAGTATTTAAGTTCATTTAGTCAGATTCATGATTTAAATTCTGTATTTATTTGGATTCATAATTTAGATTAATATAATAAATGCAGTATTTAAATTCATTTATTTAGATACATCTTGATATGCATAATTTAAAAATTAAATATACAGCCTTTTATTATTTATTAATCTTGAAAAGCTAAACATAAGAATGCAAAGTTTGTTTTAAATCGAGCAAAGGAATCATCGATAGTATCGATCGCTGAAACAATCGATGGCAGTAACTATCGACTGACGAAACTTTCAATGTTTTTCTGTTTTTTTTCGTCCGTCCGTTCATCTAAGCTCATTTCAAGATGATGATTGACAAACGACAAATGAATTAAGCCTCTTTGATTTCGAGTGTATTATCATAATATTTTATATAATTTTTCATATTCTAGGTAACATCTATAGGGTTCGCTAATGAGTTGCCTCGATATATCCACTCAATTGAAGAAGGGTATTCGGTCTATGTAAGTTTACTATACTATAAATAATTAGCTCATATCGCATATAGACATCTCTCCCTCTTTCGCTCTACCTCTATCTTTCTCTCTCTTTAATTTACCTCTACACTTGAATTTAGTTTAGCTCATTTAAAGTAATTTTTAATCCTTCTTTTACGCAGCTGAAACGGAACAACTTCGGGAGCGAATTCCAAAGTTAATTGTTCAGCCGTTCGAGCTCATTTCTCTATTTCTGTCCCAGTCGCGATTTGTCAAGTCAAGCGGCATCATTAGAGGAACATCGCCATCAATATACAGTTACATGACTCGGGGCTTGGGCTTGGCTTATGATGCTCTTCTGCTTCCTCTTGCCCAACTCCAACTAGTAGTACTTTATTATGCTTCAACTTCCAAGTTCCAAGTTCCCTGTTATTGCTGTTGCTGTTGTTGTTGTTGTTGCTGTAGTTTCTATTGTTGTTGTAGCTGCTTTCATTGGTACGATATAAAAGGCTACCGAAACTCTTGGTCGCTCGTAAATTTTGCGAAATAAAATGGCAATAAAACAAGGCATATTCTTATGCTCTTGTGTTTTTCGTACATTTGGCAATTATTTGATTACTTTAGCCCGAAAATTTATTAGCTAAACAAACATTGAAATTCATACACGCACACACACACACACAGACAAGTTTTGGCGAGTGTTAGAGCACGTTTCCTTGCTTAGAAAGAGATGACACTGCCACATGCGAGACAGAGGGAGAGAATGAGAGAGAGCGAGAGAGAGAGAGAGAGTGGGCGCAGCTCTCGGTAAATATTAAATTAATCAAGTTTCATTTTTCGGGTTTAATTATTCGTGTAGATGATGTTTGCGACACACAAACACACACACACACACAGCTGGTCTATTTGCCAAATCTTTATCACTTCAATATACTCACACACACACACAGACACACATGGCTGTTGGTTGTGTGCAGACACAAGGCACACCTAGGCACCTACGCATGGCGCCTGAAATTATGCAATCCAATGTGCCTCTCCTCTGAATAATTACACAGCCGTGCACCGTCAACATTCATCAGCGGCGCACAGAAAATGTTGTTTACTCAACACGAACGCGCCGCACTGCAAACTGTCAACTGTCGCTGGCCCCTTTCGCAGGACATACGGCAGATGACTAGGCTTCCAATTGGAATTACCCAGCAGAGCATAGTTACATGGAGTGGATAGAGAGAGCGAGAGAGAGACAGAGAGAGAGAGAGGGACAGTGCGAGTGGGAGACAAAATTTGGCAAAGCTAATAAAGGAGAGAACGAGGTATTAGAAGAGATTGAGTGATAGAAAGAAATATACAAATATACAGAAAGAAAAGAGAGAGAGAGAGAGCGACTTGAAAAAACGGGTCAAAAAGAGAGTGAAAACTGAGTGAGATCGAAGAATTAAGAAAGATGGAGCAAAAAAAAGCAATATGTTAGAGGCGAGAGAAGAAAAGAGCGCAAGAGAGAAAGAGAGAGAGGCTAAGTGGATGCAGAGCGACACAAAAAACAGAGAGAAGACAGGTGAAAGAAAGAGCGGGCAAGAGAGCAGAGAGAATTCGAGAATATTAGAGATCAAGAGAGAACAAAAACTTAAAAAGGGTGCGCGAACGAGAAATAGCTAGAGAACTGAAGATGACGATGAAGAAGACGAAGATAGAGAAGAAGAGACAAGGACAGATGCAAAAGGAGAGAAATGCAATCAGAGCGAGAAATAGATCAAAGAAGAACGATCAATTGACGTAGAGAGAGAGAGAGGGGCATAAAGTGAGCGGAACCTTTGCCGCCCACTCAACAATCTCACTCCCCCTATATCAGGGCAAAATAACAATGCCATGTCTCTGGAGCTGGAATGAATGAGTCCCATCGACATCGCCGAGCAGGGCTGCTTGCTCAGGTAATGTGCCTGCCCCAGATACCCTGGCAAACACTTGATCACATTAGGCGCGTATCAGGACTTGAGGATGCTTGAGCCCCGGCAACTGAAATGTGTGCTGGGCCAGCATGGCTTATAGCATTAGGAATCCACTCTGATCCCATTAATCGGCAGCTGCAATTGCCTCCGGGTCTCCGGGATTGTCAAAGTGGAAAGGCGGCAGCTGCTTTGGTCGGCAATTTTGGGGATAAGCCTGTCGTGGTATGTGGCCTGGGCATGCGATGGAGCTAAGTCCAATAATTGGGTATGTCAATATGTTAAAAATGTTGAGGGTGGCAGTTAGAGGAGGGGCCTGAGCGAAGGCTGTAGCCGGAGCGAATCAGAGAAACGTGGATAATGCGATTTCAATGGCCATATGCGTTTAACATATTAAAATACACTTTGTTGTATTAGAGCCTAAGCCAAAGAGGACATGACCGGGAATGCCAGAAAAATCGTTGGCATTGTCAATCCTTTTCGCACAGCGGTCTGTCCGAGGACCAAACGGGGGGCAGCGGGGTACCAAGTCAGATTAGGCTCAGGCAAATCATCAACACATCATCAAGGACAGCTGCAGATAAAAGCCAAGCACTAGCCAGTGCGAGCAGGAGACGGGAAGGTGGAGGGGCAGCCGATGGAGTTGGAGCGCAAGTCCAAGAAATCGGAATGCTCTTGGAATATCTGGTAAATGGGCTGCTAAGACACAGCCACGCCGAATTGAATCAATAAAATTCAAATTAGTTTTGGGTAATCATTGTGGAGAGCTCGGCTCACGCTCCAAGCTCCAACTGTGTGTGTGTGTGCGTGTGTGCGTGCGTGTGTGTGTGTGTCTGTGTGAAGAGGGGTTCAATCATTTATCCATTTCAGTGGTGGGCCATTGCAAAAAGGATCCAAATTGATACCGTGCAGCTCAGCATTGCCCCGCACCGCCCCGCCCCGCTCAGCTCGTTTCGCACCAACAAAGTTTGGACCAAAGTGTTTGCTGGCCTAATCCAGTTGAGCAGCCAGTGAAAGGAAAACCCCAAACACAATGGACAGACGGACAGACAGACGGATGGAAAGACGGACAGACTGACCCGAAGTCGACGCCTCGAATTCGACTTTGCTTGTTGTCTAGGCAAATCAAATTAGAATCAAGTAATTTCGCCATGATTCCCAACGTTTGACCGCAAGCTCAATTAAATTACCAACTTCAGAAGGAGCAATGCGAATGACAAAAGTAAATACGAGGCAAAGTCGACGCTGGAATACACTATAGAGTCCACATGGTATAGGGTATCTAACTAGAGCTGAAGTTGACCTTCAATTTCCGAGCGCTGAGCATATAGAGAGAGAGAGAGAGAGAGAGAGGCTGGAATATGGTTTCATCACTTGAGCAGCTGAGGAGACAAGATTCCCAGATGGGTGCTCGAGTGCGAGTGTGGCATATTAGTGGACCGCTGCCCATCCGTTTGCCGCGTCATTTCATCTCACTGCGCTCCATCATCGCTTCGTTGGGGGCTTTTTCGGCGATTTGCATTTCCCCAAGGAAACGGGCAACCGTAAACCAAGCATCTAACACTTCTCGTACTCGTTCTCGTTCTCGTTCTCCCTCTCCCTCCTACTCTCTCTCTCTCTCTCTCTCTCTCTTTGTCGCACTTTCTATTTGGTACTCCCTTTCGGTTGTATGCTCAGCTCCGGCGCTTTTATCCTTTAGCTAGTTTGTGGGTCATGCTTGGCGGCTAAGGCGTTAAGTGTCTTGGATTTATTATTAGATTTGTCTTTGTTTATGTGCTTGTGCGCAAGTGTGTATGTGTGTGTGTATGTGTGTGTGTGTGTTTCTGTGTGTGTCTGTGCTTTGGCGCTTGTTGTATTTGCTGGCTGGCAAAATCTCAACAGCTGCTCGACATGGCCTGGCAGGGCATCCTTAGTTAAAGCTTGATTCGCTTCTCTCAACTCTCAAGCAACTTCTTAGCTCCCTCTGCCTCTCTCTCCCCTCTCTCGCCTCTCTATATCTCTCTCTCTCTTTCTCTCTCATCCCTTGTGCTAATGTGGTTTGTTAGTTTTTGGCTGCCATTAAAAGGCTTTGCTATGGGATTTGTGTACGTGTTGAAATTAACAAACTTTTCACACACACACTCGCACACATATATAGACATTGTCCTGTCGCCTCATATTGGCAGCTGTATAATAATCAATTTAGGTGAAAATTGGGAAAAACAGCTTAAAGCCTTAAAACGTTTCGTTTGCTTAGCATGCAAACTCTGCAACGACAAATTTGTCACCTGTGCCTAATGGCCAAAAGCCTTGACTAAACCAAGTTAGGCAGTTGGCCAGCGCATTAAATATTTAAAGATTTAAATGCAAAGCTTAAAACGGTTAAATTGTTTATGTAGAAATAAATATATATATGCATAAATTTATAGATATATGAACATATTTTCATATAACTTTTGTTTATATGCGTTTGGGGCTCGGGCGTGCGTTAAACAATTAAGTTTGTAAAGCGATTAGTTTATTTTCCCCAAGCACACAATTAATTAGCAGGAATTAGTGAAGCGTTTGACTTGATTAGCCTTTGTATCGCACTGCAGATAAACACTGATATTTAATTTAATTTATGCTCGATATATGTACATATATATAAATGTCAAGCTCTCGGCTAAATTTGCTTAACTGTGTCAATTAAAAATCCAAATTAGACATTGGCTTGGAATAATCAATATATACGCCGAGCACTTGGTCTAATCAACAGAGTTCTTGATGCCAATTGAGATTGCTAAATTGTTAGATGTTTTAGGGAAGAGAGAGAGAGAGATAGAGAGAGCGAGAGAGTCATAAGCGAGTGAGTTAGACTGAGTAACTCATTGACTCATAGGCTTGAGCTGCTTTTGAATCATCAAAGCGGAAATGAATCAACTCAATTAGTGCATCAACTCAATTAGCTCATGTAGCTAATTTGTATACGCACATATACACGATATTAATTGCAAAATAAATGTTTGCATGAATAATTATTAATAAAATATGCAAAGAGCGAGATTGGTCAGTCAAGGGTAGCATCGGGCGAGCATTTCCATACTAACTACAGTCTAAACCAGCTACTTTCTTTAAGCTTAGATTCACAAATTTCAACTTCAGCTGCATAAAAAACAAAGTTGATCAAACTTTTTCATATGCATGTAAATCTAGCATATTTTATATATACATAAATAGGGCGTGGCATTCGAAGTGTAAATTGTGCTAAAGCGTTTGCATATATTATATAAAATATTTTAAAATGAACCGGCTGAAATAATAATAAAAAATAAATAAAACATCGAAAAAAGATATATTATATAGAAAGGAAAATATTAATATTATATAAAAAATTAAAAATATAGCCCCTGAAAAAATAATCAAAAAAAAATGAAATAAATAAATAAATAAAATAAAATTTAATACAAAAATAATAAATAAATAAAAAAATTAAAAAAAATAGAAAACAGAAAAAATAAAAAAAAGAAATAAATAAAATATAAAATAATATATGTAAATAAAATAAATAAATAAAACAGAAGATACAGTGGATGGGCAGTTGAAGTCTTACCTATACAAAAAGTAAATTACTTAAAAATACGTGTGTGAAAATAATAATAAAAACAAAAAAGAAAATAATAATAATAATAATTAAATAAGTTCAATTCAGTTTAATCAGATATTACGACGTTTTGCCTTGACAAAATGCCACTTGATCCGCTTTCTTCCAAAGAAAATACATAATAATTAATCTTATTAACTATATATTATATATTATATATTATATATTATATATTATATATTATATATTATATATTATATATTATATATTATATATTATATATTATATATTATATATTATATATTATATATTTCTACATATTTCTCAGCGAATGCACAATATTTCTTCCATCAATAAATTTTTGCCTTGCACCTTTCAATATTCTCTCTTGCTCTATTTTTTTTTATTTTTTTTTTTTTTTAGCTAGGATCTTCCAAGTGATTTGTTGGCTGTCGCAGCTGCTGGGCGCATCTGGCGACTTAGCTGCCTTTGATATTTGTTAAAAGGTATTTGAAGATTTGTAATAACAAAATGGCTTTGCCCAAACGCTTCACCTACAACGCCAACAGCCCCCCCCCCTTCCCGCGCTCACACATACAAACATATAAGCTCTGCTGCTGGCATTGTCTGTCTGTGTTTCGGCAGCGGTTTATTTTTATAGTTATTACACTCTTTGCTTTGGTGCATTGTTGTTGTTGTTGTTGTTGCTGTTGTTGTTGTTGTTGCTGCTGATGTGCGGTTGGTTGTGGCTGTCTTTATTGTGTCACGCCAGCGATTCAACTCTTGCCTCAGTGCGTACGTCCGTCCCGCTTCCCCTCTCTCTCTCTCCTCTCCCTACTCACTCACTCTCTCTCTCTCTCTCTCTCTCTCTGCCTTTTCCCATGGCGTTCTTGGCCCCATCCGAAATCACCTTATTGTTGTCTGGGCTTAGTCACAGCCATCTCCTTGGTGGTTTATATACCACACCCTGCATTCATAGGAGAGGGGCGATTGCGCTGATCAGCTTTACTCTAGAGATTAGGATTATCTATAATAATTAAATGCTCTCATTGGCTAAGAATCTCGTTTGGCTTTTTGCTACATTCATCTGCATATCTTGCCGACTCTCAATTCAAGGGTATGTGCTAGTCGTGCATACTCCTGTCTCCCTTTTTTGCTTGTTTTTTTTCGTTTCCTTTCCTTTTTGGCTGCTCTCTGTTATGCTCCATGTGGCTGCCGCTGCCGCTGCTTTTATGTGCTCTCAGTTTTAAAAGGATTAAGCTGTCGTTAGATTTCTGTTGTTCTCGGCCCTTCGTCTGCCTCGTCTCTCTGTCTCTCTGTCTGCCGCCCGACATTCCTTAGCTAGCTGTGCCCTAATGCCGACATGTCTGACTTGCTGCTGGAGCATCCTCGTCTCGACTTTCAGCATCGATTAGCCATAAAACGCTGCAGCCGGCTCAAGTGCCGCAAATGGTCGCCAGTCACCAGTTGCCATCGGTTCCTGCCGCAGGCGCAGCAACTTTTAAGGCCGGCCTGTGGCAGCTGGTAACGGCTATACGGCTATACGGCTATATGGCTATATGGTAAATGGTAAATGGCAAATGAAAAGCCGTGCAGTCAAAAACTCAACAATCAATCGAGCGAGCGCTTCTCTCTTTTATTAAAGGGATTACGCTGAGCCCTACTTGAATGTGTGTGTGTGAGGCATAACTGAGGATTTTCTATCAGTTAAGAGCAGCTGGCGTTAGTTATTCCCCATACTGTGGAGATCAACACTGGCATAACATATATGTAACGGCTCTGATGCGAGCATTAAGCATTCTCATTGAAGTTGCTTTATTTGATGTCCCAAAGGAGGCACGGCAGGACAAGGCTGAGCCTTTTCATCCATTTCAAATTGCAATTAGACTTATTTATTAATTTAGCTGATATTCTGATGATGGCGAAAGCAAAATGAATAATCGATTATTGCGTCATTAATCGATTAATGATTAATTCCAATGAATAGACCAATAATAATCGATTAACGATTTACTTTTAATTAATAGACGACTATTAATCGATGAATGATTAATTTCAATTAATAAGCGAATAATAACTGATCAATTATTAATTAATCGATTAACCATTCATTTCAATTAATCGACGAAAACATCGATTATGGTTTGAATTAAACGCAACTCATTTCGTTAATGGAAGCAAAATAATCGATTATAATAAAAGATCGAGTCTAGATCATTTGTACCCCGATAAATCGAAATTCGCGATAGATAAAAAAAAAAATTTCTATCCCCTTGAAAAGAATTCGTTTTCGATAATTTTCGATAATTTGAATTTCTGTGAAAATCCCCTTGCTATTTCGAATTATCGGCAGTTAAATTTCTCAACGAATAACAATTAGAAAATCTTCGTGTTTGCCCCAACAAATGAAATGAACACGAAGTGAGAAGTCATGCAAAATCAAGACGTGTCTGGAATGCTGTTGCCTTGGGCCGGCCACAAAACCAGGAGAGAACAGGCCGCAGAGCCGCAGCTCGACGTGCCGCACGTTGGTCATTCGGACAGCCAGGCGAAAAGGTTAGCCGCCCATCAAACTCTAGCCTATGGGGGAGGGAGTCATAAAAAATTCCTAAAAAAAATTTTAAGACCAAAGCAAAAAGCAAAAAAAAAAAAATAAAAACTGTAACCGAAATGAAGGAGAAGGACTGCCGGAACATTTTGGGTGTGGGGGAATGAGAAAGCATATTGTGCCGCTGCTCGTTTTGTGGTTTGGTCTTAAAGGGTTTTCCGTTGAGGCTTCGAGAGCCTTTCGGCCATCTGCCAGATGAGCTATATGCGTGGACATATGCGCACATATGAAACGTTTAGTGGGCATTCGGATTCATTGCTTTGGCCAGGGCAATCGAACTAAATAACCAACATGCTGCCACGCTGGCCATGGCCACCATCTATTGTCACTGCAGGGCAATGCCACGCACACGCACACACACGCACACGCACACACACACACACACACACAGGACACTTCAGACTAGCAGCAAAGCAATTAGCCTTCTGCTCCTGGCCATCCAATCTACCTTTAGCAACATGACTCGACTAAAACCAGGTGGAAGTATTAACCCGCTTTAGCCCCATGAGTGTGTGTGTGCGTGAGTGTGTGTGAATTATAAACTATTGTTTACACAAAGCGGAAGTCCTTGCCCGTGTGACTGTTACATGCTTCATTAAATTATGCTTTATTAGCCCGACGGGAGTTGAATTTGAAGAAGTGCCTGGCCGGCTATAAAACTCAGCGCTTTCCATATGCAGAGAAAGAGAAAAAACCTAGTGTGAGAGACAGAGATGTATATATGTATGTATGTATATGTATGTATATGCATATGTAGACATAGAGCATTGGCCCAGCTTGATTGGGACTGCGTGTGGTCGGGCTTTCGGGCTTGGTTTGTAACGAGAAATTTATGTTTTTTGTCAAGTGATAAAATTTTTCGCTTACTCTCGAAAGGGCTCGCACATAATTTGTGGCTATAAATTGAAAATTCAATTTCTTCAAGTCTTTTGCTACAGCAGGAGTGGGAGAGGGAGAGGGGGAGAGAATGAGAGTGAGAGTGGACAGGCAGGCAGCTCACCTGACCAAGCAAATAACCCCTTTGACAGGGATGTACGTGTGTGCGTGTGTGTGTGTGCGAAGGCGAAGGCGAAGGCGAAGGCGGGGCTGTTTACGATTTGTTTGGGTTCGCATTTTGGCGACCCTTTCACATTCTCCGCTCCCCTTTGCTGTGCTTTTGAGTTTGGGCTGAGGTCCAGTTTGTTTAGGACATATGAAGCGGACGTGACGTGGCGGCCATTGTTGGGGCTGCCGCTCCTACTGCTCCACCTACCGCTGCTCGTGCTGCTGCTGCGGGCTGATAATTGGCGCCAGTGAAATGCAAATTGATCATTTCAGCTGGCTCTTTAATTAGTCAAAGTGGCAGCTGTGAGTGAACCGAGGGCTAAATAAACAGCCCCAGCCCGGCCTGACAACAATGCCCGAGACAGACGCCCAAAAGGGCTGCCTAGAATCTCGCCCGATTAGCAATCTAAAGGCTAAAGGCCATGCTATAGATAAACACGCGCCCGCATAAAACATAATACACAGCATCTACTTGGATACTTGATTTGCATTTATGCAGCGGCATCAAAAGATTTTCTGCTGATGCCGCAGAAACCTTGCAGCCGCCCAGGCAAACCCTTCCCCGCCCAGCCCTGGGCGAACCAAACACATATACACTATTCACCTTGAACAATTTTGCTTTTCTTTTTCGTCTCTTTTCCCTTTTGCCTTTAGATTTGTGCCCTGCCCCTTTGATACTTTTTGTTTGCCTTCTATTTTCCGCATTGATTGATTTGCTTTGATTTTCGCCATCCACAGCAGCAGCTAGAGGATGAAGCTCTTCAATCTCTATCTATAGCACCTTAAGGACAGCCGCCGAGGGAGAGAAACAAAATTAAACTGCTGACTGCTGGAAATATGCACACACCTAAGTGGACATAGGATTAGGCTCCTTGGCCTCGCCTCGCCACCCCCCCTACCCTCATCCTCCCCCTCCACTACCATCACAGGCCATCCGCTCAGCACATCATAGATCAGAGCAATCGGCTTGCTGGCAGCACTTGGCTGCCTCTGGCGCCGACTTTTTAATTAGCCCTGACATGGTTAACCTTTGTCTGAGTGGCCAGCGGCAGGAAATATCAAATTTGTACACTTCAAGTGGCCCTCGAGAGCAACAGGACAGTGACATTGTTCCAGTTGCCAGTTGCCCGAGTCCTCAACTATCGCCATCTGTTACTGCTACTGTTCAGGTACTACTCAAGGAACTCAAGTATTCAATAGCCTAGATTCGGCTCAAACAAACTCAACATCAACTTGATAACTATGCCACTTGGCGACAAACTTTTGAGAGCCCCATCCCCCATCCCCATGGGCTGCCTCTGCCGTCATCAGACTGACCCATTGCCACGTGCCAAATCAAGATTTATATAAACAAAGCGCAAGTAGCTGATCAAATTTATGAGCTAGCTTGCTGTAGTCGAGGGCAGCCGACTAAGAGATAGCCCAAATTCTGATTGCTCTACGGTCTTAGCACATGCTGCTTTAGAGTCTAAGATCGACGGACGGACGAGCGGACAGATGGAGAGACGGTGGAACAACGGATGGACGGACGGACGGACGGACGAATGAATGAGAAGACGTATGGACAGTATTACGGAGAAAACACAGAGAGCCGGACGGACGAGTGAATGAGAAGAGAGCCGGATGGATGATCAGACAGACGGATGGAAGAGCAGACAGACGATCGAATAGACGGACGAACACACAGAGAGAGCCGGACGGACGAAAGAATGACGGACAGACTAACGGAGAAAACACGGAGAGCTGGACGGACGAGTGAATGAGAAGAGAGCCGGACGGATGGTCAGACAGACGGATGGAAGAGCAGACCGAATAGACGGACGAACACACAGAGAGAGCCGGACGGACGAATGAATGAGAAGACGTACAGACAGACTAACGGAGAAAACACGGAGAGCCGGCTGAACGGCCAGACAGACGGAACAGACTGACGATCGGTCAGAGCAGACGTATGTACAGACTATGGAGAACAGCTAGACATGCACACAGAGAGCCGGACGGACTGATGGGCGAACGAAAACACAGAGAGCCGGACGGAAAGATAGTCGGATGGAAACACAGTCGAAAGGACGAATGGATGAGCAGACGTACGGACAGACTGTCGTACAAACACACAGACAGCCGGATGGCTGAGGCATGGAAAGACGACTCAGTTCGTCATTAGTCACGCCTAGACTATACAAATCCTATTGAATTTCAGGTCTCCCTCGGCCTTATATTAATTCCTCCTACTTTGCTGTTTCAATTTGAACTAAGTATTTGTGCTCTTCATAGCATATTCTCAATGGAAATTAAAAGCAAATCAATTGAACATAGAGAACAGAACATAAAATATTGAGCAACTTAAGGCGATGCAGCATAAAAAATAAGACAAATAACAAAATAAATGCAAAATAATGTCTATATCTTGTGAAAAGAGGGTCTATTACAATAATGGTGTAATTATAAAGAGGATTAGCATACATTATATTGGCTGTGAGGCTCCAGTTTGTGCTCCAATCGAGGATCGCCCCAAAAAGTATGCTATAAATTTGGCTGCCTTTAGTTAGGGGCTGAGGCGTCGAGCGTTTGAGTGATACACATTTGGCATGGGCCGAATTCTATTACCAATAATTGAAACTTAAGCATGTCATTAGCTTTGCTTTAGTTTGCTGCGAGTTCATAAAACAAACAAACAAACACACACCCACACACACACACACAGTGCCACACATGGACATTAGCATGTATTTTTATCATTTATATGCATGGCAGGCGGCGCATGAAAGTCAGTTTTATGTGATGAGAGTGTTCACTTCAAACGCGCACAGAAAGAGCACAAAAAGAAACAAGTTGAGCAACGAATCGTTGATACCCTAACCGCAAGCCAATACAGCAAACTGGCTGAAGGCAGCGATACGTCCATGGGTCTGGCTCTGTTCGAATCGCTTTGGCGAGGCTTTAAAGCATTTACGAATTCCAATCTTGGGCACTCGCTGGCTTCGCCTCAAAAGCCCCAGCAGCAGCGAGGGACATGGATTGTGGCTCGAACACTGACTGTGCTCCGTGTCCGTATCCGTGTCCGTGTTTGTGTTTGTGTTTGTGTCCGTGTTGCCGTCCATTTCCGCGCAAACGTATTCCAGCTGGCGTGACGTAATAGATTTTACGCGACCATAAACATTCATAAAACATTCTTGCGCGTAACTCACATAATTTCGTAATCTCACATGTTCTTTCATTAAATAATTCATTTAATTTGATTTCAGCTTCGGCTGCGCCTGCACATTCACAAAATATATGCGACTATATACAAGCATGCATACATATGTACATATATATATATATATATATATTGATTAGATATGTAAGGCACATAAATATCCTATACTACACACATATACATACACATACACATATATATATGTGTGTGTGTGTGTGTGTTTGGGCAGCTGGACCATAGGATTTGTCCAGCCCAATGGCTTTTATGTGCGCTGTCGAAATTTATTTGCAGCGCATTTAATGAAAATATATCCAGCATCATTCGAACTGATCTAATAAAGGCAAACGCCTAATCTTGGCCACAGAGCTCGGCGCAAAGGCCTTTTATGTAAATATGGATTATGCGTGCAGCACTTGATGGCAGCGCCAGCGAATATGAGTCGGATTACGCCTGCAACTTTAATCAGAACAGGCAAAGGTTTGCTTTTGCTTCGCTCACACTAAATGTTTGACACGTTTTGACTTGTTGATAAGTTAGCTATTTGAAAACTTCGAAAATGAAAATATTAAATAAAATCTGAGCAGCAGCTGATAATAAAAATAAGTTGCAGATAATTGAGTGCAATTCTTGGCCAAAGGTAAAGCCCGTCGAAAGTGTTGAATAGAAGAGTCGAGCGCTTATTGTTATTTCTTACTTAGAATATAATATCAATCATTAAAAATAAATAAGTACTGAAGTCGTTAAATAGGTAAATCTATGAATAAATAAATAAATGTATAAATAAATAAGTAAAAGGCTATGAATAAAAAAAATTAATGTATATGATCAATAGATATAATAAAAAGTAAGTAATTAGTTAATGAATGAAAAATAAATAATCAACAAAAATGAAACTCATAACAAATAAATGAATAAAGAAGTAAAGAAAATAAATACAAATAAGTAAATCAAAAGACAAAAAAATAAAAATGAATAAATAATGAAGGAAAGAGAACGTACAAATGTAAGGACATCCAAAAAAATATAGATAAAATTATCAGCATAAAAAAAAATTACTATATTTGCATTGTACGGATACAACGGTTAAATAAATTTAAAAATTAAAATATATACAAAAAAAAATATATATAAATATATATATATGAATAATTAGTTTTTTTTAAGTACATAAACAATAAAATGTGAGTAAAACAACAATAACAACCACAAATAAATAATCAATTTAATAAATGTTATATTAATATATATATACAAATATAAAAAAGAAAATAATAAAAATAACAAACTTCAACCGAATTAAAAAATTGATAAATAAATAGGGACGAAACAAATAAAAAATGAGTAAAAATAAATTTGTATAAAATTAAAAAAAATATATATATTTATCTTAATAAATATGTAAATAAACAAATCAATAAATACGAAAAATGAAAAAAATTATAAATACAAAATGTAATAAATAAAGAAATTAATATTGTAAATAGATTAAAAAATAAATAAATAAACGAAGAGATAAATGGATAGATAAATGAATAGGTGAATAAATAAATTGATATGTAAATGAATAAAATAAATAATATAAATAAACAAATAAATGTCGAAATAAGCAAAATAAATTAATGAATAAATAAATAAATAAAATAATCAATAATTAGATATGCATATCTAAAATGCAATAAATATTTATGTGTTTATCGTAAGACAATTATATTTTATAATATTTTTTTTATTTATTTATTAAAATTTTACAAATAATAAAAAAATAATATTATTTTATATTTCCCTGATCTATGTGGTGAGCAGTTAATACTCTCATTCGCATCTATCATTATATTTTTATAATATTTTTAAGATCAAAGCCGAACTTCGCATAGCAGCTGTGGGCATCTAGATTGATATGCACGAATACTTCCCTAGAGAAGAGCCTCATCCAATGCTTTAGAATCAGGCACACGATACTCTGGCTGCAATTATAGCCAAACATGATGCATATAAGGCCGATCGCTTGAATCGCTTCAGCTGGGCCACTGCATGAGTGCCTCGGCTTGAGCTAATGACTTTTGATGTCATATTTATCTAGCGAGGGGCTCCATTTGCGCAACTCTTATTGCTTGAGAGCTATAATTAATCTCGAGTGTTTAATTCTTACTTAAAGTAAACGGCAAACTTTTGGCCTGGCTTAAATAAACAAGAAAAGTCGGAGCGTAGCTAAAGCTATTTGCATTGTACGGAGGTGAGCTCCGAGTTGCGAGTGCCGAGTTCTCAATTCTGAATTCCGAATTCAGAGTTCTCAGCTCTGAGTTCTGAGTTCTGAGTCCTGAGTGAGTGCTTCAACTCGCATCAAGCTGGCGCTCCCCACAGACACCGTTGACTTGGCCCGTTTGATGTTCTGTGGCCCATCTGGATGTTTGTGGCAAAAGTCATCCAGTTGTCCATAATGTTAATTTCGCGTTATTCTTTTCAATTTGCGCAGACATCTGCGCCGCAGACGGTGCCTGGGGCTACGATGTTCATATGCAGATTATGCCCAAACAGTTGTGAAAGAGCTTGTGCCGCCCCATTTCGTGGCGCCTCCTGCGTCTTGGCGTCTTTCATGCGATGCAAGACATGCCCGAAATTCATAGAAAACTCTGCTAGCTGAGTGTGGCGCATTTTAATTTCCCCCTCCCGTGCCCACAGCAGCCCCTCTGCCCAAAGGACGTGCGGGACGTGGCACAGAATTGAAAGAGTTTTTTTTTTTTTTTTTTTTGTTCGCTACTTTTTGGCCCGTTGATGCACTTTGACGACGGCGGACGGCCCACGAAGACGACTAACGGCTGGGGTTAAGTGTAAAAATAATGGCTTGCCACTGCAAGAAAAATGGTAAGCAAAAAGTTTTTAGCTACGTGCCGAGGCAGTCAGGCAGCCGAGCAGCCGGGCAGCCGGGCAGCCCGGATTCACTTTGGCCTTAGAAATGCTTTTGGCCCAGTTTGCAACACGTTTGCTTCAAATTCAGCTGCCATCTATGCGTTCGTGAATAGTTTTTGGACAGCGCGTGGCAGCATCTAATGGCCACGCCCCCCGCCTCCCCCCCACTCCGCCCAAAGACAATGGCATGAGGACAATTTTCATGGCAGCAAAGAATTTGATTATGCAACAATAAATCCTTAGTTCATTTGGCAAAGAGTCTGATGTGCACCTGTGTGTGTGGTATTTGGGGCGCTAGTGTGCAGTGGGCGGGGCGGGGCGGCTCACGTGAAATTAGCATGTGAAAATATTTGTCAAAGATTTGCGCAAAATTATGCGCAGTGTTTGCGCAAAAATACACGAGCCGAAACTTTTCACAATTTTAATTTAAATTTTTCCACCGAGTTTGCTCACACACACACGTGTGTGTGCGTGTGTGTGTGTGGCCAGAAAAGTTTGCTGACTGAAAATATTTGGGAGGGAAAACAAAAATGATGTTGCATCACAGACTAAAGCGCTTCAAAAATTTTGCAAATTTCCAAACTTGTTTGCCAAGTTTCGCCACATGCACATGCAGGAAAAGTCAAAATGCGCGCGAGAGAGAGAGAGAGAGACAGAGAGAGAGAGAGACAGAGAGAGAGAGAGAGAGAGTGAGCGAGAAGATAATTTTTGTTTTTCGTATTTTTATCCTTGTTTTGATAAGCTATTTACATAAGCTGATGTGCGAACACAAGCATGTTATATGAGCCAAGTTTGCGTTAGCGGCCGAAAGAAAAAAAGTTTTGAAGTCAGAGTAAGCCCGGCCAGTCGCCATTCGCCAGTCGCCAGTCGCCAGTCGCTCGTTGTCCTTGTTTGAATGTGTCGAAATTGCTGGGCCGCTCGCCAAGTCAGCAGCCTGAACTGTGCGACGGATTAACGCACAACAAATGCCAGTCGAGTGTGTGTGTGTGTGGGGGTGTGTGTGGGTGGGTGTGTGTGTATAGGTAGTGGTTCGAGCAATTCTAATCGCTGCCTCGCAGCGAGTATGGCAGAGCCTGGCCGAGCCAATGTGACGATGACCAGGCGGTGGTTCGCTGGGTGGGTGACTTTCTGCTGCCACTGTTTGCTGGTGAGTGGTGCACAATTACGTCGCATAAGCAATGCGTTTTTTATGGCGCTGGCGATTATGGGACGACAACAACAATAGCAGCAATAACAGCAGCAGATAAGCCAAGCGGGCGTATACATGACGTCTGATGCCGACCATAAATAAGTTCGTACTGAAGACCAAGTACATAAGTGGAAAGCGACATACATATGTATGTATATATACATATGTGTGTGGGTGTGTGTGTATAAGAAAACAAACACTGCGAAAAGCCTTCATATTTGCATTGGAGTCGCAGCGGCAATATTTCAGATATACATATTATATAATATGATATTTCCCTGACGATATTTAAATTGAATTAAGCGCATATTTTCATATACTACGTATACTTGTATGTATTTATATGCTCATGTAAGAGAAAGTACTTACCCAAAAAAAAAAAAAGAAGGAAAAAACACACACACGCACAGTTATTTTATTGCCATCTATTGGTTGGAGGGAGACAGACTTTTATATGCGCTCACTGAAAGAGAAGAAAAGGGAGACATTGAAATTGATTGTGGGGGTTAGTTAAAGAGATATAAAAAGAGATACATATGTATAAGGGCAAACAATATTAAAGTGAACAGAGAGAGAGAGAGAGAGAGAGCGAGGGAGTGAGAAAGAGAGAGGAACAGAAAGTGTCTATGCTTAGACAGAGATGTTTTTATTTTTATAATCAGTATCAAGTTTAACTTGCAATTTTTTATTCGAAACTTATATTTAAAATTAATTTAAATAATAAACATCAAAAATAACTATTACTCATCAATTTTGATGCAAAGATCTTATTTCCATAGCCTCACGAAATGCGTTATTATATCATCTGTCAACAATTTTGTTTTTTAAATAATAAAGGTGTTAGTTATAAGTTTTTTTTTTTGTAATTTTTTATAATAAAAATTGAGTACATAAAAAATTGAAAATAAAATAAATCGACAATCGCGATAAATCGCCTTGAAAAAAACTCCAAAATAATTCTAATTTCTTAATTTTTCTATAATAATTAAAAAGTTCAAGTCTCTCTCTCTCTCTTTTCTCTCTCTCTTTCTCTCTTTCTCTCCCTCTCTCTCTCTCTGTCCCTCTTCCTCTGTCCATCACCCTATCTCTCCCTCTTCCTTCTCCTCTCACTATCTCTCTATCTCTCTCTCTCTCTCTCTCTCCCTCTTTCTCTCTATCTATCTATCTCTCTCCTTGTCTCTCTCTCTCACTCTCTCTCTTATTTGCTATCAATTCAATTGGCAGCTGAATTCGTGCTCAAGTCATTTGGCTTGAATCGATGACGGCGTCAGAATTATTCATTGTGTTACACTAGCAGCTCACACACGCACACACACACACACACACACACACACACACACACACACATGCAGACAAATCTGTTTGCTTTGTTTGTTTGTTGCTTATTCTTTGTCTTGTAATTTGCCTCAACTTTTGCTATGACTGCAGCTCAGCCTCATTCTCTCTCCCTCCCTCTTTCTCTCTCTCTCCCTGTCTCTGTCTCTTTCTCTCATAGAATTTGATGTCTGGACGATTCTAGCAATTCGCATTCGCATTCGCATTCGCATTTGCGTTTGTGTTTGCGCTTGCCAATTGACAGTGAAAACTAACGAGACGGAAAAGTAAACGCACTGTGAGTAATATTAGTTTGTAATTTGATTTTATGACTGCTGTTGTTGTTGTTGTTGTTGTTGTTGTTGTTGCTGCCATTGTTGCTATTTGTTGCCTTGGGCAGCAAAGCGTTGCTTACAATTGAAGCGGCATACACATAGTCAACCGGAATGCTTATTTATTGTACGTAGTGTTTGGTTAGGTGCACACACACACACACACCCATCGCCCCTCTCCCTCTCTCTCTCCCCCTCCCTCACCACATAACATATGTTTGCGCGTTTGTGGGCTGGGCTCGACTAACTGTTAACGCACTGACAATGGCTAATATGAATTAGCTCATTAAATGCTCAGCAGCCACGCGAATTAATTCTATTTCAGCCAAATATAAAGAGAAATTACATAGCTGAACAAGCAGAGCACAAAATTTAATTATCAAATATTTCTATGGCTGTAAATGTATGTACACATACATATATATAAATGTATGAATATATATAAATATATGCAAATATATTTATTTTTCAATTAAGCTAGGAATGCGCATAATTGCAAAATGCTTCATCTGCTATAAAGGCAGCTTCCTTCGAAGAGCTGGCTTAGCCAGTAACTACTCCTTGAATATATGAAAGTGAATAGCTCAACTTGTGAGATTTTTTGCCTTTAAATAGTAAAATATATAATAATCATAAAAATTGTATAATAGTTTTTCTATTTCTGTCAGTTTCTATAGCCGATTTTCGTTCAGATAATCGAGAATTATTGTGAACTTCAAGCACAGATTTGTTTTGCTGATGATGGTGATATAGAAGCACGAATCATGTTGTTCAAGCTGTTCAGGCTATGTCAAGTATTCAAGACTTTCGCAACACTGGCAAGCCCCAAAGTTGATGTTGATATTTATTCGTTTGCTTTGTAGTCGCATTTCGAGACAGTTGTCTGCATTGATTACCTTTAATGAGGCTCGACTGTGTCAAGAACTTTCCCTTTCGCTCTTTATGGTTAAGTATCACTGACTCTTGCACTCAGTCAGTGACTCACTGACTGACTGACTCACTCACTCACTCACTGACTACTGACTCGCTGATATGCAAATGATATTGTATTGTGTATGGCTATATAAAACTGATATCTGGCGCACTAATCTTAGATACAAACAATATATTCAAAAAGCGACCTAGATCCTTGCTCAACGTCGAATAACAACAACATGCAGCAAAAACAACAACAATAACAATGAGGACTACAACTGCGATAATAATAACAATAGTAAAAGTGAATGCCAGCTCGAAGCAGAGCGGAAGGAACGTAGTGAGCGATGGCTTGTAATGTGCCAGGGCAGAGGCAATTGGGTAACAGAAAAAGAAGAAGAAGAAGAAGAACCAGCAGAGCGGGAGCACAGCACAAGGAGACGGATGGGGGGGCAGAGGGTGAGCAGTTAAAAGGGGGAAAACGTGCCTGGCTGTGGTTGTGCGGCATAGATGATGAGGCACTCGTGGCCAGGCAGTCGACAGTGAGCGAAAGAGAGAGCGCGAGAGAGGGAGAGAGATAGTTTATAGAAAGAATGAACGAGTGAATCTATGAGTGTATGAGTGAGTGTCTATGTGTGCGAGTGTATCTATGTTTGTTGTGAACATTTTTAAAAATTACACTGAAATGGGCAGAATGTTCTTTGTTGTTGTTGTTTTATTTTTTTTTTCCTTGCTTTGTTTTGTTTTTTGCTTTGCCTGTGCCACAAAACAACATTTGAATGGCAAATATGAGTGCAAATAACTAGGCAAATGTCACAGCAAAGTGTAGAATACAAATCCGAAATGAAATGCCATTGCAGCGGCTATAGCTGTAGGTGTATACAATATAAATATATACATATGCATACATACATACATACATACATACATGTAAATATATATGCATACATTTATAGAGTGCGAATGGACATACAATATATCATAGCGTGATAGAGCAATGCTGCTGAGAGCTTATTCAGTTGATCTCTAATCTCTTAATTCACTCTCACACTTTTATTTTTCGTCAGTCTCCTCTTACAATTTGATGTATTTAAATTTCTGTTTCGAATTAAAGATTTTTGCTAATAATTATTGTCAGATGAAGAAAACGATTAAGTATTATGGAATGACCCTGCAGTATATACGACATACATACAATATAACTAACATAACATTTGTACACGAGCAGAGCAAGGAAAACATGCTGATAATTCATAATGAGTTATATATCATTATATCAAGTAAAAGTTGACTAGGTCTATGGCAAAATCCCTATCGAATATCGTTAAATTTCTTTAGTAAATGTCAAGATTCAAATGATTCCACATTTAGTTAAAGATTTATTTTTTTTTTTTTTTTCAATGTGTTTATTTTAAAATTAAGGTACTATTATTGCTATTTTTGCAATTTTACTACTGCTTACAATAATTTTTAAATTAAAAGGAATGTCACAAAAAAAAATACAAAAATATCAAGTACAATTTGAATACTTTGAATTTTGTTTAAGCAACTCCTGCCACAAATGTTAAGTTAATAAAAACTAGACCCGTAGACAATAGTCTGCCGAAAATGTGGACTATAAGTCTGCATTAAATCGTCAGCTAAACAAAATACAAAGCGCAGAGAGCATCCAGCTCAGACTTGTCAGCGGAGCTCAACAGCCAACAAAACCTTCAGCGTACCCTTGTGCGTGGGCATATTAAGCAAACAATCAACAACATAACACTTCAAACTAGACGCCTACGCTCTTACAAACTCGCCTAAAGAAGGCGCAATGAACACTTGCTGAATGGCTTCATTTGCATGATTTACATATCAGAGTTGAAATAGCCCCTTGTCCTCGCTTTCACAGAGATAAACAGGTCTAGTCTGATCATACAATAGGCATCGCTAGTGCTGAAGAACTAACCACTATACCCTAGCTCTAATTATTGTATTATATAGGAGAGATAGTAAATAAATACAAACTCAATAAATACAATGATTTAATAATCACTAAAAAGCAACGGCAAGCTTGGAAACTTTTTTCAAATGCAACTTATACAGATTAAATATTATTTTGATAAATTATATTTGTTTATATATATATTTTTTTTTATATAGAAAACTGTTCGTATCTGCACTAATGCAGAGCGCGTCTAAGAAATGAGCGTGTTGTAAGGCTAAAATATCCCTTATCAAGACTGTTTATACTTATCAAAAAGAGAGATTCGACTATCATATAATACATTTTAGGCCATCCTCATCTCATTGTGAAAGTATTTGTTCATCCCCTTGATATTATAGTAAACTATATAAACTATTATATGTTATGCATTGAAGTGGGTCAATATGGGAAAACAAGGAATATAATTATGGTTAACTATCAATGGATATTAATCAATCCATACTTAATTAAATCAATGGATATATGATAGCGACTGTGCAATGACCGAGAATAGCTTAAGAAGAAGCAGAAATACGAGAACTAACTTTTTAGCGAAAAGCAAAGAACTTTAATAATAAAAAAAAAACAAATAATAAAAAAAATAAATTAAAATTTAAAAAAATATATGATTAGTGATGTAAAATTATGAAATACTATTTAATTATTTGTTTTATTGTCTATTAAAATAAATAAATAATATTAATTATTTAAGTTTTATTATTTATTTTGATTTATTTATTAAATTAAAAAAAATGCAATGAAAGTTTATCCTAATATTAAATTTGGTGCAAAATAAAATTAAATAATATAATATAATAATAATAATAAATAAAAAGTTTCTCTATTTTCCGCACACTTCTGGAATGTTTTTTTTTTTTTTTGCCTCAATTTTTTAAATCTTGTGCTCGGTTACTAAATGAATGAATAGCTTATGATAAATATATATTATAAAATTTTATATGTATATGCTCAATCCACAAGCATTTAAAGCTGCCTGAAGTTCTTCATCGATCATTGCAATTTCTTTAACAATAATTTTGTAGAACAACATAGTTAAAAATAAATAAATGAAGAAAATTACTACTACCTCTACTACAAAGTAAAACTGCTTTCAGTTCGTATTCCAAATTCCTTTCTGAACCATTTCAATTGCTGGGCGACCCGGTTGGGCTTCATTAAATGGCTCCATTAGCGCAGCAAATGCACAGCCATGGATTTGCAAACTCTAAAGATAGTATCGCTGCAATAGTCCACACACACACACACACACACACACACACATACCCACACACATATGGCTTGATTGACAGCTTTGCCGCTAACCAACTGACTAAAGTGGTCATTCGATTTTGGTTCAAGGGCGGCAGGCACTGCCAAGCGAAAGCAAATAATCAGAAGGAAATGTCAACGAAAACGGGCAAAAAAGAAAACGGAGAAGAAGAAGAAGAAGCGAAGGAGGACTAGGAGGAGAAGAGAGAAAGAGAGTTCACGTTAGACTGCTGCCACATACGTGACAGTCGCGGCATGCAGCACGGGAGTTGACACGTTTCGTTGCAGGCCAAATCAAGTGAAGCCCCATTGGGGCCAAAAAGTCAGAGAGCGCGGGCTAATCAAATTTCAGCTGTGCCAGTTTGTAGCCAACACACACACACACACACACACACACACCACACGGCTGCAACTTGAAGTGCGAGTAGCTAAGAAAAGAGATAGTCGAGCATGCTCGAAGTGAAAATACCCTGCACCTTATGATGTTGTGAGTGGAGTAAGGGTAGATGTATTGAATCGATATATAATATACTTGGATGTAGAATTTATATATAATATATTTGACATGAAGTCAGACAGAGAGAGAGAGATACAGATAGATAAACTGAGGGAGAGAGAGAGAGAGAGAGAGATACAGATAGATAAACAGAGAGAGAGAGAGAAAGATTCAGAGATACAGATAAATAGGGAAGCAGAAACAAAGAGAGCGAGAGACAGAGAGAGTGAGAGAGAGAGAGAGATACAGATAAATAAGGAAGCAGAAAAAAATAGAGCAAGAGACAGAGAAAGTGAGAGAGAGATACAGACAGATAAATAGAGAAAGAGAGAGAGAGAGAGACAAAGGGATAGAGAGAGATACAGATAAATAGACAGACATGGAGAAAGATACAGATAGATATAGAGAGACCGACAGATAGAGAGAAAAACAGGGATACAGTTAGATAGATAGATAGAGAGAGAGAGAGAGAGAGAGAGAGAGAGAGAGAGAGAGAGAGAGAGATAAATAAACAGAAAGAGAGATACAGATAGAAAGATAGACAGACCGAGAGAGATACAGACAGATATACAGACAGAGAGAGAGAGTGGGAGAGAAAGAGAGAGAGACAACGAACATCCCTCGCCTGATCGATGCTCGACAGACAAAATCCACGACAAACTTGAATGCATTTGAATGTGGCTTAAGATATTTCGTCCAGTTTGCTTGACTTCTCGGCTGAAATATTTAGCAAATAATTAAAAGTAGAAATAAAAATGAATAAATCAGCGGGCAGACCCGATGCAATCGTGCCACATGTGACTGGCATAGCTGCATGTGGACAGCTGAATTATTGATTAGTGTATGGCAAAAGCTGAAGTTGTTGTTGCAGTTGTTGTTGTTGCTTGACTGCAGCAATTGCGGCAACTTGTACTGGAAAACTGTCAACGAGGCAACGCTGACAAAAATACAAAAAAAAAAAAAAAAAAAACAAAAGCAACTACAGCAACTACAGCAAAAACAATAACAAAATTGCTGACAAGGTCGTTGATTTTGAGGGTAAAGCAATATCTTCATAGGCTCGCACCTATCAACCACCCGACCACCCAACCACCCAGGCAATCACCCACTTTCGAACTGCACAAGCATAGGGGATACTTGTTTGTCCGTAATTGTGTATGACTGCAACGGCTGAGCAACAACAACAAATTTACGACGTCTCTTCGGTTCGGTTCGCTTCGTTTCGTTTAGTTTATTTTATTGCGGCTTATTTGAGTTTACAACGAGTCAAGTCGAGTCGAGTCGAGTCGAGTCGAGCCCACATTGCTCACTTATATTGAGACTGTACATATTTCCGCTATGCAGACCGAGTCCAGGCCAAGTTGGCCGCCCCCTCGCTCCATCGCCTGGCAGTCATCATGCGGCGTCGCACCGCAATTTGTGTGCCTGCAGTGACCCAGTAACATGGAAAACAGCCGCATCGACAACAGGCCGCCTTCTCACACCATCGCCCAGCCACATCCACAGCCACATCCACACTCACATCCTCATCCATACCCCCATTCCCCATTCCTCATTCCCCATCCTCATCCTCATTCTCATCAGCATGCCCATGTCAATCCTCGCCGTCGTCTTGCACACCCTTTTTGGGCCGCTGTGAAGCGCTTTCCGCACAAATTCCTCCATTTGACCTACTTAAATGTCGTAATTTATGAGTATACAGTGTGAAATTGTTTGAAAGTGGCGCCCCTTAGCGTCGTCCTATCCAAGAAGAAGCGTCTTCTTGCTCAGTCTTGGCCGACTGCAGATGGCTAAGGTAGACTTAAGTACAATCACAAACGTTAGCTAGGCCCTCGTTAGCTTGTGCAAATACTCATCAACAGACTGAGAGAGAGAGAGAGAGAGAGACAGAGAGAGAGACTTTCATTCAATATTCAATTGATATAGAACTTTGAGTTAGAGATCATATCTAGAATTTCCATTCATTTATCATTTATAAATGAATCACAATTTGTTTCAAGTACTTTCTATTGACAACTCTTTCAGCTGAGTTATGTTATATATAAATATATTGCCAACTACATATTTTCAATATTTCCCAGCAGTTACAGTTACATTTACAATCAAATAAAGATATATGTATGTTGTCAGTGCTTATACTCCTAGAATCTTTTCACTTTCAGAAAGGCTTTCATTCAATATTCGTGTGTGTATTAAAAAAAATAAACAAAAGTAATTAATATTTTTTAAAATATTGTATTTATTTATTTGTTTATTTTATTTAATTTTTTTATTTATGTATTTTTTTATTTATTTGTTTATTTTATTTATTTTTTATTTATTTATTTTGTTTTATTTTTTTTTTTATTTATTTATTTTTATTTATTTATTTTTTTTTTTTTTTTTTTTTTTGTTAGTTATATCTTAATTTTTTCTGAATATTTTTCGCACTTGTTTCAATGGATATGGAATGAAAAAGTATTTACAGACAAATCTGAAATTTTACATTATTTCCAAATAAAATGTAAATAAATATTAAAATGAAATATTTAAAAATTTTACTGAGCAGTGCTATCTAGTTCAAGCTATCAACTACAATCACATAAAATAAAATTTAAATAATAATAAAAAAAAAAAAAAAAACGAAGCGAAGATTTTCTGCGCTCTACTCATTTGATTAGGGCATTTCCTTTAATTATATGCATAAAAATATATATATGTATAGTTAGGCTTTAAGCAGCAGCTGTTATCGGCTTAATAAATATAACCACACACACACACACACACACACACACACACACACGCACACGCACACACCCTGGTATGCATAATATAAGTAATAAATAGAAGTTCCATAGGCCATGAAAAATTGTTACAAATTAATCGGCAAACGTTTTGGTTGCGAAGTTGGTTGCGGGGGGGTGTGGTGGGAGGGGATGTGGCATGAATTGAGCAGCGCTGGCAATTTGTAGGCCATAAATTTAAAACTGAATTAATGGCGTTTGAAATCGAAATGGCGCTAGACATCGACGACAAAGAGCCGCAAAATTTTAATGTCGCTGCCTCGGTCCGCTGAGTGGCTGCGTGGTGGCGTGTGGTGGGCGTGTGCGGGGCATGGTGGAGAGGCTGGCTGGTGGTTTGCTGCCTGATGGCTGATGCCTGATGGCTGATGGCTTGTGGTCGTGAAGGAGCATTGAAATTGAAATCAATTGAATTAATTATTGGCGCTTAATTGATTGAAACGAAGCGAATTCAGCATCAGCTTCTGCTTCAGCTTCTGCTTCAGCTTCTGCTTCAGCTCCCCCTCCCGGCTGCGTCTTCTCTTTGCCTTGGCTTGCCACACACAATTCGCAATTCTTTGCTCGACTACCGTGCCATGCCATGCCACGCCCAGCCCGCAGCCCGCAGCCCGCCCAAATGCCACTGCAGTTGCCACGTTAACAAGCTGCCAACTGTTTTTCATTCATATTCGTTCGCTGACTTTTCCCGTAACTCTCGGCTTTCCACTTTGCAGCACGCTGCGTTGCCTCACTCTCACTATCCCACTCTCTCTCTCTCTCTCTCTTTCTTGCTTTAGTGCAGCCTGCGCCCTTCTCTGCGCTTCTCACA